>JABXJD010000096.1:1502500-1537500 GCA_013375575.1 Percina caprodes | reverse complement strand
TCCAACTTCAACTACTTCTACCACCGGGAGACGGAGCACGAGGAGCAGTTCCAGTACACGCACGTGACCTGCGGACAGCAGCAGGCGCAGGTGCACTTTGGGGAGTTCAACAGGAGCGACAGCAAGCCGTCTCTGTGCAAGTCGGACTTCCAGGACAGCGACGGGGACGCGGACGCGGACGCGGACTCCATCAAATACACCAACTGCAGCCCGCGCAAAACCTACACCGGGAAGCTCACCGACGTGTGAGTGGGGCAGTGGGGGCAGATTACATTTGAGCGTCAAACACTTCCATTTGCAGGTGATGTGTGTCCCAATATAGAAGAGGTAGATTTCCCCCCCCCCTCAAAAAAAAATTAAATGTTGAGATCTATAAAAAATCTCACGGAAAACAATAATTGTGTCTCCAAGTGATGCATAAAAACATACAGGGTGCCGGAAATGAAGTGTTTGACGCTCAATATTTTGTCTAGGGGAAGAGGGGAAGACCCCCCCCCCCCCAAATCCAACTCTTATGAGTAACCCCCCCCCATGTTGAAAACCTACTACCTTGATGGAGATACCGTTCGCCGTCAGAGCGTCAGAGAAAAGAGGAATCTGCGCCTGTGGTTTGGATCATTACGCATCAGTTTTCGCGTGGAGAAGAAGGGGGATTGGAAGGGGAGGGTGTGAGGGGGCTATGCATAGCCATGGCTTCATTGACTTCAGACTTCACGGAGAACTTCTGTTTTTGTGCCATCGAGAGGGAAATTAGTTTCACCGGATGGATTATAACTCTCCTCCTCACCGGAAACAGTCTTCCTTTAGCGCGCCGTGAGTCAGGGAGGGAGGAGGGGATAGGGGGAGGGAGGGGTTGGGGGGACAGCCTTTTGCCCAATTGCAGCACTTTATGATTGTTTTTTCTTTCTTTTCAATGATTCTCTTAGTAAATGATGTGTAATTTATTGGCGTAATGCAGGTTATTCAAAGTTTACATTCACTTTTTGATTTTATAATAACAACAACAACAGGACCAACTACACACACACACACACACACACACACACACACACACACACACACACACACACACAGACACACACACACACACACAGACAGAGACACACACACACACAGACAGAGACACACACACACACACACACACACAGACAGAGACACACACACACACACACACACACACACAGACAGAGACACACACACACTCACAGACAGAGACACACACACACAGACAGAGACACACACACACACAGACAGAGACACACACACACACACAGACAGAGACACACACACACACACACACACACAGACAGACAGAGACACACACACACACACACAGACAGAGACACACACACACTCACAGACAGAGACACACACACACACACACAAACAGAGACACACACACACTCACAGACAGAGACACACACACACACACAAACAGAGACACACACACACTCACAGACAGAGACACACACACACACTCACAGACAGAGACACACACACACACACACACACACACACACACACAGACACACACACACACACACACACACACACACACACACACACACAGAGACAGAGACACACACACACACACACACACACACACACACACTCCTGTTTAAATCATTATGAGATCATCAGCTTTTTCCCCTGAACCGAGAGCGCCCCTGTGTGGCTGAGAAGCAGCGCTGCGTCTCTGCAGTGGATGCAGTTGCCATAGCAACCTTCCAGACGTTTCTGTATTGTCTGCAGCCACAAGACGGAAAGTCGTGGAGGCGTCCGAACCACCATGTTGTGGAAGCCTCCATGTTTCGTCATTTTAGCTCTCCAGCACGTTAACCCTCACGTTGTCCTCATGTTGTCCTCACGTTGTCCCCATGTTGTCCTCATGTTGTCCTCATGTTGTCCTCATGTTGTCTTCATGTTGTCTTCATGTTGTCCTCATGTTGCCCTCATATTGTCCTCATGTTGTCCTCATGTTGTCTTCACGTTGTCCCCATGTTGTCCTCATGTTGTCCTCATGTTGCCCTCATATTGTCCTCATGTTGTCCTCATGTTGTCCCCATGTTGTCCCCATGTTGTCCCCATGTTGTCCTCATGTTGTCCTCATGTTGTCCCCATGTTGTCCCCATGTTGTCCCCATGTTGTCCTCATGTTGTCCTCATGTTGTCCCCATGTTGTACCCATGTTGTACAAATCTCTACTTTCATTAATTTAGGGGCGTCTTATTCAATTTTATAGCATTTGAAACCAAATTGAAGTGTTTTTGAAATAGTATTGAGAGTAAAAGTTGACATATTCCAGTCTGTGATTATCATCAACATCCATTCCTTTAATTTTAGTCTCAATAATTCCTAATTTCTGCTTTTCTAACTCAAACATTAGGTATAATTTCCTATAAATGAGGTTTATTGACCATAAATTCCCAAAATAACTGTAAAACTAAAGTTAATAAGTTAGTGTCACGTAGTATTAAACGTCAAAAAAGCGTCAAAAGTGTTGAAAAAAGGGACAAAAACATAAGAAAAAGTTAAAAACATCGATTAAAAAGCGTCAACAAATGTGTTGATTTTCAATTTTGACGGGAAGACAACACGAGGGTTAATGAAAAAATAAAAAGTACGAAATATAAGATATTTCCAGACAGTAATGTGAGCTGTCACACTTCATGTTGGAATTCAATGCTCAACTAACTTCATTTATATGTAATTATACCTAATTTATGAGTATTAAAAAGCAGAAATGATGAATTATTTTGACTAATTGTTAAGATGTGAGTGGATAATCACGGGCGGGTACACTGAATGTCAAACATTTGTCCCTTTAACGTCATTGTTTTGAAACCATTTGATTTTTTTGGAACCATTCATATTATTTTTTGGCACTTTGGTTGAAAGAAACTCAAATTTCTGATAAAGAAACTTTGAAAAACGGGTCGAATTTTATCCGAGGACACTAGGAGGGTTAAAATGTTGAATATGATGAGAAAGAAATGTCCCTGAGACTCAAATAAGGTTTGAAATCTTCATTTTTCTCCGTCAGGATGTAAAGAAAAGAAGCCCATCACATTGAAAAAGATAATATTTTGGATTTTTTAGAGCGTAATTGATTCTGGTTTGGGGTATTTTTGGATATTAGGTATTTACAAAAAACAGTGTTGTGGTAAAATATTTGGAAGCAACAAAATAATGACAAATAAATGACAGTAAAAGTACAATTTCAACAGAAAAGCTTACTGGATTAGCATAAATTACATAAACAAGGAAAATATAATACAAATTAGTACATTTGGCCTTTTTTTTGCATATCAGCAGCTGTGTATGGAAGCTAAAAAAGACCAACATGTGAATTTTATGGCATTGAAATTGTGATTTTAAATTTCACGGTAAAGTTAATAATAATTATAATATTACATTTTATTTAAAGGCGCCTTTCTCGGCACTCAAGGACACCGTACAGGGACACATGAGACCTTTTAAAAACAGCAAAAAGATATTATACAACAATAACAACAGAAAAAGGCCGAGCAATAGACATTAAAGTGGAAAAGGCAGATGTGTTTTGGGTTGTGGTTTGAAATGGGGGGGGGGGGGGGGGGTCAGAGAGTTCAGGTATTCATGCAGTTTGCTGCAAAGTTGAAATTTGAATTTTTTGCTTCCGTACGTTTTGGACACAGAGCTGCATCAGCGGAGGGACTTTATATCGCGACATCTAATTTTCGCGCTCCAGTCTTAATATTTTGGCACTTTTGGCGCCCGACGTTTCGCGGCCAGACCGCCGCCACGTGCTGCGTTCGAGGTCTCCGTAATTAGCGGCGACATTGAAGCACCTTCGTCATCTGGACTCGACTCATTCACCCACGGAGGACGGAGGACGAGTGGATTTTAACAAACTGATGGAATAAAAAAATGGTCCCAGACACAGACGTCCTGTTGGATTATTATCGGATGGACGGACAAAAGTTAACTGCAGAGAGACGGACGGGACGGACGGAGGTTAACTGCAGAGAGACGGACGGGACGGACGGAGGTTAACTGCAGAGAGACGGACGGGACGGACGGAGGTTAACTGCTGAGAGACGGACGGAGGTTAACTGCAGAGAGACGGACGGGACGGACGGAGGTTAACTGCTGAGAGACGGACGGAGGTTAACTGCTGAGAGACGGACGGGACGGACGGAGGTTAACTGCAGAGAGATGGACGGGACGGACGGAGGTTAACTGCAGAGAGATGGACGGGACGGACGGAGGTTAACTGCTGAGAGACGGACGGACGGACGGAGGTTAACTGCAGAAAGACGGACGGGACGGACGGAGGTTAACTGCAGAGAGACGGACGGGACGAGGTGGAGGTGCAGAGAGACGGGCGGGACGGACGGAGGTTAACTGCAGAAAGACGGACGGGACGGACGGAGGTTAACTGCAGAGACGGACGGAGGTTAACTGCAGAGAGACGGACGGGACGGACGGAGGTTAACTGCAGAGAGACGGACGGGACGGACGGAGGTTAACTGCAGAGAGACGGACGGAGGTTAACTGCAGAGAGACGGACGGGACGGACGGAGGTTAACTGCTGAGAGACGGACGGAGGTTAACTGCTGAGAGACGGACGGGACGGACGGAGGTTAACTGCAGAGAGATGGACGGGACGGACGGAGGTTAACTGCAGAGACGGACGGGACGGACGGAGGTTAACTGCTGAGAGACGGACGGAGGTTAACTGCTGAGAGACGGACGGGACGGACGGAGGTTAACTGCAGAGAGATGGACGGGACGGACGGAGGTTAACTGCTGAGAGACGGACGGACGGACGGAGGTTAACTGCAGAAAAGGCGGGCAGGACGGAGGTGCTGCAGAGAGACGGGCGGGACGGACGGAGGTTAACTGCAGAAAGACGGACGGGACGGACGGAGGTTAACTGCAGAGAGACGGACGGAGGTTAACTGCAGAGAGACGGACGGGACGGACGGAGGTTAACTGCAGAGAGACGGACGGAGGTTAACTGCAGACAGACGGCTCTTCAGCTTCAGATTACCAGCGGAGTCATACCACCGGCTGGTCCCAGAGCGAGGTGAGTACAACCAGCAGATTCATAATATATATATATATATATATATATATATATATATATATATATATATATATATATATATATATATATATATATATATATATATATATATCAATTAGCGTTCAGTATATTTGCATACAGGGCCTGAAATTACCCCCACGCCCTCCTGCCACATGTAGGTACATTTAGCAATTAGTGGGTAACTCTTGTCCAATGAGAATTGAGTTAATTCATTAGGTTTTTTTTTTCCAACTGTTGTTCTTTAACATTGTAAAGACGTCCGCCATTTTGTTGGATTTTAGTGAAAAATGTGGCGGCACATTACTGAATGGAGAGGAACAAGCAACAAAAAGATGGTGGTCGGTCAAATTGACCCTATATCAATGTTCTGTTTGTTGTGTCTTTAACCCTCATGTTGTCTTCATGTTGTCCTCATGTTGTCCTCATGTTGTCTTCATGTTGTCCTCATGTTGCCCTCATGTTGTCTTCATGTTGCCCTCATGTTGTCTTCATGTTGCCCTCATGTTGTCTTCATGTTGTCCTCATGTTGTCTTCATGTTGCCCTCATGTTGCCCTCATGTTGTCTTCATGTTGTCCTCATGTTGTCTTCATGTTGTCCTCATGTTGTCTTCATGTTGTCCTCATGTTGTCCTCATGTTGCCCTCATGTTGTCTTCATGTTGTCCTCATGTTGTCCTCATGTTGTCCTCATGTTGCCCTCATGTTGTCTTCATGTTGCCCTCATGTTGCCCTCATGTTGTCTTCATGTTGTCCTCATGTTGCCCTCATGTTGTCTTCATGTTGTCCTCATGTTGTCCTCATGTTGCCCTCATGTTGTCTTCATGTTGTCCTCATGTTGCCCTCATGTTGTCTTCATGTTGCCCTCATGTTGCCCTCATGTTGTCTTCATGTTGTCCTCATGTTGTCTTCATGTTGTCCTCATGTTGTCTTCATGTTGTCCTCATGTTGTCCTCATGTTGTCCTCATGTTGCCCTCATGTTGTCTTCATGTTGTCCTCATGTTGTCCTCATGTTGTCTTCATGTTGCCCTCATGTTGTCTTCATGTTGTCCTCATGTTGTACTCATGTTGTCTTCATGTTGTCTTCATGTTGCCCTCATGTTGTCTTCATGTTGTCCTCATGTTGCCCTCATGTTGTCTTCATGTTGTCCTCATGTTGTCTTCATGTTGTCCTCATGTTGCCCTCATGTTGTCCTCATGTTGTACTCATGTTGTACTCACGTTGTCTTCATGTTGTCCTCACGTTGCCCTCATGTTGTCTTCATGTTGTCTTCATGTTGTCTTCATGTTGTCCTCATGTTGTCTTCATGTTGTCTTCATGTTGCCCTTATGTTGTCTTCATGTTGTCTTCATGTTGCCCTTATGTTGTCTTCATGTTGTCCTCATGTTGTACTCATGTTGTACTCACGTTGTCTTCATGTTGTCCTCACGTTGCCCTCATGTTGTCTTCATGTTGTCCTCATGTTTTCTTCATGTTATCCTCATGTTGTCTTAATTTTGTCCTTCTGTTGTCTTCATGTTGTCTTCATGTTGTCTTCATGTTGCCCTCTTGTTGCCCTCTTGTTGCCCTCTTGTTGCCCTCTTGTTGTCCTCTTGTTGCCCTCATGTGGTCCTCATGTGGCCCTCATGTGGTCCTCATGTGGCCCTCATGTTGTCCTCATGTTGTCCTCATGTTGTCCTCATGTTGTCCTCATGTTGTCCTCATGTTGCCCTCATGTTGTCCTCATGTTGTCCTCATGTTGTCCTATATCAATGTTCTTTTTAATTCCCCAAAATAACATGATTGATTCCACACAACGCTCTTTGCCAAGTACAAATCTCTACTTTCATTAATTTTGGGGCGTCTTATTCAATTTTATAGCATTTGAAACCAAATTGAAGTGTTTTTGAAATAGTATTGAGAGTAAAAGTTGACATATTCCAGTCTGTGATTATCATCAACATCCATTATTTGTATTATATATATTATATTATTTTATTTTTAGTTCTTTTACATCTCTGCTAAACACAAGATTTTAAGTGGATCTTTTGCACGATTGTGTGGACAGACTAGACTTGATTGAATACACTAAAACCTTAATTTTTTACTTTGATTGAGAAAAACAGCAGCCTTTCCATCAGTGTTATTATTTTACTTTTGCAGTATCATAATGTGTAAAATGCTGCTGACATATTTTTTTAAGTGACACAGCTGCAGTACAGATGTGCGCCTGCAGGTGGCGCCAGCGTCTGCGGCTGCAGGGACACCACAGCTGGATCATCCTGCAGCTTCACATTCTGTCAGCTGCAGCTGAAATCTTCTACTTCACAACTTTCCTTTTAAATCCCTTCAAAATAAAACCAGTTTGGGCTTTAGGGCCTTCACCTCACGCCACAGTGAGGGCTCCACTTTTGTGCAAAATTTGAATTTGGAGCCTGTCAAACACTTAGTTTCTTGCATTATAGTGATGTTTTTTCTGCATCAAGTTATGTCTTTATGCATAGAAAATGCATAAAGACTGGCCAGTTTTGATTATTGAAAATATGTTGGCTCTATGCAAGCTAAAAGTGTGGTTTTTTTAAATGGAGTCTGGTGGGATCAACGTTAGCGACGTCAGAGCTGTTTCTAGTTAAACAGAAAGATCTTAAAGAGGTTTTAAAGCTCTATCTCTGTAGGGATCCATCCCATAATGTTGTCAGACAATAATAACCTGAGTCTGTTGGCGACAACATGAAAGCACTTAGTGGACCAAAAACGGTAGTCTGTCTCTGTAAAGAGTAAGATCCTTTTAGTTTAACATGAAACAGCTCAGAAATCACCATCACCAAACCCACCAGACTCCATGTAAATAATCACTACTTTTAGCGTGTATAGAGCAGCATATCTCCACCAGACTCCATGTAAATAATCACTACTTTTAGTGTGTATAGAGCAGCATATCTCCACCAGACTCCATGTAAATAATCACTACTTTTAGTGTGTATAGTAAAGCATATCTCCACCAGACTCCATGTAAATAATCACTACTTTTAGTGTGTATAGAGCAGCATATCTCCACCAGACTCCATGTAAATAATCACTACTTTTAGTGTGTATAGAGCAGCATATCTCCACCAGACTCCATGTAAATAATCACTACTTTTAGCGTGTATAGAGCAGCATATCTCCACAAGACTCCATGTAAATAATCACTACTTTTAGTGTGTATAGAGCAGCATATCTCCACCAGACTCCATGTAAATAATCACTACTTTTAGTGTGTATAGAGCAGCATATCTCCACCAGACTCCATGTAAATAATCACTACTTTTAGTGTGTATAGAGCAGCATATCTCCACCAGACTCCATGTAAATGTTTTTGTTGATTTTTTTCCTGCATTTGTGTGATGCTGTGGGGGGGGGGGTATTTTAAATGCAGGATTCATAGTATCCTGATCCATGAAATAACTGGTCTTTAATAATAAAAATATGCCTCTATGGTAGGCTACTTTAACATAGGGGGTGTATACTTATGCCCCCTGTATTTTAACATAGGGGGTGTATACTTATGCCCCCTGTATTTTAACATAGGGGGGTGTATACTTATGCCCCCTGTATTTTAACATAGGGGGGTGTATACTTATGCCCCTGTATTTTAAGGAAGAACAACAATTTTGTTGATGCTTTTTACCAATGTTTTTAACTTTTTCTTAATTTTTCACTTGTTTTGACGTTTAACACTACGTGACACTAACTTATTAACTTTAGTTTTACAGTTATTTTTGGAATTTATGGTCAATAAGCCTCATTTATAGGAATTTATACCTAATGTTTGAGTTAGAAAAGCAGAAATTAGGAATTATTGAGACTAAAATTAAAGGAATGGATGTTGATGATAATCACAGACTGGAATATGTCAACTTTTACTCTCAATACTATTTCAAAAACACTTCAATTTGGTTTCAAATGCTATAAAATTGAATAAGACGCCCCAAAATTAATGAAAGTAGAAATTTGTACTTGGCAAAGCGCGTTGTGTGGAATCAATCATGTTATTTGGGGAATTAAAAAGAACATTGATATAGGACAACATGAGGACAACATGAGGACAACATGGGGGCAACATGAGGACAACATGAGGACAACATGGGGACAACATGAGGACAACATGGGGACAACATGAAGACAACATGAGGACAACATGAGAGCAACATGAGGGCAACATGAGGACGACATGAAGACGACATGAAGACGACATGAAGACGACATGAAGACAACATGAGGACAACATGAAGACAACATGAGGACAACATGAAGACAACATGAGGACAACATGAGGGCACCATGAAGACAACATGAGGACAACATGAGGACAACATGAGGACAACATGAGGGCACCATGAGGGCACCATGAGGACAACATGAGGGCACCATGAGGACAACATGAGGACAACATGAGGGCACCATGAAGACATGAGGGCAACATGAGGACAACATGAAGACAACGTGAGGGCAACATGAGGACAACATGAGGACAACATGAGGGCACCATGAAGACATGAGGGCAACATGAGGACAACATGAGGGCAACATGAAGACAACGTGAGGGCAACATGAGGACAACATGAGGACAACATGAGGACAACATAAAGACACAACTTGTTAAAAAACATCCAACTTCATCATTAGATCTGAAAGTCTTTTAGTTGCAGTCATTCGTCCTCGTATCACCGCACAATGGCGAGGAAAAAATACGACAACGAGCTGTTGTTGGTGCAGGTCGGCTGTGATTTAGTGTCTTTGTGCAGGTCGGAGGGGTGGGGGTGGGGGTGCGTTATTTAAAGACTCTTATGTCACTTACACTTGATGCATTGCAGACGCGAGACCTTGAGCTGCTAAACCATGAGTGACAGCAGCTGCCGAGGCGCGGCGCCATGGCGGCGGCCTCATAACATACAGTACACCCACATGACAACGTTGGAGGGTCGGGGGTTACACCAGCTACACACACACACTGTGTCCCTCTGTGTGTCTGTGCGTGTGTGTCTTGGATGCAAATAATGCAAAACTTAATATAAGAAAAGCAGCTCGATTCCCTTTGAAGTGGAAGAGAAGGAGATCGTCCACCTGACGGGTTCTTACTCTACTCGTCTTTTATATTCGTCTAATAGGGTCCAAGAGAGGAGAGAGAGAGAGAGAGAGAGAGAGAGAGAGAGAGAGAGAGAGAGAGACAGAGACACAGAGAGAGAGAGAGAGACAGAGAGAGAGAGAGAGAGAGAGAGACAGAGAGAGAGAGACAGAGACAGAGAGAGAGAGAGAGAGAGAGAGAGAGAGAGAGAGAGAGAGAGAGAGAGAGAGAGAGAGAGAGACAGAGAGACAGAGACAGAGAGAGAGACAGAGACAGAGACAGAGAGAGAGACAGAGAGAGACAGAGAGAGAGAGAGAGAGAGAGAGAGAGAGAGAGAGAGAGAGAGAGACAGAGACAGAGACAGAGACAGAGAGAGAGAGAGACAGAGAGAGAGACAGAGAGAGAGAGAGACAGAGAGAGAGAGAGAGAGAGAGAGAGAGAGAGAGAGAGAGAGAGAGAGAGAGAGAGAGACAGAGAGAGAGAGAGAGAGAGAGAGAGAGAGAGAGAGACAGAGACAGAGACAGAGAGAGAGAGACAGAGAGAGAGACAGAGACAGAGACAGAGACAGAGAGAGAGACAGAGAGAGAGAGAGAGAGAGAGAGAGAGAGAGAGAGAGAGAGAGAGAGAGAGAGACAGAGAGAGAGAGACAGAGAGAGACAGAGAGAGAGAGAGACAGAGAGAGACAGAGAGAGAGACAGAGAGAGAGAGAGAGAGAGAGAGAGAGAGAGAGAGAGAGAGAGACAGAGAGAGACAGAGACAGAGAGAGAGAGAGAGAGAGAGAGACAGAGAGAGACAGAGACAGAGAGAGACAGAGAGAGCGACAGAGACAGACAGAGAGAGAGAGAGAGAGTGCGGATAATTCGCTGAGCACCAACCATGTGTTTTCTTGTTGTCATGGCGTCACGTTGACAGGAAGACAACACGAGGGTTAATTGTTGTGTATTTTCCAATGAACACATGAAATACTGCAAATGGACGTCGGTACCGTTACTGTGAAGAGAATTCTCGGTAACGTGCTGGACAAGCGTTGCCATAGTTACTGTCAATTTCCCGTTAAATTTGTCACAGTGCAGCATCTTTTCTTTGTTTTCCAGGTGTAGAACCCAGAAGACTACGTCATCCCGCATCTTCCTCCTCTTCCTCCTCCTCCTCCTCCTCTTCCTCCTTTCTCTGACGAAGGTGATTCATCTGCGACGTGGACTCACGTCCTCCATGTGGTCCCGGGTGGTCCCTGCGTATCATATTCAAACCAGAACACTATCGCATGCTTGGAAAGCAGAGACCAGACCGCGGTTGACAGGTGGAGCTGGTTGCTATGGAGATTATCATGCTGTTTGTGTTTTATAAGGACATTTATTGGTTGATTATTTTGTAGATTTTGAACATTTTCACTAACACGGTTGAATTTCTGTTCATTTTTTATTTTAATGGTTTTGCCTTATGAGGAAAACACAGCGTTGTACTCAAGATCGGACCGGGTTGAAGGTCTGGGTGTTGTATTGGAATCCGCAGCATTTTTACTTGGGTTTAGATAAAGGGGGTCCCACTCAGATGAAGGGCTCAGATGAAGGGGGTCCCACAGCCCAGTGGTCCCACAGCCCAGTGGTCCCACAGCCCTATAGTCCCACAGCCCAGTGGTCCCACAGCCCAGTGGTCCCACAGCCCAATGGTCCCACAGCCCTATAGTCCCACAGCCCTATAGTCCCACAGCCCTATAGTCCCACAGCCCAGTGGTCCCACAGCCCAGTGGTCCCACAGCCCAATGGTCCCACAGCCCTATAGTCCCACAGCCCAATAGTCCCACAGCCCAATGGTCCCACAGCCCAGTGGTCCCACAGCCCAGTGGTCCCACAGCCCAATAGTCCCACAGCCCAATGGTCCCACAGCCCAGTGGTCCCACAGCCCAATGGTCCCACAGCCCAATAGTCCCACAGCCCAATAGTCCCACAGCCCAGTGGTCCCACAGCCCAGTGGTCCCACAGCCCAATGGTCCCACAGCCCAGTGGTCCCACAGCCCAGTGGTCCCACAGCCCAATGGTCCCTATGGTTACAATTTTTTTGGAAAAAGCGTCAACAAAAGTGTTGATTTTCAATTTTGACGGAAGACAACACAAGGGTTAAAAACCAAAACGTAGCGATGTAGATGTAGCCTAAGACAGCTGGGACCCCCCCACACGGCACGTAGAAAGGAAGCATACAGAAAGGTAGCTAACGCTAAGTGACGCTAGCTGAGCTAGCTCGCTAATGTCATCTGCAAATCAAAAACCCTTCACCCAAAGTGATTTATTGAAAATATTACACCTTTCCCACATGTTACCGTGTCATGCAGTCTGGGTCTCGACACACAGGTTTCCATGACGACCCGGTCTCGGTTCAGGCTGTCTTGACTACAACGCTGGTAAAATGTCTGCCTGCATAAAAACACTTTGTCCATATGAGAAGACACGTATTGTGTGGAAAATAATCTACAAAAAGGCAGTTAAACTGCATTTATGTGAGACATCGACATGTGATTTTCTTTGAATGTTTCTGATTGTGTGTGTGGGTTCGGATCCGAATGCTGTATTTATGTTGTTATCAATGTCTTCTACCTCAGGGTCCGCTCATAAGCTTTAATGACGTTGGCGTCCCTCTGTGATGTCATCACACACACGTTAGTTTCATTTTCAATGCCTCGTTAAAGGTGCTCTTAGCGATGTCTCGCGGTTTTTAGGCTACATTTGTTGTCACATATATTCAGGGCTGTGGTACTTGAATCCAGTCTTGGACTCGAGACTGGACTCAAGACCGTTTTTCTATGGACTCAGACTTGTCTCGGTCTCGCTAGTATTTGGACTCGGACTTGTCTCGGTCTTGGCCACTGGTCTTGCCACATATGGCTTCTGGTCTTTTGGTCTGGACCGAGTCCAGGTGTCTTTTCTATGTTGATAATAATATTGGAGGGAAAGTGAAACCCAAAATGATTGTCTTGATACCGTCATGCACAAGACCTTTATTATGTCCTGGACTCGGTCTTGACTTGGACTCGACTAAGACAGATGGACGTGGACGGACGAGGAGACGAGAGACTTTCTGGATTTAATTCATCAGGAACTTGTGAAGGAAATGGCCGACAAAGGTTAGGACAAGCCGTGGGACGTCCTGGGAGACAATGGAAGACGCTCAGACGGAAAGACATGTCTCAGAAAAGAGTCTCGCAGCGGTGCCGGGGGATGGGGGCAATAAAACAGCTATTCTCATTTTTGTTTGAAAATACATTGAACGTGCCGTCACCCAACATCGCTTAGAGCACCTTTAATTATCTAATTCAATTGAATTTTACTTAATTGATATAACAACAGTTATCTCATTGATCTGGTGCAATTAAATCCACCCAAACACTCTTTAAACTGCCATTTGATGACTTAAAAATTAAATGAAGCTAAAGATGCTCGAGGAGATGTATACGAAACCATATTAATAGGGTTGAATATATAAGAAGCTTTTTTATGAAACATGTAATTCAGCCTGATTATGCAGCAGAACATCAGGATCTTCTTTGCACATTGTTAATTTATTGGTGAAGGTGTTGGGAATCGTGTGTGTGTGTGTGTGTGTGACTCAATTAAATGTTGATTTAAGGGCAATAATGTACTGCAGGGGTTTCCTATTGTGTAGTAAAATTGTGGGTCAGCCTGTCTTGAGAAAAACAACCTAAAACTATGTATTAGTTGTTGATAAGATAAATGGAAAGGGAGCGTCATGTCTGTTGCTCTGCCCGTCGCAGATTGCAAAGAACTCTCCTCCAATTTCCACCGGATGCGTAACGGCTGCGTGCCGGTCCAGATTTGTTGCGGCCATGACTGATAGATGAAGTCTCGAGGACCCACGAGATCTCGCGAGATCTCGTAGAATACAAAACAGTTAGTTTCCATCCAGAGGAGTAGAGGGGGAACAACTCTGAGCTATTTCCAAGGTGTAGAGCAGGGAGATGTGATCCTTCGTGAGCACGGGGTATTTTATTTTGAAAATCAACCGGATGTTTTATTTGGTCCTGTACTCGACTTCCTGTCCCGCGCACTATATGCCGTGTGCCGAGATGCCGAGCAGCGTCCGGCCAATAGCAGCTCTGGGTACCGCAGTCAGTGGAAATGCACACATTGACTTTGATGGAAACCTAATGACTCCGCAGCCGTTACGCTTTCGGGAAATTGGGGGTGACCCGATTGTTTGGGCACTTCTGTTCTGGTTCCACGCAGACCCGTTCGGTGGAAATAGGAGTGAATGAGACCGGTGTGACACCTGTGTCCTCACCTGACTTTGGACCAGATGATAAACAAATGTATTTCTGAAAACGTTGAACTTAGTAACTTATTATCACTTTCCAAAATCTTTGGTGCTAGGCTGCAGAAACGTGTCTCTAGCACCCCCCCCCCCTCCCCCGGTGAGGTTGGTCTTGTCTAATTCTGCTTTGCTTAGACATAAAAACACCCAGGGGTGATTTCGGCTTGACAGACGCTCTGATGCGCTGTGACTCGCCATTAGTGGTGATGATTAATGTTGTCTGCATACTGTACGAGTACAATAACACCTTCAGGATTGGACACCTCCGTCCATATTCACCACATCAACATCCATTGTGTAGCGGGACATTTTCATTCTTCATTATCCAATGAATTCAATCACCAAGGTGTCTAATTTGCATGCACAAAATAACAGTACTGAGTGATTATGGTGTTCTGGGGAGCGTTGAAGCAAAATGCATTTTGATTTCTTTCCTCTTTTCTGTTTGTGTGTTTTATTTCCAGGTTTTGTTGCCATGTTCATTTTTTTTGCCAATCTTCATTTGTGATCTATTTTTGATAAAATAAATCTTTGATCCTTATCAGTATCCATCGTCATGTGTTTCAGGCACATAACGATGTGTCGTTATTAGTTTTGCTGTCAGAAACATTTCCACACGGACCATCTTCATCCAGAAAAAAACGACAGTATAGATCGATTGTGCGAGCAGCTCATCACGACACTTTTGTTGACGCTTTTAATTGATGATTTTTGTCCTTTTTTTCCAACACTTTTCGTCAAGATTTGACACTTTTTTTACGTTTAACACTACGTAACACTAACTTATTAACTTTAGTTTTACAGTTATTTTTGGAATTTATGGTCAATAAACCTCATTTATAGGAAATTATACCTAATGTTTGAGTTAGAAAAGCAGAAATTAGGAATTATTGAGACTAAAATTAAAGGAATGGATGTTGATGATAATCACAGACTGGAATATGTCAACTTTTACTCTCAATACTATTTCAAAAACACTTCAATTTGGTTTCAAATGCTATAAAATTGAATAAGACGCCCCAAAATTAATGAAAGTAGAGATTTGTACTTGGCAAAGAGCGTTGTGTGGAATCAATCATGTTATTTTGGGGAATTAAAAAGAACATTGATATAGGACAACATGAGGACAACATGGGGACAACATGGGGACAACATGGGGACAACATGAGGACAACATGAAGGCAACATGAGGACAACATGAGGACAACATGTGGACAACATGAGGACAAAATGAGGACAACATGAGGGCAACATGAGGACAACATGTGGAGACCGTTTGTCTATGGTCTCAGCCACTGGTCTTGCCAAATATGGCTTTTGGTCTTTTGGTCTGGACCGAGTCCAGGTGTCTTTATTATGTTGATAATAATATTGGAGGGAAAGTGAAACCCAAAGTAGTTGACTCGGACTCAAACCTCTTTGGACTTGGTCTTGACTTGGATTCAAACCTCTTTGGATTTGGTCTTGTCTTGGACTCAAACCTCTTGTGACTCGGTCTTGACTTGGACCTGAACCTTTTTGGACTCTGTCTTGACTTGGACTCGGTCTTGTCTTGGACTCAGTCTTGACTTGGATTCAAACCTTTTTGGACTCGGTCTTGTCTTGGACTCCAACCTTTTTGGATTCGGTCTTGTCTTGGACTCGACTAATCCTGGTCTTGCACTTGTCTTGGACTTGACTCGGTGGTCTTGACTGCAGCCCTGTTAACTGACATGTGGAACTGTGTTACCTTGGTAAAGCTGCTTTAAAAAGGTAATTCAAACAACAGAAATAAAGAACGAGTCAACAAGGCGTAAGGACCGATAGTTAGGTCTTTGCTGAGTCTCCCATTTTTAAAACCAACACCTGTTCCATCCAAAACCTCCATGTCTGGATGGGGGGTAGCTGTGTAGACTTCAAAATAGAAGTTGTGACATGCGTCATAGGTTTAGCTGCATATTAACTGGAGACAGAGAAGCCAATTAGAAGCATTCAGCAGCCAGTTATTCATCAATAAGCAATAATGCATGAATAGGAAAACATCATCAGCAAACAGTGATACGTCTGGTTGTTGTATATATAACATATAACATTATATTTGCATAAAAGGATAATAGTGCCTTAATCATAACGTGATTCCCTCGACCCTCCTGCTGTCTTCCCGTCAAAATTGAAAATCAACTTTTTCCTACGTTTTTGTTTTGGATTTTTTTGACGATTTCAACACCGTAACACTAACTTATTAACTTTAGTTTTACAGTTATTTTTGGAATTTATGGTCAATAAAGTTCATTTATAGGAAATTATACCTAATGTTTGAGTTACAAAAGCAGAAATTAGGAATTATTGAGACTAAAATTAAAGGAATGGATGTTGATGATAATCACAGACTGGAATATGTCAACTTTTACTCTCAATACTATTTCAAAAACACTTCAATTTGGTTTCAAATGCTATAAAATTGAATAAGACGCCCCAAAATTAATGAAAGTAGAGATTTGTACTTGGCAAAGAGCGTTGTGTGGAATCAATCATGTTATTTTGGGGAATTAAAAAGAACATTGATATAGGACAACATGAGGACAACATGAGGACAACATGAGGACACCATGGGGACACCATGGGGACAACATGGGGGCAACATGAGGGCAATATGAGATTTAATAACCCATCAAATGCATCTGTACCGTAGAACAGAGAGGTAGTAATTAGCACCGTAGGGATGCAATCGACTTGTTGCACATAGAAATATTGTATTGTAAATTAATGTATTGAATGTACAGTAAGAAGTCTTCCTGGTTGGTGTTTTGAGAGGAAATAAATATGAAAGTATATGAAGAAATCTTTATTTTAAATGAAAAGCTCAAAGTGGACGAGACTGCTGATATGTCTGTAAAATAATTATCTTGTTTTCTTGTTGTGAATTGACTTTTAAAGATGTGTTTTTTAATTATGACGCCCGTTATTATCCCGTGAACTTAAGATCCTCATCTTGTGTCAACAAGAGAGAAAAAATCTACATTTTCAAATCGTAATCTTGGATTAATGAGTTTTAAAAGTTACTCTTCTAATGCTTATTTTTCTGAAAATGTGAATTGTCAAACCAGAAAATCATGATTTGACATCCTGAGAAAATAAGATAAGTTGTGAGTTTGTGGCCTGGCCCAAAAAGTAGTATTAGTATGTTTATATTTGATTAGCACATTAATCCACATTTCTGTAAATGTAGTGTTAGCCAGTCAGCTAACTGTAGTCCTAGTTACCCAGCATGCACGTCTTTACGGGGGGAAGAAACCGGAGGAAACCCACACCGACACGTTGGGAATGAGAACGTGGCGATAAATGACACGAAAAGACAAGAAAAGCTAAAAACGCGTAGACATAACGAGAAATGTCCTTAATTAAAGTGAAGTAAAGTTCATACATCGCCCCATTGAATCACATCGGGGGGGTTTGGGGATTTTTTTGGGCCTAAATGAATAATTGCAATCATGTCCACTTTGAGCTTCCGTAGTTTAATCACCGTCTCACGGCCGTTTTAATGAGAGTAAAACTGTCGACTTTGATCTACATAACGACCTCCCTTTAGGCCATTTCATACATTTCATATGAGAAGTAATGACCAATCTTAGTATTGTTACCGAAAACTGAAACAAAATGAAAGTTAATTAAGATGAAAGTGCAACTACACTGACACCAGATTTGAAATGAATTAGGATTAAAGGTGCACTATGAGTCCCCCCCCCCCCTATTATCTATCTCTTTTCCTAACAATCTCAGACATTTGGGAAAAAAAACTCGTTAGCAGGAACCAGGGACCAAAAAAGGCGAGTCGAGTAGAGACCATGCAGTGGAAAAACGCCATTACTGACCAACTGTCACTAAGTCCCACCCCCTCCCGTAACCATCTTCTCACTGATTGGCTGGAGTGGTTTGTTGTATTTCGGTGCCTATCCTGTGCCTCTAGTGTTTTTTTGATGTTGTCTTCCGAGACAGAAGGCAAAGCTCTCGATCTACCGGGCAATTTTCGTTCCTACCCTCACCTATGGTCATGAATGCTGGGTCATGACCGAACGAACGAGGTCCAGGGTACAAGCAGCCGAAATGGGTTTCCTCAGGAGGGTGGGGGGCTGGTTTCCTCAGGAGGGTGGGGGGGGGGGGCTGGTTTCCTCAGGAGGGCTGGCGTCTCCCTTAGAGATCGGGTGAGAAGCTCAGTCCTCCGAGAGGAGCTCGGAGTAGAGCCGCTGCTCCTTCACGTCAAAAGGAGCCAGTTGAGGTGGTTCGGGCATCTGGTAAGGATGCCTCCTGGGGGGGTCCCTAGGGAGGTGGTCCAGGCACGTCCAGCTGGGAGGAGGCCTCGGGGAAGACCCAGGACTAGGTGGAGAGATTATATCTCCAACCTGGCCTGGGAACGCCTCGGGATCCCCCAGTCGGAGCTGGTTGATGTGGCTCGGGAAAGGGAGGTTTGGGGTCCCCTACTGGAGCTGCTGCCCCCGAGACCCGATACCGGATGAGCAGATGAAGATGGATGGATGGTCTTCCGAGACAGGGGAAAGAAAGTGTAGTGTGTGTGTGTGTGTGTGTGTGTGTGTGTGTGTGTGTGTGTGTGTGGGGGGGGGGGGGGGGGCAGTTTGTGCCTCCAATTAAAGACAGAAATGAAATTGCCCTGAAACCGTGCAAGAACTCATGGTGCACCTTTAGTGCTGTTTGAAGACTTAGAAGAGAAGGCACACACCATTGACTTTTGTTTTTGACATTTTGTCTTTTACATGAAACTAAGATGACTTGAAAGTCAATTTTTCATCAACTCATCGACTCCCGGTCCGCTCACTAGCTTCTTTGGGACTTTCAACAGAATCTGAGCTTCTGAGTCTAAGATGAAACAAGACTGAGAGAAAGATTGCATAACAAGAAGTACAAAATAATAATAATAATAATAATCACAGACCTATACCGGCATGAGTGTAACATATGCAATTAGTGTCCCTGTGTTTGAGGTCAGGCCTGTGTGTTCGTGTCATGGTGTTTCCTGCTAACAGCTGATACAAAAGTCTGCAAAAACCTCAACTTGTGTCAGTGTATAAAATGTGGAATACTATTCATTTTTGTTAAATTGAGTGTCAGTGTATTTCACTGTGTGGCAGGTACAGTGGTGTGAAAAAGTGTTTGCCCCCTTCCTCATTTCCTGTTCCTTTGCATGTTTGTCACACTTAAGTGTTTCGGAACATCAAACCAATTTAAACAATAGTCAAGGACAACACAAGTAAACACAAAATGCAATTTGTAAATGAAGGTGTTTATTATTAAAGGTGAAAAAAAATCCAAACCATCATGGCCCTGTGTGAAAAAGTGATTGCCCCCTAAACCTAATAACTGGTTGGGCCACCCTTAGCAGCAACAACTGCAACCAAGCGTTTGCGATAATGTGCAATGAGGCTTTTACAGCATCCTGGAGGAATTTTGGCCCACTCATCTTTGCAGAATTGTCCTAATTCAGTTACATTAGAGGGTTTTCGAGCATGAACGGCCTTTTTAAGGTCATACCACAACATCTCAATAGGATTCAGGTCAGGACTTTGGCTAGGCCACTCCAAAGTCTTCATTTTGTTTTTCTTCAGCCATTCGGTGGTGGACTTGCTGGTGTGTTTAGGATCATTGTCCTGCTGCAGAACCCAAGTTCGTTTCAGCTTGAGTACACGAACAGATGGTCGGACATTCTCCTTCAGGATCTCTTGGTAGACAGCAGAATTCATAGTTCCTTTTATGACGGCAAGTCTTTCAGGTCCTGAAGCAGCAAAACAGCCCCAGACCATCACACTACCACCACCATATTTTACTGTTGGTATAATGTTCTTTTTATGAAATGCAGTGTTGCTAACCCTAACCCTAACCCTAGTGACACTTTTGTCTCATCGGTCCACAGAATGTTGTCCCAAAAGTCTTGGGGATCATCAAGATGTGTTGTGGAGAAATTGAGACGAGCTTTGATGTTCTTTTTGCTCAGCAGTGGTTTTCTCCTTGGAACTCTGCCATGCAGGCCATTTTTGCCCAGTCTTTTCCTGATGGTGGAGGCATGAACGCTGACCTTAACTGAGGCAAGTGAGGCCTGCAGTTCTTTGGACGTTGTTGTGGGGTCTTTTGTGACCTCTTGGATGAGTCGTCGCTGCGCTCTTGGGGTAATTTTGGGCGGCCGGCCACTCCTGGGAAGGTTCACCACTGTTCCATGTCTTCGCCATTTGTGGATAATGGCTCTCACTGTGGTTCGCTGGATTCCCAAAGCTTTGGAAATGGCTTTATAACCCTTTCCAGACTGATAGATCTCAATTACTTTCTTTCTCAATTGTTCCTGAATTTCTTTGGGTCTCGGCATGATGTGTAGCTTTTAAGGATCTTCTGGTGGACCTTACTGTGTCAAGCAGCTCCTATTTAAGTGATGCCTTGATTGTGAACAGGCGTGGCAATAATCAGGCCTGGGTGTGGCTAGGGAAATTGAACTCAGGTGTGGACAACCACAGTTATAGTATGTTTTAACAAGGGGGGCAATCACTTTTTCACACAGGGCCATGATGGTTTGGATTTTTTTTCACCTTTAATAATAAACACCTTCATTTACAAATTGCATTTTGTGTTTACTTGTGTCGTCCTTGACTATTGTTTAAATTGGTTTGATGTTCCGAAACACTTAAGTGTGACAAACATGCAAAGGAACAGGAAATGAGGAAGGGGGCAAACACTTTTTCACACCACTGTATAAAGTTAACTAACAGAATAAGTCTTTCATAATGTAATGGATGTTTGGCTTGGGGTCGATCTGAGTCAATCTGAATAGTTGTGACTACGTGTAATGTGGCCTTTTCTTTCTCTTTAATGTATAATGCAATGTTGTATAATATGACATATGTATATTAAAGTTAACAAGGCTTTATGTTTCTACCACCTATGTTTAATAAATAAAAGAACTGTGTTCAAATGTACAACATGCCGCCTTTATTACACATCATTCAGGTTGTTAAAGGTCTCAAGTATCTGCAATTAAAGGGTAACTTTGGGCAGGTTGCGATTAGCCTCCGAGATGCTAACGAGAGACTTCTGTAACGTCCGAAGTAGCCTCCGAGATGCTAACGAGAGACTTCTGTAGCGTCTGAAGTAGCCTCCGAGATGCTAACGAGAGACTTCTGTAACATCCGAAGTAGCCTCCGAGATGCTAACGAGAGACTTCTGTAGCGTCTGAAGTAGCCTCCGAGATGCTAACGAGAGACTTCTGTAACGTCTGAAGTAGCCTCCGAGATGCTAACGAGAGACTTCTGTAACGTCTGAAGTAGCCTCCGAGATGCTAACGAGAGACTTCTGTAGCGTCTGAAGTAGCCTCCGAGATGCTAACGAGAGACTTTATTATTTCATGGGTTTCACTAATTTCAGTATGACACGTTATGCGGTAAACCGTTTAAATCTGAGCATGCGCGACTCAAATCTGCACTCGACTCACATCGGGGAGCGACACATGGTCTAAAACTCTCTATATACGGGTTTTTACAGACGTCAATGGGCGAAATTAACTCGAATTGTATTTCTGGAAGCCGAGGTGTCTCGGGGGAGGGGCGGGACTGTTGAGCTCTATTGAATAATGACGCAGTTTTTGATACTTTAGAAGCAATTTGGTCGCCGCGTCCGGAGCTCTTCGCCGCTTATTGCCACCAAAGGTGAACAATTTAAAGAAATGCATATCCCTATCCCAGAATGCATCTGTCCTGCAGACCTTATTCCACAGCGCTGTGGAGATAGAGCTTGCAATGCAAGACTATGTAATAGAGATCTGTGTGTTTTGGTTTTGCAGGCTTCCTCTCTTAACAGAAAGTGTGGGGATTCTTTGGGTTGTACCATCAGTGAGACGAGCCACGGGGGTGGGGACGGGGGACGGGGGATGGGGGGAGGATGCAAGAAAATACAGCAGAGCACGTCAGCCAGGAGAGCATCCGTGCACACGGACACAGACAGCATGATAATCTAAAATATTGGTGCTTATTTGCATGAAAGTGTCATAAATGTGACGTGTGAACTGCAGCTTCTTCTTCGCGTCACCCCTCCTCCAAAATGGTGCCGACGAGCAGAAATAGACTCCAGAATCCCCTCAAAGAAAGAGGAGCTTTCTAAAAATAGCGCACGCACACACACACACACACACACACACACACACACACACACACACACACACACACACACACACACACACACACACACACACACACACACACACACACACACACACACGTGCAGGGATTCCCTGAAGGTTGTGTTGGTCAGATGAAACGTACCCATGCAGGATTAAAGCAGCAGACTGACTCAAGCTCCAAAAAACATGCTTAAATGCGTTTATTTTAATATTTCTTTTCCATTTGCATTCATTTATCGACATGCATTGTTGTCATTTAAATAAAAAGCAACAGATGCAGCGTTTACGTGACTGTTAGCGGTCGCTAATTAGCATTTCTTGTCCCTTAACACTCGACCTACCCTAACCTGCAACTGGGTCGAAATTTCAACATTAACGTTTTTGTCAATTTTATTGAATTTTCTTGTGTCATTTTTTGACTTTTTTTTTATTATGTTTTTGTCAATTTAACAATTTTTTTGTAGCTTTTTCCAATGTTTTTGATGTTTTTTTGTCACTTTTTCAGCATTTAAAAAAAATATTTTTGTAGTTTTTTTTCCAACATTTAGTTTTTTCATGGTTCTGATATAAATTTTGACCCGTTTACAACAGGAGGGTTAACAACAATAGTCTCTTTGAAGCTTTTTCTTTCTTTCTTTCTTTCTTTCTTTCTTTCTATTCAGCTGCACATTCACAGTCGGGCGAGATTTCGTTGCAAGGCTCAGAAAAAAGAAAAGAAACAGAAGACGAGTAAGAAGAGAAACCGTATGAATATAAGTAAAATAAAATTAAAAATGATTAGAAGATGATTATGACTGGTGCAAATATCAGCAGCAGCAGGAAGTGTTGCAGTGGAATGAACAACATACATTTAAATCAATGTATGGATGTATGAATAATGTATTTAAGATATGTTAAATCAAATGTTTCAGTGCATAATGCATCCTGGTGACCCCCCCCCCCCAACCTCCCGCCTTCAGGAAACCACTGGAGGGGCTTTTCAATGGATTTATCATGTTTCTCATGTCTTATGTATAGTTCTTTTCCTTTATTCTCTCATATATACAAACAAGGAAATAAAGAGATATTTCACAAGAGCTATAGATAGATAGATAGATAGATAGAGATTCCAATGACATGGGATATTATAGAGTTGCAGCAGCAAAATCAGTCACACAGCACAGAATATACATATAAATAAAATACTAGGATACAATATACATACATACATACAATATACATGAAATAATACTAGGATACAATATACATACATACAATATATATGAAATAATACTAGGATACAATATACATACATACAATATTTATGAAATAATACTAGGATACAATACAAGAACTAATATTTGAATATATACAAGTTGGGAATACAACAATGTGCAACTGCTTGAATAATCATGATAATAACCTCTGAAACAGAGCTGCTTCTCCTCTGCAGGGAAACGGTCCTGCACCACCCTTCATGCTGCTTCATGCACCAGAAGCATCATTAATTCATGCAGCAGAGCTTTTAACTGGGAACTGGGAGCAGACCCCCTGCAGGTTCTCCAGCGGCTGGTGAAGATCTTCCTGCAGGAGCAGGGCCCATCATGGTCCAAGTCTTTCAACATTTAGCTTTGAAGCGGGTCGGACATTGAAAATGTTGCTTCGGTAAAAGTATTTCCGGTCATGTGTGTGTAAAGTGTCTCCTGTCACCATGGTGATCTACGTCACCCTTGTGTCTTCCCGCCAAAATTGAAAATCAACTCTTTTGTTGACGCTTTTTGTCGATGTTTTTGACTTTTTCTTTTCTGTCCCTTTTTTCAACACTTTTGATGCTTTTTTTCAATGTTCGTCACTTTTTTTGACATTTAACACTACGTACCCCGAAAATAAGAAAATCTGCCCCCCCGCCAAGGACGCTTGTCAGAAAGTACGGGGAAGCTTCTTGATGCGTTGGCCGCTCTGACGTGGCGGCGTTCTCTGTTGGACCAGGAGAAGCTCACGTAGCCACGGCAACACACAGACACTAGAAACCTTTATTAATTACATTTATAATGACAGAAGTTGGATTGTTAATTGGTCACAGCAGAGTCTGTTAGCAGTTAGCTCGCTCGTTAGCCGCTGAGCCGTAGCGGCGTGCAGGCAAAGCGAGCCGCCAACGGACTAACCTAGTGACCCGTGCAGGATTCACTGTGAGGGACCGTTAGAGACCATGTGATCAGCAGCTAACGCTAACTGGAGACCATGTGACCGGCAGCTAACGTTAACCGGAGACCACGTGGCCGGCAGCTAACGCTAACTGGAGACCACGTGACCGGCAGCTAACGCTAACTGGAGACCACGTGACCGGCAGCTAACGCTAACTGGAGACCACGTGACCGGCACAATGAATGTTATTTGTCTTAGCTCTGTTATCTTTACTGTTACTATAATGGCCACTGTTCATCATGTCATTCTGTTAAACCCAATGATGATTCCTTAAAAATATATATTTTTTCAACCAATTTGCCTTTTGCCTGTCCATGTCCCTCAGCAGTTATTTAGAGACACTGATCCGTTGTCTTCTGGCATCTACGTGTCGTCGCTCTACTCTCCGACTCTCAAGTGCTCGTATTGATCGCATTGACGACGCGTCCCATTCAGGCCAATGCTATGGTAATGAAACTGCCATTTGGACATTGACGTGGTCTCTGTATTTACACTGGTCCTTGACACCGACCATAAATCACCTCATCCAGACAGTCAATACATCACACTGCTCCCTCGCGTCTGCACACAAGTCACCTGGCTTCAATTAACTCCACTAAGTTGATTTACCGAAGGCCATTATTGAGGGAGAGCGCTGTAACCGGGCTGTAATGTAACCCTACAGGACAGATGTTCAGCATCAGTCAGCGTCCACTAAAAGTTCTGTTGTGGCCGCTGACAGACTCAATTATTCTAAGTCATTATGGGATGGATCCCTACAGAGATAGAGCTTTTAGTTAAAGAGTAAGATCCTTTTAGTTTAACATCAAACAGAAATCACCATCACCAAACCCACCAGACTCCATATAAATAATCACTACTTTTAGTGTGTATAGAGCAGCATATCTCCACCAGACTCCATGTAAATAATCACTACTTTTAGCGTGTATAGAGCAGCATATCTCCACCAGACTCCATGTAAATAATCACTACTTTTAGCGTGTATAGAGCAGCATATCTCCACCAGACTCCATGTTAATAATTAATACTTTTAGTGTGTATAGAGCAGCATATCTCCACCAGACTCCATGTAAATAATCACTACTTTTAGCGTGTATAGAGCAGCATATCTCCACCAGACTCCATGTAAATAATCACTACTTTTAGCGTGTATAGAGCAGCATATCTCCACCAGACTCCCTGTAAATAATCACTACTTTTAGCGTGTATAGAGCAGCATATCTCCACCAGACTCCATGTAAATAATCACTACTTTTAGCGTGTATAGAGCAGCATATCTCCACCAGACTCCATGTAAATAATCACTACTTTTAGCGTGTATAGAGCAGCATATCTCCACCAGACTCCATGTAAATAATCACTACTTTTAGCGTGTATAGAGCAGCATATCTCCACATGTAAATGGGTAAATTAAGAGTTTAAAGTCTGATTGTTGGAACGGTGGAAAGATGAACCAAGATGGCTTTTGGTAGGCTAGATTTATTTAGTTTCTGTCCCCTTTGAATGAAGTGTGTTTCACAATGATGAAAGTCATGATTATTTACATGGAGTCCCTACAGACTGAGCTACTTCCTTTCTTCCTGCTGTTATGCATCTGATTTGTACTGTATGTTATGTGTTATTCTTTCTTTATGTAAAGCGCTTTGGATCCCTGCAGCCAGGTTGATGTAAAGGGGTTCATAAATAGTTGTTGATTGTTTATTTCTTACATTTTCGGCCTAACATCTTCCATGCCTCTGTGTTTTCCCGCTCTCGTGTGGTTAAACATAACCCTCATGACATCAGTGTTTTCCCAGCCTTTCCTTTACGTTCCCTCCATCGTCGTCAGCAGCACCGTCCATGTGCGCTCTCTTCCCCTCCCTCATCTGTCACTTCGCCTCCCTCTGTCCTCGCCGGCTCTCCCATGACGTGACTCTAATAATAGCTCCCTAAAGTCGGGGCCCGGCAGCCCCCCCGGGGGCCATGTGTTAGTCTTGAAGGGCACAGCATGAATTGGCCACGTTCTTTTCCCTGCATGCTATTGGGGTTATAAATAGTGCAGAGAGGGGGATCTGCGATGGCATTATATAAGCAAGTTGTGTTTATGAATGAGGAAAGGGGCGGGGGGGGCTGGGGGGGGGGGGGTGGCCACTGCAGCTGCTGCTGTAAACACCCTCCTGCCACCGCTCACTCATCCATGTGTGAACATATTGAAGTTTGCATGAATCAGAGGGTTAAAATGAATTTGTTGAATGACTTCTGCTGTAGCGTAACCCTCACGTTGTCCTCGGGGCAAATTTGACCCGTTTTCAGTTCGTTGTTGTTGTTTAGTCAGAAAAAAATTGGCCGTTAAAAATAAGCGTTACATTAAAAATATTTAAAAAAACATCAAAACAAGCAGCCACAACTTTGAAAAGTGACATAAATGTCAGAAAAAGCGATAATAATGTTGAGAAAATTGTCTCTCTGTCTCTCTGTCTCTCTCTCTCTCTCTCTCCTTCTCCTCTCTCTCTCTCTCTCTCTCTCTCTCTCTCTCTCTCTCTCTCTCTCTCTCTCTCTCTCTCTCTCTCTCTCTGATAGATAGATAGATAGATAGATAGATAGATAGATAGATAGATAGATAGATAGATAGATAGATAGATAGATAGATAGATACTCACACTGGGCAGTGACGTGGGGCCGAGGGCAGAGAAACACCCAAAGTGGTCTGACGCAGGACAACGGGACACAAAGACTAAATCCAGAGGACAACGAGGTAACGAGAGGCAGGTGAGACAGGTGAGAAACATCAGGTAATCACAAGGGCGGGAAAACACAGGAAGTAGAACTAGACAAGAGCACAGAAAACCAGACTATCACAATAAAACAGGAAACGGAACAGGAAACAAAACTACACACCAGGAGACTAGACATGAAGCCCTGATCCCAGATAAGGACAGACAACAAACCACTGAAACCAGGACCCAGGGTCATCCAGAGCCAGATTTACCCCCAGGCCTTTATAAGTCTGGGAACTAGCTTTAGCATTTGGGTTAGCCATTAAATAATAATAGTAATATTTCATGTGGTTATTTCACCATCCTCTCTCTCTCTTTCCCTCTCTCTCTCATTCACTCTTTCTCTATTCCCCTCTCTCTCCCTTCCTCTTCATCTCTCTCTCCCTCTTCCTGTCTATCTCCCTCTCTCTCTCTCTCTTTCTCTTTCTCTCTCTCCCTCCCCCTCTCTCAATTCAATCCAAAGAAGCTTTATTAGCATGACCTAGTGACATACAGTATTGCTAAAGCTCTCTCTCTCTCTCTGTCTCTCTCTCTCTCTCTCTCTCTCTCTCTCTCTCTCTCTCTCTCTCTCTCTCTCTCTCTCTCTCTGCGTCTCTTGAGGTTTTTCAGAGCGAGGCACACTGAGCCGAGAGTGAGGAGATATGAGGGATGTAGGCCTAGATGTTGGCCGTAGAGAGAGAGAGAGAGAGAGAGAGAGAGAGAGAGAGAGGAGAGAGAGAGAGAGAGAGAGAGAGAGAGAGAGGAGAGAGAGAGAGAGAGAGAGAGAGAGAGAGAGAGAGAGAGAGAGAGAGGGGGAGGAGAGAGAGAGAGAGAGAGAGAGAGAGAGAGGGGGGGGGAGCCCCGTGGAACAGAGGATGGCTTTAACGAGTGTGTTGCCCCTGATACGGGCAGGAGAGAGAGGATGGAGATGACAGGACTGTGTGGTTGCCACGGGGATGCAGCGTTGGCCCGCATGAAGCAGAGCGCCTCCCTCTTCCTCTCTTCCTCTTCTTCCTCTTTGCCTCTTCTTCCTCTCTTCCTCTTCTTCATCTCTTCCTCTTCTTCCTCTCTGCATGAAACAGAGAGCCTCCCTCTTCCTCTCTTCCTCTTCTTCCTCTCTGCCTCTTCGTCTTCTTCTTCCTCTCTGCATGAAGCGGCGCACCTCCCTCTTCCTCTCTGCATCTTCTTCCTCTCTTCCTCTTCTTCCTCTCTGCCTCTTCTTCCTCTCTTCCTCTTCTTCCTCTCTGCCTCTTCTTCCTCTCTTCCTCTTCTTTCTCTTCTTCCTCTCTTCCTCTCTTCCTCTTCTTCCTCTTCTTCCTCTCTGCCTGTTCTCCTTCTCTTCCTATTCTTCCTCTCTTCCTCTTCTTCCTCTCTACCTCTTCTTCCTCTCTTCCTCTTCTTCCTGTTCTTCCTCTCTGCCTCTTCTCCTTCTCTTCCTCTTCTTCCTCTCTTCCTCTTCTTCCTCTCTGCCTCTTCTTCTTCTCTTCCTCTTCTTCCTCTCTTCCTCTTCTTCCTCTCTGCATGAAGCAGAGCACCTCCTTCTTCCTCTCTTCCTCTTCTTCCTCTTCTTCCTCTTCTTCCTCTTCTTCCTCTTTGGATGAAGCAGAGCGCCTCCCTCTTCTTCTCTGCCTCTTCTTCCTCTTCTTCCTCTCTGCATGAAGCAGAGCGCCTCCCTCTTCGTCTCTTCCTCTTCTTTCTCTCTGGATGAAGAGCAGTATCATGGGCGCACAGAGGTCCAGGAACTAAACCAGGAGCCAGTTGTCTGAAGGTTTCTCCAACATAGGCACAGAACACCAGACTGGGACCCGGGTAGCTCAGTTGGTAGAGCGGCGCCCATATATGGAGGTGTACTCCTCGACGCAGCGGGCCAGGGTTTGGCTCCGACCTGCATGTCACATGATGACAACGTGAAGACAACATGAGGACAACGTGAAGACAACATGAGGACAACGTGATGACAACATGAGGACAACATGAGGACAACATAAAGACAACATGAAGACAACATGAGGACAACATGAAGACAACATGATGACAACATGAAGACAACATGAGGACAACATGAAGACAACATGAAGACAACATGAGGACAACATGAAGACAACATGAAGACAACATGAGGACAACATGAAGACAACATGAAGACAACTTGACGACAACATGAAGACAACATGACGACAACATGACGACAACATGACGACAACATGAGGACAACATGAAGACAACATGAGGACAACATGAAGACAACATGAGGACAACATGAAAGCAACATGAAGACAACATGAGGACAACATGAGGACAACATGAAGACAACATGAGAACAACATGAAGACAACATGAAGACAACATAAAGACAACATGAGGACAACATGAAGACAACATGAGGACAACATGATGACAACATGAAGACAACATGAGGACAACATGAGGACAACATAAAGACAACATGAGGACAACATGAGGACAACATGAAGACAACATGAAGACAACATGAGGACAACATGAGGACAACATGAGGACAACATGAAGAGAACATGAGGACAACATGAAGAGAACATGAGGGTTAATCTGTCCACTTGCTCTGAGGGGAGTCTTGTCCCTGCTCTGTCTCCCATCACCAGCCTCCGTGGTGCTGGGGCTGTAACGTGACCCCCGGCCCCTTACAGCCCCAGCAGCCTCTCCTTTGTGCAGCAGCGGCCGGCACGTATCGTCTAACACGAGACAAACAGAGTCCGGGACAACGCCGCGTCTCACAGGACGCCAGAGGGACAAAATCATCTCGGCGTGCATCTGTGCACCATGCGTCAATGTGTGAATATGTGGTCAGATATCTGCATGTGTCAGATTTGTTGACGGCATGCGTTCCCCCTCCAAGTTTTCAAATGTTTTCATGCTTACATGGACCCACAAAGTACGGTATGTGATGGAGTCTGGAGTCTGGAAGTTTCCACCTATTAGACATGGACAGTGTCCGTTGTCCCGGGACAGATCTTAAGATTGTCTCCCTAAAAAACAACAATAAGAAGATTACATTCAACAATACATGTAGAAAAAGTAGTAAAACAGATATTCAGACGTCAGATACAGTATTAGGGACCACTAAGGTCTATATAAAGAGACTTCAGATACAGTATTAGGGACCACTAAGGTCTATATAAAGAGACTTCAGATACAGTATTAGGGACCACTAAGGTCTATATAAAGAGACTTCAGATACAGTATTAGGGGACCACTAAGGTCTATATAAAGAGACTTCAGATACAGTATTAGGGGACAACTAAGGTCTATATAAAGAGACTTCAGATACAGTATCAGGGACCACTAAGGTCTATATAAAGAGACTTCAGAAACAGTATTAGGGGACCACTAAGGTCTATATAAAGAGACTTCAGATACAGTATTAGGGACCACTAAGGTCTATAAGAGACTTCAGATACAGTATTAGGGGACCACTAAGGTCTATATAAAGAGACTTCAGATACAGTATTAGGGACCACTAAGGTCTATATAAAGAGACTTCAGATACAGTATTAGGGACCACTAAGGTCTATATAACAGAGACTTCAGATACAGTATTAGGGACCACTAAGGTCTATATAAAGAGACTTCAGATACAGTATTAGGGACCACTAAGGTCTATATAACAGAGACTTCAGATACAGTATTAGGGACCACTAAGGTCTATATAAAGAGACTTCAGATACAGTATTAGGGGACCACTAAGGTCTATATAAAGAGACTTCAGATACAGTATCAGGGACCACTAAGGCCTCCCATTTGTTTCTGTATGAAGACATTTGCTCTGCAGTTGACATCTAACTGGATTATAATCCTGACCATTAAATCTCCAAAGGTCAAAGGTCACAATAACATATGGAATGAGGCTCATCGTAAGTCTTTCTTCGTGCAGATTGGCTCTAAATCCATGAATAAAAACACAAAGCCAATTTTTCCTGTGACAGACACACAGGCGGCAAAACCGATTCACCTCTGGCCGAATGAAGCCGTTGCTCGTGGCGACAGCAGCTCGTTTGTCTATCTCTGGACACTTATCTATCTCTGGTCCCCTCCGCCCACCAGTCCGTCCCCTCCGTCCACCTGTCCGTCCCCTCCGCCCACCTGTCCGTCCCTCGGCCCACCTGTCCGTCCCCTCCGCACACCAGTCCGTCCCCCCCGCCCACCAGTCTGTCCCCTCCGTCCACCTGTCTGTCCCCTCCGCCCACCTTTCTGTCCCCTCTGCCCACCAGTCTGTCCCCTGGGGAACACAAGACAACACAAGACCGGGCAGAAAGGATACAGACACAAGACAGGACCAGGACAAAACCCCAAACCACAACAAATATGACACTTTGATGACATCAGTGGGAAACCGATGGGAAATGTCATAAATACTGTCTTCATCTTTCTTGTCTCCTTTGTCTTTTATTGGACTGAGTGTCTGTTCTGGATGTTTCTTCCATTCAGAGGAACTGGGACTGGTTCCAGTTGGTCCTCCACTTCCCTGCCTGCTGCTGGGTCCATCTGCTGGGCTTTCACCCCCGCTGCCTCCACCCGACTCCAATCTGCTGGAAGAACATGTATGCGGACTTCATGACGTATCCCTGCAAAGACGAATGAAGCAAAACACAGTAAGAAAAGTTAAAGATGAACTGAACTGGAATCAGAATAACGGTGATATAACAGATGTATTTTAATTCTTCTCATTGGTACGATTATTAAAATGGGTGAATTCCTTAAAAGTGATAAAATGATCAGTTGAAAGTGTGGTTGTTGTTACACGTGCACCGCCATCTCTACCGCCATGTAGCGGGTCTAGACCGCTCTATAATTTACAGGTAGATCGGGTCTAGACCGCTCTATAATTTACAGGTAGAGCGGGTCTAGACCGCTCTATAATTTACAGATAGAACGGGTCTAGACCGCTCTATAATTTACAGGTAGATCGGGTCTAGACCGCTCTATAATTTACAGATAGAGCGGGTCTAGACCGCTCTATAATTTACAGATAGAACGGGTCTAGACCACTCTATAATCTACAGATAGAGCAGGTCTAGACCGCTCTATAATTTACAGATAGAACGGGTCTAGACCGCTCTATAATTTACAAATAGAGCAGGTCTAGACCGCTCTATAATTTACAGATAGAGAGGGTCTAGACCGCTCTATAATTTACAGATGGAGTAGGTCTAGACCGCTCTATAATTTACAGATAGAGCAGGTCTAGACCGCTCTATAATTTACAGATGGAGCAGGTCTAGACCGCTCTATAATCTACAGATAGAGCAGGTCTAGACCGCTCTATAATTTACAGATGGAGCAGGTCTAGACCGCTCTATAATTTACAGACAGAGAAGGTCTACACCGCTCTATAATTTACAGACAGAGAAGGTCTACACCGCTCTATAATTTACAAGGACCCACCAGTTCTAGTAGTTCCCTAAATCCATCCGTGTCATTAAAAAACAATTAAAACTGTACTGACGCTCAATAATGTATTTTTGTGTGTTTTTTTTTACAATATATTCCATCTTCTGCAGATTTCTTCCACATTTTCCCTGGAATATCTTTCTCCATGTTCTCTTATCTCAGGTCTGACTGAGTTGCTAAGATACCTGATGAATCCACCCACATACAGAAGCAAAGGTCTTTCTGACTCCACATGAAGTCGTATGAGCCGGCTTACACCCGACCCACTCTTCTGATCTCTCTAACGTTGGAGCTGAGATAACGGCTCCGGAGAAGTCAGAGTCAAATTAAGCCTCAAAGCAATTCCAGGTTCCAGGTTTTATGCCAGGATAACGAAATCCTTCATTTGTTCTCTCAGGTATCAGCACACGAGGCTTAGTGCTAAATGAAGGTCGACTTTAGAGCTTCAATGACAGTTCAAAGTTTCCCTGCAAATACTCATCGGTATCGGCATTTATAATGGCCGATTTTAAATATTTAAAATGTTGTTTTTTAATATATTATATTGATTATTATACAACGTCCCTGTTAGTGATGGCGTTGCATAGTCTGTCCACCAGAGGACGCTCTACAACGTCCCTGTTAGTGATGGCGTTGCATAGTCTGTCCACCAGAGGACGCTCTACAACGTCCCTGTTAGTGATGGCGTTGCATAGTCTGTCCACCAGAGGACGCTCTACAACGTCCCTGTTAGTGATGGCGTTGCATAGTCTGTCCACCAGAGGACGCTCTACAACGTCCCTGTTAGTGATGGCGTTGCATAGTCTGTCCACCAGAGGACGCTCTACAACGTCCCTGTTAGTGATGGCGTTGCATAGTCTGTCCACCAGAGGACGCTCTACAACGTCCCGTTAGTGATGGCGTTGCATAGTCTGTCCACCAGAGGACGCTCTACAACGTCCCTGTTAGTGATGGCGTTGCATAGTCTGTCCACCAGAGGAAGCTTACAACGGTTAGTGATGGCGTTGCATAGTCTGTCCACCAGAGGACGCTCTACAACGTCCCGTTAGTGATGGCGTTGCATAGTCTGTCCACCAGAGGACGCTCTACAACGTCCCTGTTAGTGATGGCGTTGCATAGTCTGTCCACCAGAGGACGCTCTACAACGTCCCGTTAGTGATGGCGTTGCATAGTCTGTCCACCAGAGGACGCTCTACAACGTCCCCGTTAGTGATGGCGTTGCATAGTCTGTCCACCAGAGGACGCTCTACAACGTCCCCGTTAGTGATGGCGTTGCATAGTCTGTCCACCAGAGGACGTTCTACAACGTCCCCGTTAGTGATGGCGTTGCATATTCTGTCCACCAGAGGAAGCTTGAAAAAGGTTATAAATTACAATATATAATATATAATGTGTTTAAAATCGCAATAATATCGTATTGTGGCGTAAGTGTCGTGATGGTATCGTATCGGGAGGCGTCTGGTGAGTCCCCCCCCCCCCACTGGTGTCTAGCGGTGTTTCTGGAAATCGCGCCGGATGTCCGTCCCCGTCCTCTTCCTTTGTGTTGGCGCTCTAACCTTTCCGGTACGAAATTGGACTACGATAGAGATTTGAATGATATTGCATTAATAATGCATGTTGATGATGGAATCTACCCGCAAAATTCAGAGCCGCAAGATAAGATGCAACCGGCTGCAACGCATCGTCAAATATGACAATGGACAATGTTGCTCAGCTGACTATATACATATATATATAATGTTTTTATTTCTTCTTCTGGCATTAATTGGCTTCCATACAGGCTGATAAAATATGACTTATAGATCCGTTTGCTTGCTGTCTTGCAGAGGGACAGTAAGTGAATAAATTCATAGAAATAAATATATATAGTGAAACACTCTGCTGCTGTCTCCCTGTTACCATAGCAACACCGGGATATTTACACCCAACAATGCAGGCCCGACTGTCTCCAACTCCTCCAGCGAGCAGCATCCAGTTATGGGAAAGCGTTTGAGCCGCTTCCTGCTG
>JABXJD010000096.1:1470000-1500000 GCA_013375575.1 Percina caprodes | reverse complement strand
GCGGTAAAAAAAAAAAAAAAAGAAAGCAGAAGAAGCTGCAGAGCAGGGTTCTGTACTGCATGATGGTTTCCCCCCGCGGAGATAGACACTGGGATTGGGTCTGTGATGTGCTCGGTGAGACTAGATCTTGTTGTTTCACGCTCTTGCAGGTGAAGAAGAAGATGTCCGGCCTGGCGGAGAGGAAGGAGAAGACGGTGACGGAGAGACCGGCTCAGCGCGCCTCGCGGCCTCAGTAGAGGCGTCTTCGCTCTCGGTCCTGCCGCCCCTTTGCCCTTGGCGCCGCTTCCTCTTCCGCCCCTTCCGCCCGCCAGGATGACCGTGGTGTCCACGGAGAACATGGACGAGACCTCCACCCTGCCGGGACACCCGCAGGACCTGTACCCGCCGGACGACGACCACGACTGCTGCGAGCGCGTGGTCATCAACATCTCCGGGCTGCGCTTCGAGACCCAGCTGAAGACGCTCGCTCAGTTCCCGGAGACGCTCCTCGGCAACCCCAAGAAGAGGATGCGCTACTTTGACCCGTTACGAAACGAGTACTTCTTCGACCGGAATCGCCCGAGCTTCGACGCCATCTTGTATTACTACCAGTCCGGGGGGCGGCTACGGAGGCCGGTCAACGTGCCGCTGGATATGTTCTCGGAGGAGATTAAGTTTTACGAACTGGGCGCGGAGGCCATGGAGAAGTTTCGAGAGGACGAGGGATTTATCCGCGAGGAGGAGCGCCCGCTGCCGGAGAAGGAGTTCCAGCGGCAGATCTGGCTCCTCTTCGAGCATCCCGAGAGTTCGGGGCCCGCGCGGGGGATCGCCATCGTCTCGGTGATGGTTATCCTTATCTCGATTGTCATCTTTTGTTTGGAGACGTTACCCGAGCTGAAGGAGGATCCCAACCAGCGGATGCGGATCGTCGGGAACGTCACCGTGTATTACAAAGCCAACTTCCTCACGGACCCTTTCTTCGTCGTGGAGACGCTCTGCATCATCTGGTTCTCTTTTGAGTTGATAGTGCGTTTTTTCGCGTGTCCCAGCAAGGCGGCGTTCTTTAAAAACATGATGAACTCCATTGACATCGTGGCCATAATCCCGTACTTCATCACGCTCGGAACGGAGCTGGCTGACGATCAAGACGGCAAGGAGGCCAAGGGGGAGGAGCAGGCCACGTCTCTGGCTATTCTCAGGGTAATCCGCCTGGTGAGGGTGTTCAGGATCTTTAAACTGTCCCGGCACTCGAAGGGGCTCCAGATTTTGGGGCAGACTCTCAAGGCAAGCATGCGTGAGCTGGGCTTGCTCATTTTCTTTCTCTTCATTGGCGTGATTTTGTTCTCCAGCGCCGTCTACTTCGCCGAGGCCGAGGAGAAGGAGTCGTTCTTCACCAGCATCCCCGACGCCTTCTGGTGGGCCGTGGTGTCCATGACGACCGTCGGCTACGGGGACATGTACCCCGTGACCATCGGGGGGAAGATCGTGGGCTCGCTGTGCGCCATCGCCGGCGTGCTGACCATCGCACTCCCGGTGCCCGTCATCGTGTCCAACTTCAACTACTTCTACCACCGGGAGACGGAGGGCGAGGAGCAGGCTCAGCTGCTCAACGTCAGCAACCAGAACTTGGCGTCGGACACCAACTCGAGCCGCCGCAGCTCATCGGGGGTGAGCAAGTCGGAGTACATGGAGATAGACGAGGACATGAACAACAGCATCGATAACTTTAGGGAAGCCAACCTCAGGACTGCCAACTGCACGGCTCCCACCCAGAACTGTGTGAACAAGGGGAAGCTGCTCACCGACGTGTGAGGCGGCGCCCGGCGCCCCGGTGTACATATTGTAGAAATATCTCAATGCTTTAGCTCCATTGGTGCATTTTATTCTTCTTTTTGCATTGACTCATTCAATCAAACGAACGCGTGTGAAGACTTCAAAAGTTCCAGGCACACATGATCAATTTATAAAAAGGTAGTGGTTGACGTAACGACGGACTTGTTTGGCAACGGCACAAAGATCAGCAGGTGTCGGGGGGACATTTTTGAGTAATTGAGGTGCTTACCAGGCAGGGAGAGAAGGATAAATGCCACCGTTGAGGATGTTTCCTCGATTCTAATCATTCCAAAATTACCAGCTTTTACCAGGCAAGAAAGGACGTTGTGGTGGTTATCGAGTTGCACTATGGGAAATGTAGGAGCCAGTGTAACTGGAGTTTTTTGATGGAGTTTTTGCCCAAATTTAGAGACAGAAGTCTGGATATTTTAGTCTCTGTTGCACCAATTTGTACCATAGTTTTTCTCTCGCAAATACTCAAACTGTAGGTTTCGGCACGACTTAATGTTCTCTTTGCAAATGTATTTTATGGAATTGCATTGCACGAAAGAAAATCTTAAAATATTCTTATACAGGTGGATTCACAGGAGAAAACAAAAGAAGCATATGAAGTCATTTTAGAGTAAGATTGAATGTGTGAGGATTCAAATAAAACAAAAGAGAAGTTAAAATGCATTATAACATTTGAAGAAGACAATTAAAAAGAGTGCAGTGCAAGGTATGAATACATAGACGCACACTGTTTGCAAGTAAAGCTGCAACTAAGGATTATTTTCATCATCAATTCATCGTTTGTTCTATAAAATGTCAGAAAATTGTTAAAAAAAAGTATCTCAGCTTCTCAAAGTCAAAGGTGACGTCTTCAAATGTCTTGTTCTGTCCACAACTCAAAGATATTCAGTTCACTGACATCACACAGGTTGGACTTTTCTTTCATAAACAAAATGACTCAAACTTATTAAAAAAGATTATTAAAATAGCTATTAATTATTAGGCTATTAATTCAATAGTTTGGGGTTCCTAGTGGTGTTTTGCAAGCTCAGGCCTAAACCACTGGGAATTATTTTCAAAGTACTTTAACCCTCATGTTGTCCTCGGGTCAAATTTGACCCATTTTCAGTTTTTTTATCACAAAAAATGGCCCTTCAAAATAAGAGCTGAAAATGTCAACATTAAAAATGTCAAATAACTTTGGAAAAAACATCAAAAAAGCCCCCACAACATTGAAAAAGTGACATAAATGTCGGAAAAAGCGATACTAGTGGTGAAAAATGGTTGACGTGAAGACATCACAAGGGTTAAGGCGGTTTTTAGGGCGTTTTCACACCTCTTTGGTCCCAGCCAGTTGGTGAGTTAGTAGACGTGGAGCGGTCTGCCGAGACCACGTCTTCATCAGGTCTCGGTCCGCTTTTGGTCCGCACCAGAGTTCGATTGCCGCGTTCTCGCCTGCCCGAACGAACTGCACCAGCGGGGCAAACCAACTCTGGTTCGATCCAACCGAACTGAAGGCTGTCGGTGTGAAAACGGCCTCAGACTGCCGTCACCGTGGGGCGGCTCGGTCGGAAACTTAGACGTGGTCATATTTCCAGATATTTTCAAATCTCCAGGTAGCATTTAGCACTGACTTAATGTACGGCTTTAACCCTTGTGTTGTGCTTTGTGTCAAGGGGACTGGTTGCAGGATCCGAAGGCCGAGGCCACGGTAGCAGAAAGATACGATTTAATACAGGATGGGTCTTGGGACCCTGGAGGACGAGATGAAGCTAGAGGGATACGGGTTTGAATATAGGACCGGTCTCTAGGACTCCGGAAGACAAGATGAAGCTAGAGGGATACGCTTTCGAGTGCAGGATGTGTCTCGGGACCCGGAGGATAAGATGAGGCTAGAGGAATATGCGTTAAAGTGCAGGGCGGGTCTCGGGACCCGAAGGCCGAGGCTGAGGACAAGATAAAGCTAGTGGGATACGGGTTTGAATATAGGACGGGTTTCTGGGACCAAAGAGGGCAACACAAGGGTTAAGGAATCTGTCTTATTGCTTTTATAAAGTCTCAATTTCGCAACATTAACGCTGCCATCAGGCTACGACTGGCCCCCAGCCGGGCCCTCGCCAGAGAAAAGACACTTTCCACTGGGCTGAACAACTTTACTGGGAGATAGATAGATAGATAGATAGATAGATAGATAGATAGATAGATAGATAGATAGATAGATAGATAGATAGATAGATAGATAGATAGATAGATAGATAGATAGATAGATATTGATCCCAATAAAATGGGAAATTATAGAGTTCCAGCAGCAAAATCAGTCACACAGAATATAAATATAATGAAATACTAGAATACAATATACATACATATGATATACATGAAATACTACTAGGATAAAATACAAGAACCAATATTTGAATATATCTTCAAGTTGTGCCATTGTGCCGGTTGCATTAGTGCAGTATTGTGGGTCTCCGAGTGTCATCGGCACCCAGTGATGGCGGGTTATGGCGTGTGGTAGTTGACAACCAGATGTAATATGATGTCAAACAGAAACGTAGCAGCAAATCTGCATATTTGAGAGGCTGAAAACGGCATTTCCTGCCATTACTTTATAAATGATCAAACTAGGCGGCTATGATTTATCGTTTCTACGCTTAGCCGCCTGTTCGTTGCAGCTCTAGTTGCAAGCACGAGAGTGTGAAGGGTTGAATATAGAAATTAATATCGAGCGACTACATTGAGAGAACAGAGTTGATAACATTGAAGAAGCACAATTAACCGATTTGACCCCCGACACCTCCCAGGCTCTGTGCCAAAAGACTCAAAAAACAAGCAACGACAACGAGAGCGGCCAACTGAGCCGTGGATGAGAACGCGCGCGACGCCGCCGACGCATCGCAAGTGGATTACAGTTGTTTTTTCCGCGGCACATCCAGGGACTTCTCCGGAAAAGCGAATGCTTCGCAAGCACCTTGTGAGAAACACACAGGAGGAGTGCCGAGCCTTGTGGAGGAGTATTGTGTACTTCCTCTTCTGCTGCCTCCGCCTCTGCCACCTCCGCCGCCGCTGCCGCTGCTGCTGCTACAGGTCGGGTGGAGGCTCCCTGTACGACGCCATGCAACACTCCTTTATATAAAAGCATGTGGAGACTCTCTTCTCTCGTATATCGGCATGCACAAGACAAGACCTCATTTTTATTTTCTACATTTTGGGTTTCTTTCTTTGACTTTTCATCTTTTTATCTCCCCCCCAACCCTGGAATTCTTTCTACTTTTTGTTCTCATTTGTTTTCACCAAAAGTGCACTGGCTATTTATTGTTAATATTATTATTATTTAAGTTATTTAAAGCATTTACGTGTTGAATGTTAAACGCATTAAGGGAACAGGAACACTTCTTATTTTTCCGACGATCATGGCATGTCAACAGTACTAACGCATTATGGCCTAATTAGCTATGGTGATAGCTACGTATACTCAATGCATGACTACAGTATTAAATTGCTTGCAGTTGTGGAGGGACCTCGGGAGCTGGGGGGTGATGATGATGATGATGATGATGATGATTCTCCTCGTTATTGTCAAGCTAACGACAGTATAACGGTGCATGACGCAGCTAAATGCCGAAAAAAAGGGACAAATCTGCTTAAAAGAACAAAAAACAAAAACAAGAAGAAGAAAAAAATCACAAGAGACGCATCTGACGAGCTCTTTCAAGGAAAAAAACAAAAACATCAGAAATAGCATCCTTTTTTTTATTTTGTATTTTTTTCGTGCTTTTGGTCTTCGATGATGGCGTGCATGGGATCATTTTTACGAAATTTGGATTTTTTTTTTATTTTCTTTCACTTAGCTTTTTGAAAACAGCTGGACGAAGGAAGGCCGTGATAGTTAACACATTTCATAAATAGGCTATATCTAAAATTAGTTTCTAGTGCCTTGAACCCCCGGCCCCCCCCGGCCCCCGCCCACCCCCCCGTCTCATTTTAGAATTGACTGAAGTGCCTCCCGTTACAATAGACGACAAAGAGCTTACTACGTGCTTCTTATCTTCTCCTGCCATGAAGGTGCGCTTCTCCCTGCACACCTGGAACAGCAGACGGGTGCAGATTGCTCTGTTTCCATGACGATATGAATATAGTCCTTCTTCTAGGGGCCAGATCTTTGGGCCTATGTGGACTCACGTTGGTCCTGGTTGATGACACATGGCTGCAATGCACACTGTTGAAATATGGATTGGTATGCATGGAAACCAGGGCTGTAGTACTCGAGTCCGGTCTTGGACTCAATTCTGGACTCAAGTCCGTTTTTCTATGGTCTCGGACTCGCTAGTATATGGACTAGGACTTCCTTCCAACGCTCTTTGCAAATTCAACTGATCACTTTCATTCCTCTGATCTTAACTATTAGTCAAAATAATTCATAATTTCTGCTTTTTAACTCTAATATTAGTATAATTTTATATAAATGAGGGTTATTGACCATGAATTCCATAAAGTAGTAAAAGTGGTGGTGGTAGTAAGGTGGTGGTAGTGGGGACTACAAAAAGTCTGAAAAAGGGACAAAAATGTCAAATTTTGTCCATTTTTTACCCGTTTTCCGTTAATTATCTTTTATTTTTTTGTCACAAAAAACAGCCCGACGAAATAAGCGCTGAAAATGTCAACATTAAAAACATCCAAAAAGCTCCTGCAACATTGAAAGTAACAAAAATGTAACACAAGCAATGACACATAGATCAGATATAATGCAGCTTTAAGGAGTCCCCCGCCTGCTGGAGATCAGATATAATGCAGCTTGAGAGCACTTCCTCATTTGCAGCACTATGCTGAAGCGGATGCTTTGTCCATTAATATTAATACACAGCCAGTCCATGTTCTCCGGCCCTGACAGAGACCATTATAGAACTGGAGCAGATAGATCTGCAGCATCGCCAGCAGCTCTCTTCACGTTGTATCAGCTGCCAGCGCCGGAGGACAGCGTCCACCGCGTCCTCTGGCTGCACCAAACCCCCCTTTTCTGATTCCTGGGACAGTACACGCTGCTGACAACCATATCTGCTCCTTTGTAAAAGACACATGGAGTCTTCTGCTCCTGATCCCTCCTGACGTGGGTCTCTCTCTCGCTGAAATCTACATCAGACTGCTTCATAGCAACAGAAACGCAGCGTTTCCCATGCCTGATTAAGGCTGATTCTGTCCCACATGTCCTCATGTGGGACAATTAGCATGTGGGACAATTAGTGGAAGCACTCAGCGTTTGCCACAGGCGTTCAGGCTCTGCATGGCAGCAAAATGGCGTGGCTGCTGTTTCTCTGTGAAGGGGGGGGGCGCACGGCGTCTGTTCTTAGGAGGACGCACGTTCTTAGGAGGACGCATGCTGTCTGTTCTTAGGAGGATGCACGCTGTCTGTTCTTAGGAGGACGCACGCTGTCTGTTCTTAGGAGGACGCACGGCGTCTGTTCTTAGGAGGACGCACGGCGTCTGTTCTTAGGAGGACGCACGGCGTCTGTTCTTAGGAGGACGCACGGCGTCTGTTCTTAGGAGGACGCACGGCGTCTGTTCTTAGGAGGACGCACGGCGTCTGTTCTTAGGAGGACGCACGCTGTCTGTTCTTAGGAGGACGCACGGCGTCTGTTCTTAGGAGGACACACGGCGTCTGTTATTAGGAGGACGCACGGCGTCTGTTATTAGGAGGACACACGGTGTCTGTTCTTAGGAGGACACACGGCGTCTGTTATTAGGAGGACGCACAGTGTCTGTTCTTAGGAGGACGCACGCTGTCTGTTCTTAGGAGGACGCTTGCTGTCTGTTCTTAGGAGGACACACGCTGTCTGTTCTTAGGAGGACGCACGGCATCTGTTCTTAGGAGGACACACGCTGTCTGTTCTTAGGAGGACACACGCTGTCTGTTCTTAGGAGGACGCACGCTGTCTGTTCTTAGGAGGACACACGCTGTCTGTTCTTAGGAGGACACACGCTGTCTGTTCCTAGGAGGACACACGCTGTCTGTTCTTAGGAGGACACACGCTGTCTGTTATTAGGAGGACACACGCTGTCTGTTATTAGGAGGACACACGGCGTCTGTTCTTAGGAGGACACACGGCGTCTGTTCTTAGGAGGACGCACGGCGTCTGTTCTTAGGAGGACACACGCTGTCTGTTCTTAGGAGGACACACGCTGTCTGTTCTTAGGAGGACACACGGCGTCTGTTCTTAGGAGGACGCACGCTGTCTGTTCTTAGGAGGACGCACAGTGTCTGTTCTTAGGAGGACGCACGGTGTCTGTTATTAGGAGGACACACGCTGTCTGTTCTTAGGAGGACACACGCTGTCTGTTCTTAGGAGGACACACGGCGTCTGTTCTTAGGAGGACACACGGCGTCTGTTCTTAGGAGGACACACGCTGTCTGTTCTTAGGAGGACACACGGCGTCTGTTCTTAGGAGGACACACGCTGTCTGTTATTAGGAGGACACACGGTGTCTGTTATTAGGAGGACACACAGCGTCTGTTCTTAGGAGGATGCACGCTGTCTGTTCTTAGGAGGACGCATGCTGTCTGTTCTTAGGAGGACGCACGGCGTCTGTTCTTAGGAGGACGCACGCTGTCTGTTCTTAGGAGGACGCACGCTGTCTGTTCTTAGGAGGACGCATGCTGTCTGTTCTTAGGAGGACGCACGGCGTCTGTTCTTAGGAGGACACACGGTGTCTGTTCTTAGGAGGACACACGGCGTCTGTTCTTAGGAGGACGCACGCTGTCTGTTCTTAGGAGGACGCACGCTGTCTGTTCTTAGGAGGACGCACGGCGGATTTATGAACATTGACGACGTTGAAAGCATCCGCAAGAAAAAAGGAGAAGTGTTGCCGAAGGCTGGGTTAAAATAATCGATTGTCAGAGTCAGGGCAATAGGACTTGAGTCCGGTCTTGGACTTGAGTACGGACTCAAGACCGTTTTTCTATGGACTCGGACATATCTTGGACTCGCTAGTATTTGGTCTCGGACTTGTCTCGGTCTCGGCCACCCAATATGGCTTCTGGTCTGGACCGAGTCCAGGTGTCTTGATGTTGATAATAATATTGGAGGGAAAGTGAAACCCAAAATGATTGTCTTGATACTGTCATGCATAAGACCTTTATTCTGTTCTGGACTCGGTCTTGTCTTGGACTCAAACCTCTTTGGACTTGGTCTTGACTCGGTCTCAAACCTCTTTGGACCTAGTCCTGGTCTTGGACTTGTCTTGGACTCAAGGTGGTCTTGACTACAGCCCTGGTCCAAGTAAAATCAATCGTTGTTGAGGGTCTTCTAAGGGATGTAGAACCAGGCACAGACGTTTTAGGGGCTCAGTTCTTAAGGTAGACCTTAATATCTACATTAATATCTACCTTAATATCTACATTAATATCTACCTTAATTTCTAATATCCGTTGATATTAAGGTAGATATTAATGTAGATATTAACCCTTGTGTTTTCTTCCCGTCAACTATGACAAAAACCCCATTTTGGTCACTTTTTCCGACATTTTTGGTACTTTTTCAATGTTTCGGGAGCTTTTTTGATATTTTTAATGTTGACATTTTCAGCGCTGATTTCGTCAACAACAACAGTTCTCTAAGAATCTCCTTTATATCCAAGATAAGATATGACAATAAGTAACACACACACACACACACAGGAACACACACACACACACACACACACACACACACACACAGGGACACACACACACACACACACACACACAGGAACACACACACACACACATACACACACACACAGACACATACACACACACAGAGACACACACACAGACACACACACACAGACACACACACACACACAGACACACACACACACACACACACACACACACACACACACACACACACACACACACAGACACACACACACACACACACAAAGAGACACACAGAGTAAGCTTTACTAAAGTTTGTGCATATACGGAATAATTTCTTCTTTCAAGATGACGTAATGTTGTGTTAGTTGTGTTAATGATCCCGAGGAGCTCGGTTGTGCGAGTGTGTGTAGCAGTTGTGTGTCACCGACCATCGACCCGTTCAACTGCTGTTGAAGAAAAAATAAATTCCCTTTAATGAACTTTTCCATAAAGATAAATAAAAACCAAACGAAGGTGCTACGTGTTAGACGTGCAGCGGGTCCGAGAGGGAGCAAAATTACAAATTTCACACTTTTATTTTGAAATTTTCTTTTTTTTTAAAGGATGAAATCACTTTAAAGATCTAAGAATTTTTAAAATGGAAAACGACATCAGGTGTCGCTGGTAGTCTTGTGTTTTATGTTCATACTTGGAGACACGTCTGCACGGCGAAGGGACCAAAACGACGTTTTTCTAGTTTTTCATATCATCAGAGCAGCCAAACAGACGGATGATACCTTCACAATAAAAGTCTTTTCCATAGACTGTGGGTCATTTTGTGTTTGAAAAAAGAAAAAGAAACTGACACTGTTGTTGTTTTTAATCTGTTATTCTGTTAATCTGATGTTTTTGTCTGTTTGATACGCAGCAACGAAGACAACATGAACACCCCTTCCTTCAAATTAAAATCCTGTTTTTGTTTTAATAAAAATATGAAGTTTGTGAGCTTCAAACTGCCAAAATGATGATTTAATTAATTACAAACAATCGTCAGTGAGCTGCATATCAACGATTTCTGTTAAATCTTTCAGTTTTAATTGTCTTACATAACGTAAGCCATCAACGCAGAGTTTCTCAACCTTCAAAGTTCATTTTTAGGACTTAAATATTTGATTTTTGTTGCATAATGTACATGTTTGACCTCGGCAGCTTTGATTGTAGAGCTGCAGAGATATGTGGGTTTGTTGCTATGACGACATCCGTTTCAACACATTCTTACTCTCCCACCGCGGAAAATACGGACGCTTGGTCATGTGCCTTTAGCGTCTGTTATTTACGCTAAAAGTCTCTTTTAGCGTCTGTTATTTACGATAAAAGTCTCCTTTGGCGTCTGTTATTCACGATAAAAGTCTCCTTTGGCGTCTGTTATTCACGATAAAAGTCTCCTTTGGCGTCGGACTCTTGGCGTCTGTTATTTTTTATTATTATTCGTGATTCGAGACACTGACCAAGCATCTGTATTTTAGGAGTTGTCCATTTTTAATAAAACAACATTGCTGCGTGACTCTTTTAACGCGTTAAACAATTACAGCTTAAAAGATTAAATTCTAGACTAATCGGTCACACACACACACACACACACACACACACACACACACACACACACACACACACACACACACACAGATTTGTTTAACTTTGCACGTTAAAGGATGAGCTTTCGTCTTCAATTATTCACTTTTAATGCCACATTTATCAAAACTGCAATCAAAAACAACTTTCATATATTACCAGCCTGTAAATAATATGTTTGTTTCGACAAAAATAGATCAGTAAGCCCGTTTAAAAATGTAAAAATAAAGACAGTTGCACATCATCATTTCCCAAAAAGTCCAATTTGATGTCTCAAAGCTTTATTTTGCTGCTCAGAAACCCCGAAGGACGCGTCACGCTAAAAATAAATGAGCTGAGGAACTCTGCATTGGTGAATTTTTCACAGGAAGTGATCATAAGAATGTGTGAGCTTTAAAAAGACACAGCGATGATGATGATGATGATGATGATGATGATGATGAAGTAAAGTATTTTTAAAGAGGACTTTCTGGTGTCATCATGTGGAGGTAACAGAGACTGAGGTGCACGATCTTAAAGGGTAACTTAAGTTTTTCTTTCAACCTGGACCTTATTTCCATGTTTTTGTGTCTAAATGACGTTAACGGGCAACTGCACACCGTCAATTTCCATCCACTAAAGGTTCTGTTTTTGCCGCTGACAGAATCTGATTATTATTCTAAGTGTGTGACAACATTATGGGATGGATCCCTACAGAGATAGACCTTTTAGTTAAAGAGTAAGATCCTTTTAGTTTAACATGAAACAGAAATCACCATCACCAAACCCACCAGACTCCATGTAAATAATCCCTACTTTTATCATTGAAAAACATACTTCATTCAAAGGGGACAGAAACTAAATAAAACTACCAAAAATCGTCTTGGTTCATCTTTCCTGTTCCAACAATCACCACTCTGGTCTGGTTGGAATAAACTCTTAATTCACCCATTTACATGTGGAGATATGCTGCTCTATACACACTAAAAGTAGTGATTATTTACATGGAGTCTGGTGGAGATATGCTGCTCTATACACGCTAAAAGTAGTGATTATTTACATGGAGTCTGGTGGAGATATGCTGCTCTATACACGCTAAAAGTAGTGATTATTTACATGGAGTCTAGTGGAGATATGCTGCTCTATACACGCTAAAAGTAGTGATTATTTACATTGAGTCTGGTGGGTTTGGTGATGGTGATTTCTTTTTCATGTTAAACTAAAAGGATCTTCCTCTTTAACTAAAAGGTCTATCTCTGTAGGGATCCTTTCATAATGTTATCAGACACTTAGAATAATAATCTGAGTTGTGCAATGCTGGGCAAACTTCAATCAATCACTTAGGAAACAAATACATGGGGAAATATAGTTTGAAAAAATACTGAATTACCCTTTAACATTCAATTACAGACATTGTACACAACAACAATCATTATGAAACCGTCTGGGGGTTAATTAGATTAATTTAGCGCTACAGTATGCGTGTGTTCCCTCTCATTCTTACAATCATAAGCCAAAGTCTCTTCCATAACGAATGAACGTCCCTGTGCTGGAGACGTCCTTTCAGAATAAAAGATAAAGTAATAAATGTGGACATCCTCCCCGAACCCTGCAGTCGATAAGACTGCACCATCAGCGTTGTTTTTCACATGGGTTCATGCTGCTGTACGCAAATGTTTGTCATTCGTTGGCGAGGCATAGTCGGTAAGCTATGCGAGGTTAGCCGCCAAATCGTACCCATGAGCTCATCATATTACAACAGTTTCAATAAATTTTGAAAGATAATACTGTTCTATGTTTGCTCATTATTGACGTACTATGACCTCCTTTTTAAAACCTTTTTAGTAATTCCTTATCCAGTACTTATCCATAGTCAGTGTCAACACATTTCTATCCCATCTCCTAAAATACGTACGCTTGGACAGGTGCCGTTGTCGTCTCCTTTAGCATCATATAACACGCTTGGTCGTCTCCTTTAGCGTCATATAACACGCTTGGTCATCTCCTTTAGCGTCATATAACACGCTTGGTTGTCTCCTTTAGCGTCATATAACACGCTTGGTTGTCTCCTTTAGCGTCGTATAACACGCTTGGTTGTCTCCTTTAGCGTCATATAACACGCTTGGTCGTCTCCTTTAGCGTCATATAACACGCTTGGTCGTCTCCTTTAGCGTCATATAACACGCTTGGTCGTCTCCTTTAGCGTCATATAACACGCTTGGTCGTCTCCTTTAGCGTCATATAACACGCTTGGTTGTCTCCTTTAGCATCATATAACACGCTTGGTTGTCTCCTTTAGCGTCATATAACACGCTTGGTCGTCTCCTTTAGCGTCATATAACACGCTTGGTCGTCTCCTTTAGCGTCTTATAACACGCTTGGTTGTCTCCTTTAGCGTCATATAACACGCTTGGTCGTCTCCTTTAGCGTCATATAACACGCTTGGTCGTCTCCTTTAGCGTCATATAACACGCTTGGTCGTCTCCTTTAGCGTCATATAACACGCTTGGTCGTCTCCTTTAGCGTCATATAACACGCTTGGTCGTCTCCTTGTTCTATGTACTTTTAAAATGAAACACGCTTTAATAAAGTCAATAGATTAAATTCTGGACTGAGCAGTTGTTTAAGTCCCGTAAAATACAGATTTACTCTGATTTCGAGACCTAAAAGTAAAGAATTGAGTTTATTGTTTTCATTGGAAAAAATGAATGGGAGTCAATGGGATGCTAACAAAATGAATGGAAGTCAATGGAATGCTAACAAAATGAATGGGAGTCAATGGGATGCTAACAAAATGAATAGGAATCAATGGGATGCTAACAAAATGAATGGAAGTCAATGGGATGCTAATGCCAGGTGATGGCTTCGTAGCATTAAAATGGCGCCATGGGAGCTCCGCTTTGAGAGGAGAGGCTGACCCTCTTGGGTTTAGGAGAAGACCCTCTTTGTATGTCTTCCTCCTCCTCCTCCTCCTCCTCCTCCTCCTCCTCCTCCTCCTCCTCCTCCTCCTCCTCCTCCACCTTTGTTTCTGTTGTCTTTGCTCCTCTCCACCCACGCTAACCTCACATGCACCCGGCTCCAGGCTCCCTCCCTCCCTCTCTCTCTGTGTCCATATACAGGAACAGCTCTTCTCATTTCAACACACAGCCGTTTACCGTGTGCCGCAGTGGTCTCTAGCCTCGGCGTGATTCATGCAGCAAAAAAAACAGCTTATGAAAACAGTGTAGGAATTAGTGTCAGGAAAAAGCAACAGGGATTATATCCGCTGGAGACGTGGAGAGGAGGAGGGACTGTCCCTCTGCGGAGAAGGAACGGGCCTGACTGGCGGCCATGTTAGCTCTGATGCAACCATCATGTCTACTGATGAAGACGAGCTCTGTACGCTGTAGTCTGACAGATTAGTGAGGAAGAACAGGTATCCCCCTGGTACTACATACTGTAGTACATACATGCTGTTATACTCTGCAATGCAACACATTCAATGTAAAATCTACAGTAACTATGGCAACAAGTGTCCAGCAAGTTACTGTGAATTCTTTTTACAGTAAAGGTATTCATTGGAAAATACAAAATAATATGGATATGGAGTATGTTCCCTGTGTACAGTAGTAGTAGCAGTAGTATGTTCCCTGTGTACAGTAGTAGTAGTAGTAGTAGTATGTTCCCTGTGTACAGCAGTAGTAGTAGTATGTTCCCTGTGTACAGTAGTAGTAGCAGTAGTATGTTCCCTGTGTACAGTAGTAGTAGTAGTAGTATGTTCCCTGTGTACAGCAGTAGTAGTAGTATGTTCCCTGTGTACAGTAGTAGTAGTAGTAGTAGTAGTAGTATGTTCCCTGTGTACAGCAGTAGTAGTAGTAGTAGTAGTAGTAGTAGTAGTATGTTCCCTGTGTACAGCAGTAGTAGCAGTAGTAGTAGTAGTAGTAGTATGTTCCCTGTGTACAGCAGTAGTAGCTGTAGTAGTAGTAGTAGTAGTAGTATGTTCCCTGTGTACAGCAGTAGTAGTAGTAGTAGTAGTAGTAGTAGTAGTAGTAGTAGTATGTTCCCTGTGTACAGCAGTAGTAGTAGTAGTAGTATGTTCCCTGTGTACAGCAGTAGTAGTAGTAGTAGTAGTAGTATGTTCCCTGTGCAGCAGTAGTAGTAGTAGTAGTAGTATGTTCCCTGTGTACAGCAGTAGTAGTAGTAGTAGTAGTAGTAGTAGTAGTAGTATGTTCCCTGTGTACAGTAGTAGTAGTAGTATGTTCCCTGTGTACAGCAGTAGTAGTAGTAGTAGTAGTAGTAGCAGTAGTATGTTCCCTGTGTACAGCAGTAGTAGTAGTAGTAGTAGTAGTAGTAGTAGTAGTAGTAGTAGTATGTTCCCTGTGTACAGTAGTAGTAGTAGTATGTTCCCTGTGTACAGCAGTCGTTGAGGTGTCAGAGCTGTAACGCAGCATGAGGGCCCTCAGCTCGCTGCTACAGACCGGTCGTATTCTTAGCTCGGTGAGAATAGCTCTGCGCTCTGACTCAGATGCTGCACTGCGGCCCACATAGTACACATAGTACACATAGTACACATACAGTCTACATACTGCAGCCCCAATATAGTCTGTCCTTTGTTTCCTTCACTTCCTGTGTCCCTTTTCTTTCTGAGACGGTCCTTCCTCCTGGTGTCCTCGGGTCAAATTTGGTAAAAGTTTCTATATCACACATTTGGGTTTTATTTCAACCAAATTGTCAGAAAATAATGTGGATTGTTCACTACAACGTAAAGTAAAGGCTCAGTTCACTACTTCTCATGGAATTTGGGTGTTTTATTAAATGTTATAGTGTTTGAATGTTAAAAAAAAGTGTCCAAAATTTCAGAAAAAGCTTCAGAAACGCTGCGAAAAACACCTACGAAAACACCAACAAAGCGGTGAAAAAGATCTACGAAAACGTCGTAAAAACATCTGCATCGTGCACAGAGACGATCAGACAGAAACTTTCATTTGCAGCTTTCCAGATGTGCAAAACGGAGCTTCTGTCAGAGCTTCAACACACTGAAAATCTCCGACCTTGGAGAGGTGATGGATAACGTGGGTGCAGCAAACACCCCCACACACACACACACACACACTCTCTCATGCAGACGCACTGACATGCCTGGCTGTCTCCTCAAGTTTCATTTTCCACTGCAGTGTTCCAGCTCTTACCTGAGCCGGCATCAACCTATTCAGGCAGAGAGGAGGAGGAGAGCCGAGGGGGAAGCCTGGGCTGAGCCGAGCTGAACCGAGCCGGGCCGGGCCGGGCCGGGCCGAGCCGGGCCGGGCCTTGCCTGAGAACAAACAGTTGGCACTTTGGGTTTCATCAATCAAGTCCACCTTTGTCGAGTCCAAGACAAGTCCAAGACCAGGACTTGTCGAGTCCAAGTCAAGACCGAGTTCAAAGAGGTTCGAGCCTAAGTCAAGACCGAGTCCAGGACAGAAAAAGGTCTTATGCATGACGGTATCAAGACAATCATTTTGTGTTTCACTTTCCCTCCAAAATTATTATCAACATAATAAAGTCACCTGGACTCGGTCCAGACCAGAAGCCCAAAAGCCATATTTGGCAAGACCAGTGGCCGAGACCAAGACAAGTCCATAGAAAAACTGTCTTGAGTTCGCACTCGAGTCCAAGACCGGACTGGAGTCTAAGGCCCTGGGTTTCATCTCCTCCTCTTTGAGCGCCCTGTCCAGGGCCATATGGGCTCACAGCGTGACGCACAGCCGGCAGGAAGAGACCAATCCCAGCATTACAGGGTTACTGGGGCAACCAGGGTAACTGAGGTAACCGGGGTAACTGGGGTAACTGGGGTAACTGGGGTATTGGCCAATCAACAGCTCAACGCACTCATGAACTAATACAGATATGTATCCTGGTCTTTTTCCATGTCCTCCGAACTAAATAAAACAGACATAAAGCTTTAACTGGACTAGGACTATCTTAGGCTTAAGGAGAGAGACCTGGCTGGCACCCCCCCAAACTATTTAACCTTTGTGTTGTCCCCGGCTCAAACTGACCCGTTTTCCTATATCAATGTTCTCTTTAACACTTGCCTGAAATTTGGGTCAAATTGACCCATTTCAGATTGTTACAAGAAGAAAAATGGTCCAAGTTCCATGTTTTCTACCTGAAATCAGCACCTTACCTTATTTCCTGAGATAAACATGTATTCCTGACTCAGAACATTATTCTGGATATGACACTTATGTTGTTTCCATAGTGGATTTTAACATGAATTATAACCTGATGACTAAAAACGAACCCCACTTCCATTTTAATTGTGTTCTAGTAGAAACTGACTGCATTCCCTCAACATATACATCTCTGGAAAAAATGAAGTGCCACTCCTTTATTTGTCTTAAATCAGTATCTCTACATGTCTGGCAGCCATTCCTCTCCAGTGGCTGTTACCTTCCAACACAGACACACCTCATTCTACTTAATGAGGGGCTGATTAAGTGATCACCTGAGCCAAATCTTATTTAACCAGGAAAAGTGTAAAAGCCACTGCTGTGGTCATCACTATCATCTTGCAATAGGGCCTGCTGGATGGCAAAAACAGGGCTACTAGTACCACACAGGTCATCTCAACACAAACAGGGCTACTAGTCCCACACCGATCATCTCAACACAAACAGGGCTACTAGTCCCACACCGATCATCTCAACACAAACAGGACTACTGGTACCACACAGGTCATCTCAACACAAACAGGACTACTAGTACCACACAGGTCATCTCAACACAAACAGGACTACTGGTACCACACAGGTCATCTCAACACAAACAGGACTACTAGTACCACACAGGTCATCTCAACACAAACAGGACTACTAGTACCACACAGGTCATCTCAACACAAACAGGGCTACTAGTACCACACAGGTCATCTCAACAAAAAAAGGAACAATTGACCAAAAGAGTTAAAAAGAAAGGTTTTGAGTGAGGAAAAGAAGGGTTCAGTTCTGGCTTTACTGGCAGAAGGGTACAGTGAGCGTCAGGTTGCTTCCATCCTTAACATTTCAAAGACGGCAGTTCATAAGAACAAGGTCAAGCAACAGACATCGGGGACAACAAAGCTACAGACTGGAAGAGGGCGAAAACCATTGTCCACTGACCAGGATGACCACCAACTCATTCGCATGTCACTCAAAAACCGTACGATGACATCAAGTGATTTACAAAAAGAATGGCAAACAGCAACTGGGCTGAAGGGCACAACAAGGACTGTGCAAAACAGGCTCCTAGAAGCAGGGCTGAAGTCCTGCTAAGCCAGAAAAAAGCCCTTCATCAATGAAAAGCAAAGACAAGCCAGGCTAAAGTCTGCAAAAGACCATCAGGATTGGACCCTAGAGGACTGGAGGAAGGTCATCTTCTCTGATGAGTCACATTTTCAGCTTTGCCCAACACCTGGTCGTCTAATGGTTAGACGGAGACCTGGAGAGGACTACAAGCCACAGTGTCTGGCCCCCACTTTTGAATTTGGGTGGTGTTCCTGATTATAAAAGTAGAAAAATCCGAGTAGTTCACACAAAATAGTACTTCACCCAGTGTGGCGGATTAGCCTTGTGTTGTCTTCCCGTCAAACATGAAAAAACAAAACGTTTGTCAAATTTTTGTCACTTTTTCAATGTTGTGGGTGCTTTTTTTATGTTTTTGGTGTTTTTCCGTTTTTTAATATTTTTAATGCTAATGGGAAACACACTACGGCTATCATGGGATGTTAATGGGACAACTCACCAAGGCTATCATGGGATGCTAATGGAACAACTCACTACGGCTATCATGGGATGCTAATGGAACAACTCACTACGGCTATCATGGGATGCTAATGGGACAACTCACTACGGCTATCATGGGATGCTAATGGGACAACTCACCAAGGCTATCATGGGATGCTAATGGGACAACTCACCAAGGCTATCATGGGATGCTAATGGAACAACTCACTACGGCTATCATGGGATGCTAATGGAACAACTCACTAAGGCTATCATGGGATGCTAATGGGAAAACTCACTACGGCTATCATGGGATGCGTAATGATTTCCACGGTGAAGTAAGCAGAAAACATTAGTGAGTAATCCAGCCGAATCTCTGTAATAGTCCTCGACATAACAAGAGTTATCAGGTTCCCAGGGTTGGATATGTCATGACAAAACCAAGAAACGTTAATAATCAATAAATAAATAAGTCAATAAATAAATTAAAGGGCCCATATAGTCTGTCGACCTCTGCTCAGAAGGGTGGAAGGAGCTGCTCCTCGTCTGGTGTCCGGTTCCCGTCTTGTTTCATATAAGGTTATAAAATATTCACATCTGTACTTTCTTCTACTGTACGCCGTCTGTAAGAGGAGAAGAGTTTATACGGTATCAAAATATCACTGAACGTTATATATGTGGTTGGCGAACATAGCGGAGCATTTAGCAGCTTCTGCCTACTGTTGTGTGATACCATCTCACGTCTAAAGACAATCTGAGGCTTGAGTCACAGACTAGAGGACTTTACAAAGACTGGGGATCTTTCAGGGTCAAAATGTGCAGGACTACAACTAGATTAGTGTTGAAAAATGTAACCAAGATAGCTAGCTACTGATAGCGTTAGCTGGTAACTTAAAGGGTCCATTTTCAGGTTCATAACTGTATTTTGAGGTTGGACCAGAATAGGTTTCCATGGTTACATTTTCTAAAAACACCATATTGTTGTTGTTCTGCACATTGCTGCAGATCCGGTTTTTACCCTGTGTGTTCAGGTCTCTGTTTTATCTCCAGAGTGAGACATCTCTCTAGTTTTATCTCCAGAGTGAGACATTTCTCTAGTTTTATCTCCAGAGTGAGACATCTCTCTAGTTTTATCTCCAGAGTGAGACATCTCTCTAGTTTTATCTCCAGAGTGAGACATCTCTCTAGTTTTATCTCCAGAGTGAGACATCTCTCTAGTTTTATCTCCAGAGTGAGACATCTCACTAGTTTTATCTCCAGAGTGAGACATCTCTCTAGTTTTATCTCCAGAGTGAGACATCTCTCTAGTTTTATCTCCAGAGTGAGACATCTCTCTAGTTTTATCTCCAGAGTGAGACATCTCTCTAGTTTTATCTCCAGAGTGAGACATCTCACTAGTTTTATCTCCAGAGTGAGACATCTCTCTAGTTTTATCTCCAGAGTGAGACATCTCACTAGTTTTATCTCCAGAGTGAGACATCTCACTAGTTTTATCTCCAGAGTGAGACATCTCTCTAGTTTTATCTCCAGAGTGAGACATCTCACTAGTTTTATCTCCAGAGTGAGACATCTCTCTAGTTTTATCTCCAGAGTGAGACATCTCTCTAGTTTTATCTCCAGAGTGAGACATCTCACTAGTTTTATCTCCAGAGTGAGACATCTCTCTAGTTTTATCTCCAGAGTGAGACATCTCTCTAGTTTTATCTCCAGAGTGAGACATCTCCCTTCTATCCTATCTTTGTTGGGAGCTGCACATGCTCAGTAGCTCGGTAAGATCCATCAGCTGATAACTCTTTCTCCAGCTTTGGTCCGTCCAAGGCAGGATCAGCTGGGAGACTTCTTCTAGACCAGGGACACAACAGGGACAGGAAGTAGAACAGGGACAGGAAGTAGAACAGGGACAGGAAGTAGAACAGGGACAGGAAGTAGTTCTTTTGTTGCCTTTTTGTCTCCATTTCGTTGTCTTTTCGTTGCCTCTTTAATCGCCTCTTCATTGTCTTTTTATCGCCTCTTCATCTTCTTTTCGTCGTCACCTCTATGTCGCCTTTTTCACCTTTTTTTCGGAAGTAGTTCTTCTGGAGATCCTGGTCCACTAGTGGCTGTTGGAGCAGTGTTTTCCATTGAGAACGAGCTAGCATGCTACGGTTAGCCACCTCGTCTCTAGTGACGTAGAAAGCCGTGAAGATGTTGGACAGCTCACCTGGAGACTGAAGACAGAGGACACTCAGAAACTGGATCAGAGGACATTCACAAACTGGATCAGAGGACATTCAGACACCGGATCAGAGGACATTCAGAAACCGGATCAGAGGACATTCAGAAACTGGATCAGAGGACATTCAGACACCGGATCAGAGGACATTCAGAAACCGGATCAGAGGACATTCAGAAACCGGATCAGAGGACATTCAGAAACCAGATCAGAGGACATTCAGACACCGGATCAGAGGACATTCAGAAACCAGATCAGAGGACATTCAGAAACCAGATCAGAGGACATGCAGACACCGGATCAGAGGACATTCAGAAACCAGATCAGAGGACATTCAGAAACCGGATCAGAGGACATTCAGACACCGGATCAGAGGACATTTAGAAACCGGATCAGAGGACACTTAGAAACCGGATCAGAGGACATTCAGACACCGGATCAGAGGACATTCAGAAACCGGATCAGAGGACATTCAGACACCGGATCAGAGGACACTCAGAAACCGAATCAGAGGACATTCAGAAACCGGATCAGAGGACATTCAGAAACCGGATCAGAGGACACTCAGAAACCGGATCAGAGGACATTCAGAAACCGGATCAGAGGACACTCAGAAACCGGATCAGAGGACATTCAGAAACCGGATCAGAGGACACTCAGAAACTGGATCAGAGGACATTCAGACACCGGATCAGAGGACATTCAGAAACCGGATCAGAGGACATTCAGACACCGGATCAGAGGACACTCAGAAACCGAATCAGAGGACATTCAGAAACCGGATCAGAGGACATTCAGAAACCGGATCAGAGGACACTCAGAAACCGGATCAGAGGACATTCAGAAACCGGATCAGAGGACACTCAGAAACCGGATCAGAGGACAGTCAGAAACCGGATCAGAGGACATTCAGAAACCGGATGTCACTCAACTCTCCATGTGTCTTCAGCCCTGTGCTTGCTGTGTGTCTCTGTTGTAACTCTCTCACTCCCATATATAATAAATAAATACATTAAATATCACTTGTGATTAAAGATATATATATATATATATATATATATATATATATATATATATATATATAAATAACTTAAATAAAGCTTCAGGGTGTCCTACCATGAAAATAACAAACCAAACTGTCTAGAAAGTAAGAAATTAACGTAAAGAACCCAAATATGGCCGAAAGATCAACAATGACTTCCTCCCGGACTGAGAAAACTAAAGAAACACACCTGGAAACGGAAAAGTACTACTCTAACAACAGCTTAAAGACAACGTGTGATTGGTTGGGAGGGGAGGGGAGGGGAGGGGAGGAGGAATGACAGCTGCCCCCCCCCAAGCTGACGGCCGCCATCTTGCTTCTTTAAATATCCCGTAATCAACAGCTGCAGCCAATCCCGATAATAAGCCAATAATTAATGTATTAAAATAAATGTATAAATACAGAATCAAAATAAAAGTATAAAAATAAATGTATGAATACAGAAATAAAAACTAATCACACATACACACACACACACACACACACACACACACACACACACACACACACACACACACACACACACACACACACACACACACACACACACACACAGGTCCTTGATTCATAGTTAACCTAAGGTATTAACCAATTTAAATCACGCTACATGTGTTAAATGAGTATTTTTAATGTTCAGTATATGTGTATAAGTATGTATAAGTGTATTCAAATAACACAAATTACTTTTTATGCCTTCAGAAGAAGAACTGTGGGTCATGAAGAAGAAAAACTAAAAAAGAAAAAGAAAACAAGGAAGCGCTAGAAGAAATATCTCTTCATTTAAGGATCATGCACACATGGCAGGACGGCTCGTAACAGAAGAACCGAGGAGCCAACGAGGACCGCATGCCGTGCAGGTGAGAGGAACGAGCTCGTTAGAGGGAGGAGCCTAACGAGGACCGCATGCCGTGCAGGTGAGAGGAACGAGCTCGTTAGAGGGAGGAGCCTAACGAGGACCGCATGCCGGTCAGGTGAGAGGAACGAGCTCGTTAGAGGGAGGAGCCTAACGAGGACCGCATGCCGTGCAGGTGAGAGGAACGAGCTCGTTAGAGGGAGGAGCCTAACGAGGACCGCATGCCGTGCAGGTGAGAGGAACGAGCTCGTTAGAGGGAGGAGCCTAACGAGGCTGATGGAGAGCAGGTGAGAGGAACGAGCTCGTTAGAGGGAGGAGCCTAACGAGGCTGATGGAGAGCAGGTGAGAGGAACGAGCTCGTTAGAGGGAGGAGCCTAACGAGGCTGATGGAGAGCAGGTGTGTCCACACTGTCTCACTGCAGACAAATGGTGTCGAATACGGAGGCTTTGCCATGGTAGATAAGATATATCTAACGACACACACACACACACACACACACACACACACACACACACACACACACACACACACACACACACACACACACACACACACACACACACACACACACACACACACACACACACACACACACACACACACACACACAGAGAGAGAGAGAGAGAGAGAGAGAGAGAGAGAGAGAGAGAGAGAGAGAGAGAGAGAGAGAGAGAGAGAGAGAGAGAGAGAGAGGACTAAAGGCTGTTTTACAGTCGATCCAACGTGACGTAGATCTCGCTGGCGTGCCAGGATGTTGAGTGCGCAGTGTTAAAGAAAAATGAAAAATGCTGCAACTTTTCCCCCAAAACGCACCGAGTCCATCCAACCATACGGGTCAAACCGCCCTTACCAATCTCATATGAATGAGTTACGCACCGGCAGAGTTCAGAGGTCGTCTTAGGACCTTAGCCCGCTAGCTGCTGGCGCGAGGACACCCAGACTGAATCATTGATACCAGACAAAGCTCTCTAAAGCAGCCCTATGAATGATGGATTAAACAGAGCTGCAGTCAACACACATGCTTAAACTCTTGAGTTACAAGGTGCAAAGTACAAAACCCGACAGCTGATTTTGTCACCTGAGACTGTGTGTGTGTGTGTGTGTGTGTGTGTGTGTGTGTGTGTGTGTGTAGAAACCAGACCCAAGAGCCACTTATACGGGGCCGGGACAAATCCACACAGACGGACACTGCTCTGCTGTCGATGTCAAAACTAAACCCAAGATTATTTGTCCCTCAAGGAAATCTGAAATCTTCCATCTAGAGATGGACAACATTATGGGATGGATCCCTACAGAGATAGACCTTTTAGTTAAAGAGTAAGATCCTTTTAGTTTAACATGAAACAGTCTCGAAATCACCATCACCAAACCCACCAGACTCCATGTAAATAATCACTACTTTTAGCGTGTATAGAGCAGCATATCTCCACCAGACTCCATGTAAATAATCACTACTTTTAGTATGTATAGAGCAGCATATCTCCACCAGACTCCATGTAAATAATCACTACTTTTAGTGTGTATAGAGCAGCATATCTCCACCAGACTCCATGTAAATAATCACTACTTTTAACGTGTATAGAGCAGCATATCTCTACCAGACTCCATGTAAATAATCACTACTTTTAGCGTGTATGGAGCAGCATATCTCCACCAGACTCCATGTAAATAATCACTACTTTTAGCGTGTATGGAGCAGCATATCTCCACCAGACTCCATGTAAATAATCACTACTTTTAGCGTGTATAGAGCAGCATATCTCCACCAGACTCCATGTAAATAATCACTACTTTTAGTGTGTATAGAGCAGCATATCTCCACCAGACTCCATGTAAATAATCACTACTTTTAGCGTGTATAGAGCAGCATATCTCCACCAGACTCCATGTAAATAATCACTACTTTTAGTGTGTATAGAGCAGCATATCTCCACCAGACTCCATGTAAATAATCACTACTTTTAGCGTGTATAGAGCAGCATATCTCCACCAGACTCCATGTAAATAATCACTACTTTTAGTGTGTATAGAGCAGCATATCTCCACCAGATTCCATGTAAATAATCACTACTTTTAGCGTGTATAGAGCAGCATATCTCCACCAGACTCCATGTAAATAATCACTACTTTTAGCGTGTATAGAGCAGCATATCTCCACCAGACTCCATGGAAATAATCACTACTTTTAGTGTGTATAGAGCAGCATATCTCCACCAGACTCCATGTAAATAATCACTACTTTTAGCGTGTATAGAGCAGCATATCTCCACCAGACTCCATGTAAATAATCACTACTTTTAGTGTGTATAGAGCAGCTTATCTCCACCAGAAAGCTGGAAAATGGTGGACCCAAAATGCATAGGTGGAAACTGAGGATAGTTTTGATGAACAAAACAACAGGAGTCCTGGAAATAAGCAGGAAAAACATAAATTCAAAAATAAAGTCCAAGTAAAAGAGAAAGCACAGGAACAGAAACCAGGAAGACTAACAAACAGCAATCCACACAGGAGACAAGAGAGACACACACACACACACACACACACACACACACACACACACACACACACACACACACACACACACACACTGGGAAGGGCTGGGAAACAGGTGAGAAACATCAGGTAATCACAAGAGCGGGAAAGCGCAGGAAGTAAATCTCCACAAGACGGCACAGAAAACCAGACTATCACAATAAAACAGGAAACAGAACATAAAACGAAAAAAAAGACAGAAAATGACACAAACTGTCAAATGAATGTAGCTGAGTAACTAAAGTAACTAGTAACTAAAGTACAAGTACCTCAACATTGGGACTTAAGTACAGTACTGGAATAAAAGTACTTTGTACTGCTAAAGTACAGCTCTGCAGCTTCTGCATCATTTACATAACCGCCCCCCCCCCCTTCGTGTCCCCGTCTCAGGCCCCGCGGCGAGGGCGTCCGCAGGACGGGCCGACGCGTCTTTAACACACACTGACACACACTGAGGGTTCGACTGCCTTTTGAAGCCGGAGACAGAAGTCTAAATATAGCCAGCTGTGAATAATGCGTCAAAACAATTGTCTTCAGGACAAAAGGACAGTTTGGTGGGGGTGGGGGGGGGGGGCAGCTTAATGTCAGCGAGTGTTGAGAGGAAAGGTCATCGTGCTGCTTCTCTCTACACCACTAACTAATGTTCAGAGGTGGGTAGTACTTCATATTACATCTGTGTATAATCTTTTATTTGGGCAATTTCCATAGTAATGCAATTTTTTACTAATTCATGTGTAATTTATACATATTATACATTATTATTAATACAGTTTGCTCTCATCTTTGCTGTTGCAAACTGCAGTTTCCCCACTGTGGGACATATAAAGGTTTTTCTTATCTTATCTCTTATCTTATTATTATTCACATAAGTATTCACAATGCTTTTCAGGTTGTATGACTTTTAAAATCCCGTCCCTGTGTGTCCTCCCTGAAGGACAGACTCTGTTAGTCGCTGCATGTTTCTCCAAGGACGATGCCATGGAGACTGAAGGAGACATTTGTTCAGTGTTTTGTATATCAAAGCAGGACCAGGATCAGGAAGAAGCTCCAACTCGTCTGTAGGGTTAGACGTGTTTTGCAAAACGCGTCGTTTTCTTCTTGGTCTGGTTGGTCAGGTGCCTTTGTCGTTGTTATATGACTGTTGTCTCCTTTTAGCGCCACATAACACGCTTGGTTGTCTCCTTTTAGCGCCACATAACACGCTTGGTTGTCTCCTTTAGCGTCACATAACACGCTTGGTCGTCTCCTTTAGCGTCATATAACACGCTTGGTCGTCTCCTTTAGCGTCATATAACACGCTTGGTCGTCTCCTTTAGCGTCTTATAACACCCTTGGTCGTCTCCTTTAGCGTCATATAACACGCTTGGTTGTCTCCTTTAGCGTCATATAACACGCTTGGTCGTCTCTTTTAGCGTCTTATAACACGCTTGGTCGTCTCCTTTAGCGTCATATAACACGCTTGGTGGTCTCCTTTAACGTCATATAACACGCTTGGTCGTCTCCTTTAGCGTCATATAACACGCTTGGTGGTCTCCTTTAGCGTCTTATAACACGCTTGGTGGTCTCCTTTAACGTCATATAACACGCTTGGTCGTCTCCTTTAGCGTCATATAACACGCTTGGTTGTCTCCTTTAGCGTCATATAACACGCTTGTTGTTCTCCTTTAGCGTCATATAACACGCTTGGTGGTCTCCTTTAGCGTCATATAACACGCTTGGTCGTCTCCTTTAGCGCTGTTAGGTTAGATGAAAGCATTTTCTTGTCAAGTCTTGACATTTTAACTTATGAGTGTGTCTCCTCGTCCATCTGGACTCTCCAGGTAGGCTGCATGTCTGGAATATAGCGGCACTTTAACCCTTGTGTTGTCTTCCCGTCAACCATGAAAAAACCCCCAATTTTTTCAACATTACTTTTGCTTTTCCTGAAATTTTTTGTCACTTTTTCAATGTTGTGGGTGCTTTTTTTAGGTTTTTGCCAAAGCTTTTCGATATTTAAATGTTGACATTTTCAGCGCTTATTTTGACGGCCCATTTTTTGTGCAAAAAAAACTGAAAACAGGTCAAATTTGACCCAAGAACAACATGAGGGTTAATTCTTCTCAAGTCTCTAGCAGTTATCCTGCGACCCTGTTGACTATTTCAATATCTTTACTTTCTCAAGAGTGCTGCATTCCTCTGAAAGGCATTTTTGCAATTTTTAACTTTTCAGAGTCTGTTAAATCTCTTTTTTTTGCCCATTTTATCTGAGGTACAGAAGCTGCCTCATAATTACGCACACCTTGATATAGGGTGTTGATCACTTTAGGCCCCGCCTTCCCTCATTAAAACAAATACACATCACCTGATAATGCTTAAATCTAATTAGCATTTAAGTGACATTCACAAGCTTTGTCTATATTTATCATTTTATTTTGTTATTGATTTTGTTTCTAGTTTGTCTGTGCTAAACAAACTGAAAACACACACACACACACACACACACACACACACACACACACACACACACACACACACACACACACACACACACACACACACACAATGATGTCGTCCAAAAGGACTCCGGCTCCACCTTGTGGCTCCACAGCAGCGCTGCAGTTTAATAAAAAACCTTTTCTTATCCAACACACCACCCATCACATCCGAGTGGGAGGGATGCTGCGCTCGCATGGAGACGGAGCCCTGGCAACAGGCAGAATACTATACCGAGCGTTGCTATGGTAACCGGCAAACTGGTGAGAGGTAAGAGAGGAGGAGATGTCAAAAAACCGTGAGGCAGGACAAATGAAATGCTGAAACAAGAGGGAGAAGAGAGAGAGAGAGACAGTGAATAATAAAGAGCCTCAAAAATGAAATATTATGACATGATGTGAGAAAGATTCTCTCAGGGATTATTAATTGATTTTGAAATAATACAATAATAGCAGTCAGCGTCCACTAAAAGTTCTGTTCTGTTGCTGCTGACATATTATTAAGTGTCTGACAACATTATGGGATGGATCCCTACAGAGATAGACCTTTTAGTTAAAGAGGAAGATCCTTTTAGTTTAACATGAAACAGAAATCACCATCACCAAACCCACCAGACTCCATGTAAATAATCACTACTTTTAGCGTGTATAGAGCAGCATATCTCCACCAGACTCCATGTAAATAATCACTACTTTTAGCGTGTATAGAGCAGCATATCTCCACCAGACTCCATGTAAATAATCACTACTTTTAGCGTGTATAGAGCAGCATATCTCCACCAGACTCCATGTAAATAATCACTACTTTTAGCGTGTATAGAGCAGCATATCTCCACCAGACTCCATGTAAATAATCACTACTTTTAGCGTGTATAGAGCAGCATATCTCCACCAGACTCCATGTAAATAATCACTACTTTTAGCGTGTATAGAGCAGCATATCTCCACCAGACTCCATGTAAATAATCACTACTTTTAGCGTGTATACAGTCTGGTGGGTTTGGTGTTGGTGGATTTAGGAGCTCTTTCAATGTTAAACTAAAAGGACCTTCAACGGATGTTAATCGATCGATGATGAGATAACACAATAACCCGTTCTTTCTTTAGAAATAGGGCCAACTAAGCCTCCGGGACTCTTTTGGTGCTTCTACCCGTTTCACTTAAATCGGCGTGTTCTATCTCTTTTTTAACGGAGTCACATCCCCCGATGGTTGACCACTTTAATGAGAGATAAAGTAGGACAGCCTCTTCCTGCCGGCCACTTCTCAAACTCTCTGCCACAACACCACCAACCAACAGAGGACAGAGAGAGGACAGCAGACACACATCACATCTTTTCCATAATACAACTTTATATATATATATATATATATATATATATATATATATATATATATATATATATATATAATTTAGTGTGCATTGTTGTATTGAGATGTATTGTATTGTACCGACCAAAGTATGGTGGTGGACTGGTAGCTGGAGAGGTGCCAGTTCACCTCCAGGCCACTGCCAAGGTGCTCTTGAGCAAGGCACCGAACCCCCAACTGCTCGGGGTGCCTTTCCATGGGCAGCCCCCCCCCCCACTCTGACACCTCTCCTTTAGTGCATGTATAGGACCTGAGCATGGGTTTGTAGTTCAGGCCTGTGTGTAATAACAACAGAGTGTACATTGTAATTTCCCCTTGTGGGACTAATAAAATATACATTATTATTATTATTATTATTATTATTATTATTATTTGGGGTGCAGGGTTTTTCACAGCCCAATGTTGGCAGGTATGGTATGTACCATACATATTTTGAACATGGAATAAAATGTCATTCCATAGAGATCAGAAGCTGAGATATAAGATATAATATATAAGAGAAGAGATGTTTTCATTGTGACGATCCGAGGCATCATCAAGCAGCGACCATAAAGAACAAGAGATAGAAGTCTGATCTTCTCTAACGAGATAGAAGTCTGATCTTCTCTAACGAGTGCTTGACGGGCAGAGAGTTTGGCGGTTTTTGAAGTAAAGTGATGGTTAAAGTCCCTCAAGGTTTCACAGATGTTGTGCTCCGAAATTACGTAATGACCTCTGAATGCAGAGTGAAGGCTGCCGGCACAGTAAGAAGCACAGTAGGGCAAAC
>JABXJD010000096.1:1432500-1457500 GCA_013375575.1 Percina caprodes | reverse complement strand
CAGGAAGTAGAACAGGGACAGGAAGTAGTTCTTCTGGAGATTCTGGTCCACTAGAGGCTGTTGGAGCAGTGTTTTCCATTGAGAACGAGCTAGCATGCTACGGTTAGCCACCTCGTCTCTAGTGACGTAGAAAGCCGTGCAGATGTTGGACATCTCACCTGGAGACTGAAGACATTCAGAAACTGGATCAGAGGACACTCAGAAACCGGATCAGAGGATACATGAATACATGTTTATCACAGGAAATAAGGTAAGGCCGTTGATTTCAGGTAGAAAACATGGAACTTGGACCTTTTTTCTTCTGGTTAAAATCTGAAATGGGTCAAATACAATACGAGGGTTAAAGGGGAAACATGAGTTTGTGTGAGTGTGGCGGTGAAGAAAGGACCCGTCCATCTCCTTCAAAAACATCTGGATGAACAGCATCGGAGTGCGGCCCCGGGGCCCGACCTTCCCGACCAAGACGGCACAAAGAGAGAGAGAAGCAGCTCTTTGTGCCGCGGCTGTAAGGAAGTGATGTGTGCATTAAGGATATTTAGAGCAAAGTGAGAGGCCGTGTTGTTATATAAGATGCAGAGACATTCAGACAGGAGACCTCAGGTCAGATGGGAGTTCGGTTAGATAGAAAATTCAAAAGGTGGAAAAATCATCTTAAAAAATACTAAAATATGAAAGGTGGTGTTGTGTGTGCTGTTATTAGTTCGGCCTGCAGAGCTTCCTGTAATAGTTGAGAATTAATTTATTTATTTTTGCATCTCTAAAGCTGAGACGTTGGACATGTGAGACAATAATAAAACGTTAGTGTCTTTAAGGCCATTTTTATAGAAAATAAAAGGGAAATTGAAATGAAATTCAGAAGAATTGTGTTCAAAGACGTCTACATTTAATTTGGTTGATCTTTGTTTCTTTTTACCAAAATAAGTCTGACCAGTTTGCTATAAAGGCAGGAAATAAACAGAGCATGTGTCCGCCCCCAGAGGGGGGGGGGGGAGAGAGACAGAGAGAGAGAGAGAGAGAGAGAGAGAGACACACAGATAGAGAGAGGGAGAGAGAGACAGAGAGAGAGAGAAAGACACAGAGAAAGAGAGAGACAGATAGAGAGAGAGAGAGAGAGACAGAGAGAGAGAGAGAGACAGAGAGAGAGACAGAGAGAGAGAGAGAGAGAGAGAGACAGAGAGAGAGAGAGAGAGAGAGAGACAGAGAGAGAGAGAGAGAGAGAGAGACAGAGAGAGAGAGAGAGAGACACAGAGATAGAGAGAGAGAGAGAGAGAGAGAGAGAGAGACAGAGAGAGAGAGAGACACAGAGAGAGAGAGAGAGACAGAGAGAGAGAGAGAGACAGAGAGAGAGAGAGAGAGAGAGAGAGAGAGAGAGAGAGAGAGAGAGACAGAGAGAGAGAGAGAGAGAGAGAGAGAGAGACAGAGAGAGAGAGAGAGAGAGAGAGAGAGAGAGAGAGAGAGAGAGAGAGAGAGAGAGACACAGAGAGAGAGAGAGAGAGAGAGAGAGAGACACAGAGAGAGACAGATAGAGAGAGAGAGAGATACAGAGAGAGAGAGAGACACAGAGAGAGAGATAGAGAGACACAGATAGAGAGAGAGATATACAGAGAGAGAGAGAGAGAGAGACAACGCCCTCCAGCTACTCACTGAGTCCATTCTGGGTCAGCCTAGCCATATCATCATCCACACAGGTACTAATGACCTGAGACTCCAGCAGGAGAGGGTGGCAGAGTCTGTGAGGAGAGTGGCACAGAGGGCTACACAGACCTTCCCCTCATCTAAGATCATAATCTCCACCCTCCTCCCACGAAGAGACTTCCATCCTGACACCATCCACCGGATAAATGCTGACATCTCACGTGGATGTGCCCTCATGCCAAACGTCCACCTGGCCCACCACCCTACCCTCAACATCCACAGTCTTTATGACAATGTCCACCTCCGCAAAGACACCGTCAGCACCTTTGCAAAGACATTAAAAGATGTGGCTTTAGGACGCAACCAAAGAAACCCCCCCAGCACCAGCAGACGAAGCAGTTTCCACGCAGCCGGTCTGCAACTTTCAACACCCCACAGACCCAGCCCCCATCACCCTCCACCACCTTCCAGATCCAGCCCACACCACCCCCCACCTTCTTATGCACAAGGCTGCCACCCCAGGACCACAGCAACACCAGTCCGAGAGAGATCTGATCCGCCCATACTCCCCAGGCCTCAGCCTGACCCCCTGCTGGACCTGCCCAACACCACGCTCAGCTCCGGGGCCGAGGAGCTACGCTGAGACACTGGCACCAACCAGTGGTGGCAGCCCTGCAGACCTGGGGGAGATCAGACACCTGCTCAGTCTCATCTGCTCCAGACTGATCAGCTAAGTGGACTCTATGGCGTCATGAACTCTATTCTTACTTTAGAGGGACAGCGTGTTTTCTTAACAGTTATAAACGTTAACAATTACCCACTCTTTAATTAGGGCTGTTCTGTCTTAAGTAGTTGATTGACTATCCAGTTCAGATTTAAATTATAAGGCTATTATTAGAGATTTATTTTTTATTTTATTTTTTTGTACTTTACTTTAACTATTTTACTTTAACTAATTTATTTCTATTTACTTTTTCCATCCAGTACAGAATGAATTAGCCTTTTTTATCAATAATTACTTCAAAATGAAGAGTACATCTTTTGGCCTCTCACATACTGTAAGCCTGTAACTCTACTACTTTAGTCTAGGACAGCCCTACATCTCACTCAATAACTGTATTAATATGTATTACTGTAGGTTTATCTCTTTTTAAAACTGTTCATATTTGTATTTACTAACAATGAAACCATTCACCGTCTCCATGTGGAACATTCAGGGCCTTAACTCGGCATTGTTTGGATGTAAAAGTCAAACCCCTGAATTCAAAGACAACACCAAAAACACAGACATCATCATCCTCCAAGAGACCTGGTGTAGAGCCGGCTCTGTCACTCACTGCCCCCCAAACTACAGAGAAATCATCCTGCCATCAGTCAAACTCCCTACTGTTAAAAGAGGGAGGGACTCAGGAGGCATTATCATCTGGTACAAAGAAGAAATCTCAACATACATCAGCCCTATAAAATATGAACGCTCACACATTTGGCTCAAAATCAAACAAGACATCACCAACCCTCCAACAGACATGTTCCTGTGTGCCGTATACATCCCCCCTAGTGACTCCCCGTACTATGATGAGGATATCTTCCCCCTCCTCCACGACCAGATCAGCAGCTTCCAGGCCCAGGGAAGTGTGCTGATCTGTGGGACCTGAACGCACGTACTGGCTCCTCCCTGACTACAACTCAGAACTAGGAAACATTCATATATTTGGACAAAATTATCCACAAAACAAAACTAACCTCCCCCGTTCCAACTGGGACGTCCAGGTCAACAAGAACGGCAGAGAGTTACTGCAGCTCTGTCAAAGCCTGGGTCTGTACATCGTCAACGGTCGGCTGCGAGGAGACTCTTCAGGTAGAAACACGTTCTGCTCGCCTCTCGGCAGCAGCACCGTGGACTACATGGTGACAGATGTAGACCCGTCCTCTCTCAGTGCATTCACAGTCAAACCACTGACCCCTCTGTCTGACCACAGCCAAATTACTGTGTTTCTCAGAAGGTCAGTGACAAACAACAGCACCCCCCCACAGCCCAGTAAGCTGTTTAATATCAGGAGATCGTACCGATGGACCGAAAACAGCAGCGAGGACTTCCAGGAAGCAATCAGCTCGGCCCCCATCCAGACACTACTGGACACCTTTCTGGACACCACATATGTACACAGTCCAGAAGGCGTAAATAACGCAGTTAGACATGTCAATCACATCGTCATGGAAACCGCAAAGAAATCAAAATTAAAACTATCCAAAAATAAACCTAAGAACCCCAAAGATGACAAGTGGTTTGACAAAGAATGTAAAGAAATTAGACAAAACGTTCGGCGATTATCTAACCAAAAACACAGAGATCCAGGAAATGGAGACTTACGCCTTCTCTACTGCGCCACACTCAAACACTACAAACACACACTCAGAATCAAAAAGGCACAACACACACACAAACAACTGACATTAATCGAGGAGTCCATAAACACAAACCAATTTTGGGAAAAATGGAAAAATCTGAAAAAATCCAAACCTGTGGACTTGGCGATACAGAATGGAGACATATGGATCGGCCATTTTGAAACACTCTATGAGCTATCACCAAGCAACCCAGACCCAAATCAAAACCAAATTATAACAAAACTGAATGAACTAGAATCAGCTGTAAAAGACAACCAGAACCCCCTCGACTCCCCCATTAATGAACAGGAACTAAGAGACAAACTCTGGGCCCTAAAACCCCGGAAAGCCAGTGGGCTCGATGGCATCATGAACGAGATGCTGAAATACACAAGCCCTCAATTCCAATTGGCCGTTCTGAAACTCTTTAACTTGATTCTGAGTGTAGGTTACTTCCCTGACACCTGGAACCACGGTCTCATCACACCGATACACAAGTCTGGAGACACGTTGGACCCAAATAACTACCGAGGCATCTGTGTGAACAGTAATCTGGGGAAGGTCTTCTGTAGCATCATCAACTCCCGACTCAGAACCTTCCTCACCAAACACAACGTCTTGAGTAAAAGTCAAATTGGATTTGTACCAAAACACCGCACCTCAGATCATATTTACACCCTCCACACCCTGATAGACAAACACGTTCACCACAACAACAACAAAATCTACGCATGCTTCATAGATTTCAAAAAGGCATTCGACTCGATTTGGCACAGCGGTCTATTCTACAAAGTTATTGAATCTGGTGTAGGGGGTAAAACATATGACATCATTAAATCAATGTACACTAACAATAGGTGCAGTATTAAGATCGGAAACAAAAGAACAACATTGTTGAGTCAGCAGCGCGGCGTGAGACAGGGCTGCTGTCTGAGTCCCACTCTGTTCAACATCTACATCAACCAGCTGGCCTCCATCCTGGAGACATCAGCAGCACCTGGTCTCACGCTACATGACTCTGAGATCAAGTTCCTGCTCTATGCAGATGACCTGGTTCTGTTGTCCCCTACAGAACAGGGCCTACAGCAGAACCTGGACCTGCTGGAGCAGTACTGTCAGACCTGGGCCCTGACAGTAAACACACAAAAGACAAAGACAATGACTTTTCAGAAAAGATCCAGATCTCAAGGAAATACACACAGCTTCACATTAGGAAACATAAATTAGACAACTGTACACATTACAATTATTTAGGACTGAGAATAAGTTCCACTGGAAGTTTTAACCCAGCGATAATGGAGCTGAGAGAGAAAGCACGCAGGGCGTTCTACGCAATAAAAAGTCAAATCCACATTAAAATCCCAATCAGAATCTGGCTCAAATTATTAGAACATGTACTAGAGCCGGTCCTCCTCTACGGTAGTGAGGTGTGGGGTCCTATTTCCTACCAGAATTCTTCCCACTTAGACAAAAACCCAGTTGAAATCCTGCATCTAGAGTTCTGTAAGAGCATCCTACAGGTGCACAGGAGAGCCACCAACAACGCCTGCAGAGCTGAATTAGGACGATTCCCATTGCTCATCAAAATTCAAAACGTGCAATTAAATATTGGCTCCATCTAAGAAACAGCGACCCCACTCCTATCAGCAGAAAGCCCTGCAAGACCAAGAGCTGAGCAAAGAGAAGAGTCCCCTCACTCAGCTGGTCCTGACGCTCAGTCCACTTCCTGACCCGCTGTGCCTCAGGACCAGTCTGTGAACCAACCAATCAGAGTCAACCAAATTATAACACAACAGAAACAAAACTACATCATTGATTGGAACACACAAACAAAAGCACAAAGCAAGATGCAGTGCTATCTGACCCTAAAGAGAAAGTACCGCGTGGCAGACTACCTGACCACAGTGACTGATGTCCCACTAAGAACCACGTTGACCAGGTACAGACTCAGCGAGCACAGCCTGGCCATCGAGACCGGCCGCTACAGACAGCAATGGCTCCCCAAAGAGGAGCGCTTCTGCCAGCTGTGCAACAGCGACACAGTCGAGACGGAGCTGCACTTCCTGACAGGATGCAGCCGACTGCAGCCGGTCGGACTAAATATTTCCCCAAATTCAAACAAAAGCACCCGACATTCGACCAAATACCCGACATCAACAAGATGGAGATCCTGCTGGGAGAACAGCCAGAGAGCTGCAGTCTAGCAGCACAGTATGTCTTTACCTGTCACACTTTGAGGAACAGTGAGTGACACCCCCACCACACACACACACACACACACACACACACACACACACTTGTAATGTTGTCATGTAGATGCTGATACCATCAGCTCTGTTCTTGTTGTTATGATTGTTATGATTTTTGATGTAAATGTGATCAATGTTTATATGCTTTGGCAATACTGTATGTCACTATGGTCATGCTAATAAAGCTTCTTTGAATTGAATTGAATTGAATTGAATTGAATTGAGAGAGAGACACAGATAGAGAGAGAGAGATAGAGAGATACAGAGAGAGAGACAGTGAGAGAGAGAGAGAGAGAGATACAGAGAGAGAGGAGAGAGAGATACAGAGAGAGAGAGAGAGAGAGAGACACACAGATAGAGAGATAGAGAGACACAGATAGAGAGAGAGATATACAGAGAGAGAGAGAGAGACACAGATAGAGAGATAGAGAGACACAGATAGAGAGAGATACAGAGAGAGAGAGAGAGAGAGACACAGATAGAGAGATAGAGAGATACAGATAGAGAGATAGAGAGACACAGATAGAGAGAGAGATATACAGAGAGAGAGAGAGAGAGAGAGACACAGATAGAGAGAGAGATAGAGATACAGAGAGAGAGCAGAGAGAGAGATACAGAGAGAGAGAGATACACACAGATAGAGAGATAGAGAGACACAGATAGAGAGAGCAGAGAGAGAGAGAGAGAGAGACACAGATAGAGAGAGAGAGATAGAGATACAGATAGAGAGATAGAGAGACACAGATAGAGAGAGATATACAGAGAGAGAGAGAGAGAGAGAGAGATAGAGAGAGAGAGATAGAGAGATACAGAGAGAGAAGAGAGAGAGATACAGAGAGAGAGAGAGAGGGGGAGGGAGAGAGAGAGAGAGATACAGAGAGAGAGAGAGGGGGAGGAGGGAGAGTAAGAAAGAGGATGACAGCTTGTCTCGCATCCACAGACATTTTCAGAGGCAGCTAAACAGTCTGAGCAGCACTTTTGACGTCAGGAATAATCATTCCAGCCTACTCTCTCATCCGGGTCTCGTTGCTCTCCTCCTCTCTTCCTCTCTTCCTCTCTTCCTCTCCTCCTCTCTCCTCATCCTTTGTGGTTTTAATATCTATTTAATCCACAGCAGCGGCAACACATATGCACACATGTGAAGAGGAGCGGCCGTGAGTCTCCTTCTCCATTATCTCCCTGACACACCGGAGAGGATGTTTGCACCGCGGCTCAACAAGTCTCTTTTGTTTTTCACACATTAAGTGCGGATGGCTGCAGGATGGAGATAGCCTTGGTGAGCTTTGAGAACGGTGGCGCCAAAGGAAGCAGCGGCGGCGGCGGTGGCGGCGGCAACAATGCCGAGGAGAGCTGCCGAAACGCGCTGGATGTCCCTCATCATCAGCCGGGCTTCGTGCAAACTGGACTCGGAGGAGAGGACTACAGTAAAGAGCTGAACACCCGGGGGAGTCCGCATCAGCAGCCGCCTCATCTGCATCATCATCTGCATCAGAGCTCCTGGAAAATCAACGACATGAACAACACATTCAGCTGTAGCGAGAACGCCATGGATGCGCTTTTACGCGCGGACCACAGTCCCCATCTGTTTGACGAGGACATGCTGGACATGGACACGGAGAGCAATGAGAGGGTGCTCATCAACATCGCCGGGCTGAGGTACGAGACCCAGCTGGGCACCCTCAACCAGTTCCCTGACACTTTACTGGGAGACCCCGCCAAGAGGATTAAATACTTTGACCCGCTCCGTAACGAGTACTTTTTTGACCGCAACAGACCGAGCTTTGATGGGATTTTGTATTTTTATCAGTCAGGGGGGAAGATCCGGAGACCTGTCAATGTGTCCATTGATGTGTTTGCGGATGAGATTAGGTTTTACCAGCTGGGGGAGGAGGCCATGGAGCGGTTCCGTGAGGATGAAGGCTTTATAAAAGAGGAGGAAAAGCCGCTGCCTCAGAACGAGTTTCAGAAGCAGGTCTGGCTCATTTTTGAGTACCCGGAGAGCTCCATGCCGGCTCGGGGCATCGCCATCGTTTCTGTGATTGTTATCACGATATCCATCATCACCTTCTGCCTGGAGACGCTGCCAGAGTTTCGGGACGAGCGGGAGCTTCCGGTCACCAGCCGGCTGGACAACAGCACGGCGCCGCGGTCCTCCCTGACCTTCACCGACCCCTTCTTCATCATAGAGACAACGTGCGTCATCTGGTTCACTTTCGAGCTGTTTGTGCGCTTCTTTGGCGTGCCCGAGCAAGTCGGAGTTCTCCAAGACGGTCATGAACATCATCGACATCATGTCCATCATGCCTTACTTCATCACAGTGGGCACGGAGCTGGCGGAGCAGCAGGGCCAGGAGCACCAGAACGGGCAGCAGGCCATGTCGCTTGCCATCCTGAGGGTCATCCGCCTGGTCCGGGTCTTCCGAATCTTCAAACTCTCCCGGCACTCCAAGGGGCTGCAGATCCTGGGCCAGACTCTCAAAGCCAGCATGCGGGAGCTCGGCCTGCTCATCTTCTTCCTCTTCATCGGAGTCATCCTGTTCTCCAGCGCCGTGTTCTTCGCGGAGGCGGACGAGCCGGAGTCGCACTTCTCCAGCATCCCGGACGCCTTCTGGTGGGCCGTGGTCACCATGACGACCGTCGGCTACGGAGACATGAGGCCCATCACGGTCGGGGGGAAGATCGTGGGCTCGCTGTGTGCCATCGCCGGCGTGCTGACCATCGCTGCCCGTGCCGGTCATCGTGTCCAACTTCAACTACTTCTACCACCGGAGACGGACCAGGATCAGTCCTCGCTGAAGGACGAGGCGAACAGCGGCAGGCGAGCCCCGAACTCAAGCGCAAAGGGAGCAAGTCGTCGGCGAAGTCGCAGGACGCGGAGAACAGCGACGCCAACGGCTCGCCGGAGAAGGCGAATATCAAAGCGAACAGCAGCGTGGACTTCAAGAGATCCCTTTACGCTTTCTGCTTGGACAGGCGGGAGACAGACCTGTAGTCCTTCCAGACCCTGACTTTAAAAAACATAAACTATTAAAGCCCATAGTTAGAATAAACCCCCGTTAATGGGCTCTTAAGTCTTTGCACATAGCAGTTGGAGGATCAACACATTTGAAATCCTCAAAAGTTTTAAAAGAGCGACGGGTTGATTTATAAAAAGCACATTTTTAATCCCGCTCATCTGGTTAAGCACGTCCGTCAGCGGAGGTCTGAACACAACCACAGTGATGCAACACAGCGGCCCTTTAAAGTACACCTAAAGAACATTAAATGAAACTGGTGGATGAATTAAAGTGGGACATGTCTGCCTCTGCTGCAGATAATCAAGCACGAGCAGGACTGGGAAGAATTACTTGACCTCAGAGGATTTACAGGACCAAGCAGATATATTTTGTACATATCGTAGAAAGCCGTCCGTGTTCAGTCGTGCATCAAAAGAAACAAAAGCCAAATTTTATTTTTCGTACCTGTTCCCTACATTTAGTCATTATGTTTACGCTGAAAAGTTTCAGCAGTCGTGTATATAAATATATCCCATAAGCCTGCTATTTATGAATTGGATCATGGCGTTATTGTAGATTTTTGAGAAGTATATTTTTGAGATGCAGACACCTGTTTTCCTCAGGTTCTGTCAAAGAAGTGAGATATTTTGACCTTTTTGTTTTTCTTCAGAAGACCTAAAGAGAAGATTTTTTTTTTTAGCCTTGTCTGTGATTATTTTAAACTAAAGAACAATTTTTGAATTCTTAAATAAAAGGACATTACGTGGGAGTAAAGGGAGGGAAAGACGGCCGAGAAACGAGGACAGAGCAAAGACCACCTGGAGACATCGAGCAACACGGATACCAGGTGAGTTCAGAGAATAAAATGCTTATTTATTGGGTTTTAAATGGTTTTTATCTGATGGGAATGCACAGTAATCATCAGCTTTGTGTAGAAACAGGAAACAGCCTAATACTGTAAGAACAGCTCCTCCTGTACGGGGTCACATCAGTGTCAAAATTCAATTCTGTTGAATTCATTCAATGTTATTTTTCCCAATTCTGATGCTGATATTTGAGCATTTTAACAATACATCGGTCGATATTAAATTTTTAGATTAGATTTTTTTTTTATTTAATTTAACTTTTGCAAGTTTTAGTTTCAGTTTTCCAGACAGGTTTGATTTTTATTTTTTATATCTCGAATGTGAAAAAACCTTCTATGTCCAAAACTGTTCAACTTTTCAGGAAATGGAAAAAAAAGTCTAATTTTAAAACATTATATTGAGTTATACCTTCGAAAAAGTCGGATGAAATTGCCCCAACACGCTTCAAATATTTGTAAAAACCCATAAACAGACATGAAGGGGGACCAACAGCATTGATTCATGGAAATAAAGCTGGTCCACTAGCCCGGGCCTACCAGACTCTGGTCCATTAGCCTGGTCCTGCCAGACTCTGGTCCATTAGCCTGGTCCTGCCAGACTCTGGTCCATTAGCCTGGTCCTACCAGACTCTGGTCCATTAGCCTGGTCCTGCCAGACTCTGGTCCAATAGCCCCATCCTGCCAGACTCTGGTCCATTAGCCCGGTCCTACCAGACTCTGGTCCACTAGCCTGGTCCTACCAGACTCTGGTCCATTAGCCCGGTCCTGCCAGACTCTGGTCCATTAGCCCGGTCCTGCCAGACTCTGGTCCATTGGTCCATTAGCCCGGTCCTACCAGACTCTGGTCCATTAGCCCTGTCCTACCAGACTCTGGTCCATTAGCCCGGTCCTGCCAGACTCTGGTCCATTGGTCCATTAGCCCGGTCCTACCAGACTCTGGTCCATTAGCCCTGTCCTACCAGACTCTGGTCCATTAGCCCGGTCCTACCAGACACTGGTCCATTAGCCCGGTCCTACCAGACTCTGGTCCATTAACCTGGTCCTACCAGACTCTGGTCCATTAGCCTGGTCCTACCAGACTCTGTATTTTATCTTATCAGTGTTGAAGTCTCATCTGATTTTATCTTGATGATGATATTTTCTGAATAAATCATGAATTGCGATTACGTTTTAAGTCATTTTATGGTTGCAACCCGCCACAAAGCGCAGAAGAAGAAGTTGTAGTTCATTTCCCCCAGTATTTCCTCTCTGTCTGCACACATGGAGGGAGGGGGCAACAAAGACAGGTGAAAGTGGACGAGAGACTTTCTGGATTTAATTTATCAGGAACTCGTGAAGGAAATGGCCGACAAAGGTTAGGACAAGCCGTGGGACGTCCTGGGAGACAATGGAAGACACTCAGACAGAGAGACATGTCTCAGAAAAGACTTGTCACGGCATTTTGGTCTTTTGATGCTACTCGCGACCGTTGTCTCTCTACATACTGCGTCATCTTACTGCTGCTCTGCTTGGTGAGTTCCTTACAGACGCTAAAGGGGGATTTTTGTGTCGCTATCTGACGCTGAGCACCACCGACCAAGCGTCAGTATTTTACGAGTTGGGAGTGAGAACGGGTTGCATGTTAGTACCGGGTCTTGGTACCCGGTACTACATTATTAATGATAGGAGTAGAGGACTGGAGGTGGAGGGTTGCACTCTTTTCCTGCAACGACAGCTGATGGCAAAGGGAGAAACAGATTTGAAGCAGGGTTGTGAGTCTGTGATTGGCCCTTGAAATACTTGTATGATTCTGATTGGTTTAGCAGGAAGGTGAACGCCTCCACCAGCTAATTGGAGTTAGGTAGAGCATCAATTAAGAGTGGAAGGACTTACACTGAGATACATTTCAATCAGGAGAGACTAGCTGCAGATATGAGACAGTTACACACAGCATGATGAAATATACATTTATTAGGATAACAGCTGAATTCACACTGAGCTACATTAGCGATTTATGCCTCGATGCAGAGGTCCAGGGTTCGAGTCTGACCTGTGATCATTTCCTGCATGTCTCTCCCTCTTTACCCCCCCCCCCAACCCCCCTCCCACCTAGCTGTCCTGTCCATTAAAGGCAGAAAAGCCCTCAGAAATAATCTTTAGAAATGAGAGGTTTGCACATTTTTGGAAATAGGTCAGCCCATGAATACAGCCCAAAAACATGATCACTGATGTGGACAAGGGGGATGGGGGATGGGGGTACATGTATTTGTCATACAGTGAAGCACTCAGTTGACCTCTTTCATGTGAGTATAAGGTCTTCTTGAGGGAGAGGGAAGAACCGCGAACACAAAACCCCCCAAAAAACATGGCGTTCCTATTCAAGAGTCAGGCATCTAAAAATGAGAAATTGCATTTTTTTTGGTGCCAAATCATTTTCCTCGACAGTTGCTGATCTCCTCATCCCTCAGCTCTCCTGCATTTAATCATCTCAGAGGCTCTTCGGTTGATTTCGATGCGATCCTGTCTCCTCGCTGCCCGAATCCGGTTAGATTACGTAAGCTTTTGTTTATTCATTGGTTTTTTCCTCCTCGCTCGCTACAGTATGTGCCCTTCATAACCACAACAGTTGCCTTTTGCATGAAGAAAACAGTCATTTAGCATCATCTCTGCTGTGTTGAGCTCATTGTGCCAGTGAGCAGAGAGCTGCAGGACAAAAATCTGTCCCGCAGATCCAACGTGGCCTCACCTTCGCTGGCACACCGCCAGCAGTGCAGCATCTGGAGGCAGTCAACCAAAAGCCAATGTACATGTTAGCCTGCATCTTTCATTACTCTCATCTGATTTCACCCGGTAATTATAGCCTCCATCACCATCTCCTCTCGTTTCCGAAGCATCGTGCATGTGTGGACGATTGAGTTTTGATAGTTTGTCTTGTGGAAGAAAAGGTTCTCTCAGGTCCAATAAAGTGGTCGGTTCAGATGAGATTTATTCACATTGACATTCACATTTGCATAGACCTGAGATCTTCAACAGGGGGTCTAGGGCCCCTGGAGGGTCCTAGAGTTGCCTGCAAGGGGGCCGCCAAATTATTTTTTGAAAGTTTTTTCAAAAACTTTGGATGCTTTTATATTAGTGGTCCCTTATACTGTATCTGAAGTCTCTTTATATAGACCTTAGTGGTCCCTTATACTGTATCTGAAGTCTCTTTATATAGACCTTAGTGGTCCCTTATACTGTATCTGAAGTCTCTTTATATAGACCTTAGTGGTCCCTTATACTGTATCTGAAGTCTCTTTATATAGACCTTAGTGGTCCCTTATACTGTATCTGAAGTCTCTTTATATAGACCTTAGTGGTCCCTAATACTGTCTCTGAAGTCTCTTTATATAGACCTTAGTGGTCCCTAATACTGTATCTGAAGTCTCTTTATATAGACCTTAGTGGTCCCTAATACTGTATCTGAAGTCTCTTTATATAGACCTTAGTGGTCCCCTAATACTGTATCTGAAGTCTCTTTATATAGACCTTAGTGGTCCCTTATACTGTATCTGAAGTCTCTTTATATAGACCTTAGTGGTCCCTTATACTGTATCTGAAGTCTCTTTATATAGACCTTAGTGGTCCCCTTATACTGTATCTGAAGTCTCTTTATATAGACCTTAGTGGTCCCTAATACTGTATCTGAAGTCTCTTTATATAGACCTTAGTGGTCCCTAATACTGTATCTGAAGTCTCTTTATATAGACCTTAGTGGTCCCCTAATACTGTATCTGAAGTCTCTTTATATAGACCTTAGTGGTCCCTAATACTGTATCTGAAGTCTCTTTATATAGACCTTAGTGGTCCCTAATACTGTATCTGAAGTCTCTTTATATAGACCTTAGTGGTCCCTAATACTGTATCTGAAGTCTCTTTATATAGACCTTAGTGGTCCCCTAATACTGTATCTGAAGTCTCTTTATATAGACCTTAGTGGTCCCTAATACTGTATCTGAAGTCTTTTTATATAGACCTTAGTGGTCCCCTAATACTGTATCTGAAGTCTCTTTATATAGACCTTAGTGGTCCCTAATACTGTATCTGAAGTCTCTTTATATAGACCTTAGTGGTCCCCTAATACTGTATCTGAAGTCTCTTTATATAGACCTTAGTGGTCCCTAATACTGTATCTGAAGTCTCTTTATATAGACCTTAGTGGTCCCTAATACTGTATCTGAAGTCTCTTTATATAGACCTTAGTGGTCCCCTAATACTGTATCTGAAGTCTCTTTATATAGACCTTAGTGGTCCCTAATACTGGATCTGAAGTCTCTTTATATAGACCTTAGTGGTCCCCTAATACTCTATCTGAAGTCTCTTTATATAGACCTTAGTGGTCCCTAATACTGTATCTGAAGTCTCTTTATATAGACCTTAGTGGTCCCTAATACTGTATCTGAAGTCTCTTTATATAGACCTTAGTGGTCCCCTAATACTGTATCTGAAGTCTCTTTATATAGACCTTAGTGGTCCCTAATACTGTATCTGAAGTCTCTTTATATAGACCTTAGTGGTCCCTAATACTGGATCTGAAGTCTCTTTATATAGACCTTAGTGATCACATTTATGTTAAAAAAAACCCTCATAAAGGGACATTTTCATGCCATGGGACCTTTTAGAAAACGTTGAGGAACCCTGGCAAAGACCCAATGGCGTCTACTCAAACTATTTGTATAATAACACGTTTTATTTTAACAATAAACTAGACAAAAGGCCGACGGACTCAATTCACTCAGGAGACGCTAAAAGTGTGTTGATCGGAGCAAATAACAGGAACTGGAAAGAGGATATGAGGATAAAATGAGACTAAAACACACACATGTAGTTCATTTTCTTCTACAGTCTGCTAAAAAGAAAGCGGAGGTTATAATATCTGATAACAGCAGAGATAAGACTCCAATTTTCTCTCTTTTCTTACACCTTGTACTGTAGTGATCTTTCTTGAAAGAGTGGCAGATGTGAGAGTGTATGTATGCTAATAGTGGCCGAGGGCAATATGAGACTCAACAAAGCCAAATGTTCACATATAAAACCCACAAACACGACGTGAAACCAACCAACGGGCTCGTGTGAATCAGGGCGACATTAACTGCATTCTCATAATGTTGCAGACCTTTTATTTATATAGTTTATTTATAGCTTAGGCAAACACTTTTCTTGGTATTTCCCTTTTTTAGAATAGAATAAAATGCCTTTTAGTAGTGCAAAAGGAAAAATAAAGGTATGGTAAGGTGCACAGTTCTGAGTCTGAGTTTTATATATATATATATATATATATATATATATATATATATATATATATATATATTAGTGTGAGACTATGAATATGAACTTTAAATTAGGAAGTGAATTGAACATATTTAACTTAAGAACAAATAGAATAAAATGCCTTTTATTGGAATAAAATAAGTAGTGCAAAAGGAAAAAGGGGGTAAGAACAAATAACTTTAATCAAATCTGTCATTTTTAAGCTCTAATGATGCCTTGAACTTTGGTTTCCATGCACAGAAGAAACTCTTATCCATCTGAATATGTGGCTGGAAAAGACGCCGTCTAACAAAAGGGTTTCCCGAAACCGATTGTTTCTTTAAAGTGTCTGAATAAGACCACTATGTAACAGGGAATAAGTTAAAAGATGTAAGATGTAGATGGTCCAGATTGAGTAATACTCCCATGACCCTGCAGGGGATCTGCGCTTTTTACTTCCAATGAAAGGAAACCATTCATTCTCATGCTTTTGTCCATGTAATACAACAACTACAATGCGATAACATGCCCCCAATTCCCAGCTGTTTGGTTTTATCAGACCTCGCTATCTGCTGGACGCATCAATTAGCCGGATATATCGGGACTATCCCCGAGCTCTGGGACGCCGTCCAACAGTTGTTAAATTCTGTCAAAGCCGAAGCTGCTGCTGTGTAATCTGGTGAACTGGCGGCCGCGCCGCAGATCCCAATTAGGGAAGCCGTCTGCTGCAGCTCGACCACCGCTGCCAAGGACCAGCATCATCCACAGATGCAAATACGCGCTTTAGATTTTCTATTTTCTACTTTTACTTTACATTTAAAGAGTGTGATTCATCCTGGAAATCCTGAGATTGGAGCTGCTAGTTAACATTAGGTAGTAAAGGGACAATTCAGACATTTTGGGATATACACGTTGCTTATGTTAACTCGTCAGATTGTCAATTTAATCTAAAAATAAATACACTTACAGGGTAACTTCGATTTTTGCTCAACCTGGGCCCTATTTGTTGCTGTAACTAACCAACTAGGCTGCAATGTAACCTTATACGGCATCATAGCGTTTGTCCACTAAAAGTTCTGTTGCTGCTGCTGAAAGACTCAGATTATTATTCTAAGTGTGTGACAACATTATGGGATGGATCCCTACAGAGATAGACCTTTTAGTTAAAGAGTAAGATCCTTTTAGTTTAACATGAAACAGCCCCGACATCACCATCACCAAACCCACCAGACTCCATGTAAATAATCACTACTTTTAGCGTGTATAGAGCAGCATATCTCCACCAGACTCCATGTAAATAATCACTACTTTTAGTGTGTATAGAGCAGCATATCTCCACCAGACTCCATGTAAATAATCACTACTTTTAGTGTGTATAGAGCAGCATATCTCCACCAGACTCCATGTAAATAATCACTACTTTTAGCGTGTATAGAGCAGCATATCTCCACCAGACTCCATGTAAATAATCACTACTTTTAGTGTGTATAGAGCAGCATATCTCCACCAGACTCCATGTAAATAATCACTACTTTTAGTGTGTATAGAGCAGCATATCTCCACCAGACTCCATGTAAATAATCACTACTTTTAGCGTGTATAGAGCAGCATATCTCCACCAGACTCCATGTAAATAATCACTACTTTTAGAGTGTATAGAGCAGCATATCTCCACCAGACTCCATGTAAATATACACTACTTTTAGCGTGTATAGAGCAGCATATCTCCACCAGACTCCATGTAAATAATCACTACTTTTAGCGTGTATAGAGCAGCATATCTCCACCAGACTCCATGTAAATAATCACTACTTTTAGCGTGTATAGAGCAGCATATCTCCACCAGACTCCATGTAAATAATCACTACTTTTAGCATGTATAGAGCAGCATATCTCCACATGTAAATGGGTGAATTAAGAGTTTTTTCCAACCAGACCAGAGTGGTGATTGTTGGAACAGTGGAAAGATGAACCAAGACGGCTTTTGGTAGTTTTATTTAGTTTCTGTCCACTTTGAATGAAGTGTGTTTTACGATGCTAAAAGTAGTGATTATTTAAATGGAGTCTGGTGGGTTTGGTGATGGTGATTTTGCGGCTGTTTCATATTAAACGTACTCTTTAACTAAAAGGTCTATCTCTGTAGGGATCCTTATATAGAATAATAATCTGAGTTTGTCAACGGCAAGAACAGAAGTTTTAGTGGACGTGTAGTAAATTGACGTTACATTGCTGCTTGTTTTGCTTGTTTTTGCTTGTGTTCTTGCTTGATACTCAACCAATGTCAAGGATTGCTGTCCCCATAAATCACACAAAACATTTGGGAATATAGAGTCCAGGTTGTTACCCTTTAAGGTAGAAATAAACATATAGACTAAATACTTCTTTACAGTGACTGTAACCAGCAATGTCCACTAATTCTAGAGCTGTCAGTCTTCCTACCAAAATACCATCAAAATGTCATTATTATTTCTTTTTAACTAGTCAAATGTTATTTGAATAGCTCACAATGCCTTCTGTTTCTCACTAATGTAAGTTATTGTTAATCAGACATGAAAAGAGGGAGATTAGCTAGTGTTAGCCAACCTATATCTAAGAATAAATCAAATTTGATATATTGTTTAATTTGATATTCAAAGTATATATGACTTCTGTAATTCCAATAACCTACAACTCTACTGTCCTTTAGATTTGTTGTTGATTTGGTTCTATTTCTAATATTACAGAGGTTTTTAACCCTCCTGTTGTCTTCGGGGTCAAATTTGACCCATTTTCCAAATATATCAATATCAAAAATTGCCAAAAAATGAACATGGATGGATCCATTTAATGCTCTTCTCAAGTACAATAAAGGATCAGTACACTACTTTCATCAAATTGTGGGTTTTTTAATTTTTTAGCACATTTCTGCTTTTCAAACTCAAAAATTAGCTTTAGTGTCCATGAATTCAAAGAATAAGTGTAAAACTCGTATGGAAGGGGAAAACGCGTCAAATGTAAAAGTGACAAAACTGTCGGAAAAAGGGTAAAAAATGTAGAAAAAACAACAACAAAAAAGGGTAAAAACCAACAACTTAAGCGGAAAAAAAACTTTAACAATAAAGTCCAAGATGTTGAAAAAAGTGGACAAAACGAGGGTTAAGCAACACAACTCCAACATTTGGGAAATGTCCCGTTAGCCATCCCAGGATATAAAGACAAGTCATGACAGCCGTGCACCCTGGGGGGGGGGGGGATGGTGGTGCAGGGGACCCAGTCCAGAACAACAAGTAAAATAATTGGCAATGACTGTCAGATATAACTTACCGGCTCTGTGTATCACGCTAACCAGGACCAGGACCAACAGTCCGCTCTGAGCACTTCATTTCAGATGTCTTCTGCAAAATATTGTATAAAATGTTCTTTCACCTGTTCGGCGCCTTTCTCTCTTCCAACTAGTCGTTGGTTTCTTTCCTTTAACCCCCAAATTCCACCGGATGCAGATCAGCCGTCCGTCAACACCCACGAGGTCTGGATTTGTTGCAGAACGGCTGCGGCCGTGACTGACAGCTGAAGTCTTGAGGACCCACGAGATCTCGCAGTGCTTTTATATAGACCTTAGTGGTCCCTAATACTGTATCTGAAGTCTCTTTATATAGACCTTAGTGGTCCCTAATACTGTATCTGAAGTCTCTTTTATATAGACCTTACTGGTCCCCTAATACTGTATCTGAAGTCTCTTTTATATAGACCTTAGTGGTCCCCTAATACTGTATCTGAAGTCTCTTTTATATAGACCTTAGTGGTCCCTAATACTGTATCTGAAGTCTCTTTATATAGACCTTAGTGGTCCCTAATACTGTATCTGAAGTCTCTTTTATATAGACCTTAGTGGTCCCTAATACTGTATCTGAAGTCTCTTTATATAGACCTTAGTGGTCCCTAATACTGTATCTGAAGTCTCTTTATATAGACCTTAGTGGTCCCCTTATACTGTATCTGAAGTCTCTTTATATAGACCTTAGTGGTCCCTAATACTGTATCTGAAGTCTCTTTATATAGACCTTAGTGGTCCCCTAATACTGGATCTGAAGTCTCTTTATATAGACCTTAGTGGTCCCTAATACTGGATCTGAAGTCTCTTTATATAGACCTTAGTGGTCCCTAATACTGTATCTGAAGTCTCTTTATATAGACCTTAGTGGTCCCTAATACTGGATCTGAAGTCTCTTTATATAGACCTTAGTGGTCCCTAATACTGTATCTGAAGTCTCTTTATATAGACCTTAGTGGTCCCTAATACTGGATCTTAAGTCTCTTTTATATAGACCTTAGTGGTCCCCTTAGTGGTTTTTCTCTTTCCAAGTGACATCCCCATCATTCGTACGCCTCATGTTGGTATAGTTGCAAGATTTTGAGCCCAAAACTTTAATCTGTGTCCTCAAAACTCGGAAGAGATTAAAAAACTTTGCCCACTGACAGAAGTCTCCCGTCACAGCTGTCAGACTGATCGACATCTCATTTTACTGAGCGCTCTGAGAGATGCCGAGAAATGGCTCCGACTAATCCGACCCGCTCTACATAACCTCAACGTGGTCACGCAAGTAAACACAACTAAGTACAGTACAGTACTGACATTTGATGCATTATCATGTTTCTATTTTTACCCTCATAAATGCATCTAATCCGAGGCGTGGGGGGTGCGTGTAATGCTTTGCGTGACACACATGAAGTATTACTGAGGAGTTTTTATGGCACAACTAATTCTGCCGCTACCACACAAACCCATCAGCATTAATTAGTGGTATTGCAACGTGAAATATTAATATGTGACAGTGTACGGATTACTGGAGGTTAGCGGCGGCTGCGGTGGTCCAACGTGAGGCTGGCGAGAGGTTTTCCTGTGATTTCTGAGGGTTAGGTGATTAGTGTGAGCTTCTTTCTGCAGCCCTCCTGACTCCTACAACTCGTGCTCGGCTCGGAAAGCGCTGGAAGCAGGAGAGACAATGCAATGAGGAAGTTACATAACACACACACACACACACACACACACACACACACACACACTGGCAGTCCTCAGCTGCAACCTCCAGTGCTGCTCAAATGAAAGCAGTGAGGGAGCAAAGATGGGGCTGAGCTCGTCCTGGCTTACAGAGTGAATGACAGGCGAAGGCTCCAGAGGAAACGTTTTCTCCATTTCCAGGAGGGTTTTATAATACCTGAAGCTTTAAAATTATCTTAAAAGCACAAAATCATGACAATGAACGCTGTGTTTCTAAAGCCTGCTTAGTGAAAGATGGAGGTCCTGGTCATGGGAGGCCTATTTCGCTTTTTGGGATTTTCTGTCGTACCTGACGTATATTTATCGGTGTTTTAAGCCCCAACGTCTCTGTATCATACATCCACTCCCTGTATCATACATCCATGCCCTGTATCATACATCCATGCCCTGTATCATACATCATGCCCTGTATCATACATCCACTCCCTGTATCATACATCATGCCCTGTATCATACATCACGCCCTGTATCATACATCACGCCCTGTATCATACATCACGCCCTGTATCATACATCACGCCCTGTATCATACATCACGCCCTGTATCATACATCACGCCCTGTATCATACATCATGCCCTGTATCATACATCCACGCCCTGTATCATACATCACGCCCTGTATCATACATCCACGCCCTGTATCATACATCCATGCCCTGTATCATACATCATGCCCTGTATCATACATCACGCCCTGTATCATACATCATGCCCTGTATCATACATCACGCCCTGTATCATACATCACGCCCTGTATCATACATCACGCCCTGTATCATACATCACGCCCTGTATCATACATCACGCCCTGTATCATACATCACGCCCTGTATCATACATCACGCCCTGTATCATACATCACGCCCTGTATCATACATCATGCCCTGTATCATACATCATGCCCTGTATCATACATCATGCCCTGTATCATACATCATGCCCTGTATCATACATCACGCCCTGTATCATACATCACGCCCTGTATCATACATCACGCCCTGTATCATACATCATGCCCTGTATCATACATCATGCCCTGTATCATACATCACGCCCTGTATCATACATCATGCCCTGTATCATACATCATGCCCTGTATCATACATCCACGCCCTGCATCCATGACCGTAACTCTACTGGGGTTAGCTTCTGTTTCAGGGGAGGAGGGGGGAGCTTTGCGTTCTCCTTTACCTTGCTAAGCTAATGCTAAGCTAAGCTAAGTTAGCCTCCTTGTGTTTGTTTCTCAGATGTAGGCTACTTTCTAATCCGTGGGATGTTTCCCTGTAATGAACTGTCCCTTCCATTGCAAGGCACTTGCTTTTACAGTCATGATCAAATGGGACTCTGTCGCTTTCTTCAGACTTTCGGTGCCGCCGTGATGCCAGACGAGGGTCACGGGCATGTTGCGTTCAATATGACGTGAAATATCGGAATTTCTAGGTTCCCAAGCGGAAACTATACACGTCTAAGGAAAGATATAACGTTATTTGCTCTATGAAACAGGGACGAAGACAAAAACTAAGGTCATTAATTTTTATTTTATAGTGCGTAGTTTTGCAAAAAGACATTAGTTATTTTTTTATTATTTTAATTTTCATTTCAATTTACGACAATGTCTTTTCCCACCTAGTTTTTCGGTTTTGATTACAACCTTGCAGCCTTGGCTGAGATGCACCAATCAGGGCTGGGGGGGGGGGTGTCTAACTTTGTCAATCACTGCTCAGGCACACGCATTTCGTAGCGTCCTCCCTCCCTTCTTTTTTCAAATGCTATAAAATTGAATGAAACAACCAAATTCAATGACAGTAGTGAACTGATCCTTTATATTACTAGTGAAGAGCGTCGTACATAACCTTCCACATTAATTTTGTTGCAAAAAACCCAAATTTCTGATATAGAAACTTGCTGAAAGCGGGTCAAGTTTGACCCGAGGACACCAGGAGGGTTCACGTTTTTTTACAAAGTACATGTTATAAACAGTTGGCGTACATTAGAGAGCAAAGTAAAAAAATGACTGCTGACAATTAACAATTATGAGATGTAGGGCTAGTAAAGGGCATGTAATAAAGTGCATGTAGTAGCCTAAAGTGCATGTAATAAAGTGCATGTAGTAGCCTAAAGTGCATGTAATAAAGTGCATGTAGTAGCCTAAAGTGCATGTAATAAAGTGCATGTAATAAAGTGCATGTAGTAGCCTGAAGGGCATGTAATAAAGTGCAAAACATCACAAGTTGAGAATATCCCAAGGAAGGAGCTGTTTTTTGGTCTAGAGATCTTCTTCTTCTTCTTCTTCTTAGCCCAGTGAGCAGAGAGCCCCCCCCCCACCCCGCTCATCGTGAACAGCTCTCCCTTGTTGGGGGAGGGGCTTAGGAGACCATTTAGCGGAAAAGGGGGAGTGACTGAGAAGTTGTGGACATTTTTTTGGCTAAGTCCATGTGAAAGTGCGACTATCACCTGTCCATTTTCATTTTACATCAGAATCATTTATTTGTCATTATAAATGATTTCAGCCAATATGAAAGATGATACCAATAGTTTGAAATATGCCTAATGTTGGCCGAATATATCGGCCTGCCCGAAATTTTTCGGGCTGTAATGATAACCCTGGAAGACGTTTTCCAGAAGATGTGTTTCCAGAGACCTGAACCAGTTTGTGTGGAAGAGAGACCAAAACACAGAGAAAGGAAACACCGTGCACGTCTGCACGAGGCCGTTTTTACACAGTGGTCCCAGCAGCTAAACAGAGACAGGATGCAGAAACCACAAGTGCGTTACTTAAACCAACCCCCCAATTACCCCCCAATTTCCTGGCTGCACACTGCGGTGTGGCGGTCCCTACCTCCTCACGTCGGGTTATTTTAAACCTGGGCTGCACGGGTCATTAACCGGAGCTGTGAGCGCACGAGCAACTAGAAAGGGTTGCCTCATCGGCGTGTGGTAATTAAGGGTTTTCAGCCGAGCTGCTCAGCTGGCTCGGGGTCTGTGACATGGGACTGGAAGACTCAGATGAGCTTACGTAACCTAATTGTTTAGCCCCGGAGAAGAGCAGTTATCTTTAAAATGGGAAAGCATTGTGAGGGCCTGAATTAATCAAATATATGCAACCTCTACTGAAAATGCTAATTAATCTAATGACTCCCTCCGCTGTCGGCTCCTTCCTGGATAAACTCGGCTGCCATTTTTGTTATTGTGATCTCCCAGAAGGGAGGTTGACACACACTCAGGAACATGAATGTGCTGCATTTATAAAGCGCTTTTCTAGTCTTAACGACTTCTCAAAGAGCTTTTACATCATACAGGAACCATCACACACTGTGGCCGAGGCTGCCGTACAAGGTGCCACCTGCTCATCAGATACACACTCACACACATTCACACTCCGATGGGGCAGCATCGGGGTTCAGTGTCTTGCCCAAGGACACTTCAACATGGGGCTGCAGGGCCAGGGATTGAACCACCAAACAAAGATAAGAAAAGAGAAGATAATACGTTGTTCATCCCACAGCGTTACTGCAGCATTAGTAGAGATGATACATGTAAGTGCAATTTTTTTAGGGAAATCGTTCACTTCTGGATACAAGAACCAAAATTGGCACAGTTACTCAGTGGGTTGTGCTCTTTCAAAAAAGTACGTTAGCCAATGCAAACAAACTTCATGTCAGCCATGTTTGGACTTACCTTTTCATTCAATGCGTTTCCTTTATCTTCATGACTATTTCCATTGTAGATTCTCACTGAAGACATCAGAACTATTAATGAACTCATGTGGAATTATGTACTTAACAACAAAGTGTAAAATAACTGAAAACACGTCTTATATTCTAGTACCCCCCCCTCTTTGCTTTTTTGATAGTGCTGCAAACCCTTGGTGTTCTCTCAATGAGCTTCATGAGGTAGTCCCTGAAATGGTTTACCCCCCCAGATGGGCCTTGTCAGGGTTCATTAGTGGAGTTTCTTCCTTATTAATGGAGTTGGGACCATCAGAAATCAGGTTGATACACAGCCGACAGCCTATTGGACGACTGGTAGAATTCATATTATGGCAAGAACCAATCAGCTAAGAGAAGAGAAACGAGCGGCCATCATTACTTTAAGAAATGAAGTCAGTCGGTCCGGAAAATGCAAAAACTTTGAATGTGTCCTCAAGTGCTGTCGCAAAAACCATTAAGCTCTACAACGGAACTGGCTCACATGAGGACCCCCCCCCCCAGGAAAGGAAGACCCAGAGTCCCCCCTGCTGCTGAGGATAAGTTCATCTGAGTCCCCAGCCTCAGAAATCACAAGTTAACAGCAGCTCAGATTAGAGACCAGATGATAGCACACAGAGTTCTAGCAGCAAGTACAAATCTCTACTTTCATTAATTTTGGGGCGTCTTATTCAATTTTATAGCATTTGAAACCAAATTGAAGTGTTTTTGAAATAGTATTGAGAGTAAAAGTTGACATATTCCAGTCTGTGATTATCATCAACATCCATTCCTTTAATTTTAGTCTCAATAATTCCTAATTTCTGCTTTTCTAACTCAAACATTAGGTATAATTTCCTATAAATGAGGTTTATTG
>JABXJD010000096.1:1397500-1412500 GCA_013375575.1 Percina caprodes | reverse complement strand
TATATATATAAAAGGAGGCTCTTACGTCCTAAAACCAGCCTCTGGAGACTCCACCAGCTGACTTCTCTATTGGCTGTAGAACATGAGACGTCTCTTACGTCCTAAAACCAGCCTCTGGAGACTCCACCAGCTGACTTCTCTATTGGCTGTAGAACATGAGACGTCTCTTACGTCCTAAAACCAGCCTCTGGAGACTCCACCAACTGACTTCTCTATTGGCTGTAGAACATGAGATGTCTCTTACGTCCTAAAACCAGCCTCTGGAGACTCCACCAGCTGACTTCTCTATTGGCTGTAGAACATGAGATGTCTCTTACGTCCTAAAACCAGCCTCTGGAGACTCCCCCAGCTGACTTCTCTATTGGCTGTAGAACATGAGACGTCTCTTACGTCCTAAAACCAGCCTCTGGAGACTCCACCAACTGACTTCTCTATTGGCTGTAGAACATGAGACGTCTCTTACGTCCTAAAACCAGCCTCTGGAGACTCCACCAGCTGACTTCTCTATTGGCTGTAGAACATGAGACGTCTCTTACGTCCTAAAACCAGCCTCTGGAGACTCCACCAGCTGACTTCTCTATTGGCTGTAGAACATGAGACGTCTCTTATGTCCTAAAACCAGCCTCTGGAGACTCCACCAGCTGACTTCTCTATTGGCTGTAGAACATGAGACGTCTCTTATGTCCCAAAACCAGCCTCTGGAGACTCCACCAGCTGACTTCTCTATTGGCTGTAGAACATGAGACGTCTCTTATGTCCTAAAACCAGCCTCTGGAGACTCCACCAGCTGACTTCTCTATTGGCTGTAGAACATGAGACGTCTCTTATGTCCTAAAACCAGCCTCTGGAGACTCCATAAGCTGACTTCTCTATTGGCTGTAGAACATGAGATGTCTCTTACGTCCTAAAACCAGCTTCTGGAGACTCCACCAGCTGACTTCTCTATTGGCTGTAGAACATGAGACGTCTCTTACGTCCTAAAACCAGCCTCTGGAGACTCCACCAGCTGACTTCTCTATTGGCTGTAGAAACAGGAGACGTCTCTTGCGTCCTAAAACCAGCCTCTGGAGACTCCACCAGCTGACTTCTCTATTGGCTGTAGAACATGAGACGTCTCTTACGTCCTAAAACCAGCCTCTGGAGACTCCACCAGCTGACTTCTCTATTGGCTGTAGAACATGAGACGTCTCTTACGTCCTAAAACCAGCTTCTGGAGACTCCACCAGCTGACTTCTCTATTGGCTGTAGAACATGAGACGTCTCTTACGTCCTAAAACCAGCCTCTGAAGACTCCACCAGCTGACTTCTCTATTGGCTGTAGAACATGAGACGTCTCTTACGTCCTAAAACCAGCTTCTGGAGACTCCACCAGCTGACTTCTCTATTGGCTGTAGAACATGAGACGTCTCTTACGTCCTAAAACCAGCCTCTGGAGACTCCACCAGCTGACTTCTCTATTGGCTGTAGAACATGAGACGTCTCTTACGTCCTAAAACCAGCCTCTGGAGACTCCACCAGCTGACTTCTCTATTGGCTGTAGAACATGAGACGTCTCTTACGTCCTAAAACCAGCCTCTGGAGACTCCACCAGCTGACTTCTCTATTGGCTGTAGAACATGAGACGTCTCTTACGTCCTAAAACCAGCTTCTGGAGACTCCACCAGCTGACTTCTCTATTGGCTGTAGAACATGAGACGTCTCTTACGTCCTAAAACCAGCCTCTGGAGACTCCACCAGCTGACTTCTCTATTGGCTGTAGAACATGAGACGTCTCTTACGTCCTAAAACCAGCCTCTGAAGACTCCACCAGCTGACTTCTCTATTGGCTGTAGAACATGAGACGTCTCTTACGTCCTAAAACCAGCTTCTGGAGACTCCACCAGCTGACTTCTCTATTGGCTGTAGAACATGAGACGTCTCTTACGTCCTAAAACCAGCCTCTGGAGACTCCACCAGCTGACTTCTCTATTGGCTGTAGAACATGAGACGTCTCTTACATCCTAAAACCAGCCTCTGGAGACTCCACCAGCTGACTTCTCTATTGGCTGTAGAACATGAGATGTCTCTTACGTCCTAAAACCAGCCTCTGGAGACTCCCCCAGCTGACTTCTCTATTGGCTGTAGAACATGAGACGTCTCTTACGTCCTAAAACCAGCCTCTGGAGACTCCACCAGCTGACTTCTCTATTGGCTGTAGAAACAGGAGACGTCTCTTACGTCCTAAAACCAGCCTCTGGAGACTCCACCAGCTGACTTCTCTATTGGCTGTAGAACATGAGACGTCTCTTACGTCCTAAAACCAGCCTCTGGAGACTCCACCAACTGACTTCTCTATTGGCTGTAGAACATGAGACGTCTCTTACGTCCTAAAACCAGCCTCTGGAGACTCCACCAACTGACTTCTCTATTGGCTGTAGAACATGAGACGTCTCTTACATCCTAAAACCAGCCTCTGGAGACTCCACCAGCTGACTTCTCAATTGGCTGTAGAACATGAGACGTCTCTTATGTCCTAAAACCAGCCTCTGGAGACTCCATAAGCTGACTTCTCTATTGGCTGTAGAACATGAGACGTCTCTTACGTCCTAAAACCAGCCTCTGGAGACTCCACCAGCTGACTTTATCTAGACCTTAAATGTCTGAGACTAGACTGTTGACTCATAGTTTGAGGTTGACACACTGACAGGGTTAGAGGGTAATTCGTCATCAATCTGTCTGGACGTTGCAGTGATTAATCAATAATTATAAGCCATTCAGAAAAATCCTCTCAGGCGATCGCGGCTGAAGGGATTAGATCCTGTTATGAATGAAATCAAGTCCAATGTGAGATGGCGTTGGAAAGGGGGATTAGAAACGTAGCAGACGGGGAGATTTATCTGCACATTTTCATTGTAAAATACTACTACTACTTCAACTAGGGCTCGGCGATATGGAGAAAATCAAATATCACGATCATTTTGACCAAATACCTCGATATCGTTACCACGACGATATCGTAGTGTTGGCTGTTGGTGCTTTCACTAAATATTCACACAATGAGATTCTTGATAATTAATCATCAGTAATGTGATTTAATGACTCAATGGGTAAAGACCAATAATAGAACAGCTACAACAGAACAGGAAATGACATCACTTTGGGAAATATTTACACAATGAGTTTTTTAACCCCAACCCCTAACCCCCTAACCCAAACCCCTAACCCCTTAACCCAAACCCCTAACCCCTTAACCCAAACCTAACCCCCTAACCCGAAACTAACCCCCTAACCCTAACCCCTAACCCCCTAACATAACCCCCTAACCCCCTAATCCTAACCTAACCCCCTAACCCCTTAACCCAAACCTAACCCCCTAACCTGAAACTAACTCCCTAACCCTAACCCCTAACCCCTTAACCCAAACCTAACCCCCTAACCCGAAACTAACCCCCTAACCCTAACCCCCTAACCCAAACCTAACCCAAACCTAACCCCTTAACCCGAAACTAACCCCTTAACCTAACCCCCTAACCCTAACCTAACCCCCTAACCCAAACCTAACCCCCTAACCCAAACCTAACCACTAAGACCTAACCCCCTAACCCCCTAACCCAAACCTCATAACCCAAACCTAACCCCCTAACCGCCAACTCCCTAACCCTAACCCCCAACCCCCTAACCCTAACCCCCTTACCCTAACCCTTACCCCCTAACTCAAACCTAACCCCCAACCCCATAACCCCCTTAACATAACCCTAACCCCCTAACTCAAACCTAACCCCCAACCCCATAACCCCCTTAACATAACCCTAACCCCCTAACTCAAACCTAACCCCCTAACCACTAACCCAACAGGAGGCGGATGCAAGGGTACACTTTTTATGTCATATTCAGCCTCTGGTGTGAATTTTAGGTGAACAAAATGAACTTTTACCTTCTTAATCTCAGCTTGCAGAATCAAACGTCTGGTTTTTTGGTCAGGAGCTCCCTCTGGGTTTATCCCTGCGGGCGGCTGCATATGCTGCCGTAGATTACACTGATCCAACTTAATGCCTAAGACCACGCAATCATTCATAACTACCGGAGCTGTCGAGGACGCTGCCGCGGATGCTCCGAGCACCATCTGTCGCTGCAGGCGGGATTAACATCGAGGAAGATGTTGGAAGGTGGGGGGTCGTTATGGGGGGCGGGGGGGGTTCGCATCGACCATCCTGCACAGAACACCCTCTATCTACTATCAGGAGCCTCACATTGCACAACCAGTCGAACTTCGGTTTCTTCACCCTCCTGGTGTCCTCGGGGCAAATTTGACCCATTTTTAACAAGTTTCTATATCACACATTTGGGTTTTATTTCAACTAAATTGACGAAAAATAAGGTGGATGGTTCTCTACAACGTAAAGTAAAGGCTCAGTTCACTACTTTCATTGAATTTGGGTGTTTTATGAAATGTTGTAGTATTTGAACGGTGAAATGAGTTGCACGGTCGACGGGAAGACACCACAAGGGTTAACCCTCATGTTGTCCTCGGGTCAAATTGACCCGTTTTCAGTTAATTGTTGTTGTATTTTCCACAAAAAACGGGCCGTCGAAATAAGCGCTGAAAATGTCAACATTAAAAATATCAAAAAACTTTGGAAAAAAACACCAAAAACATAACAAAGCACCCATTGAAAACATTGAAAAAGTGACAAAAATGTGGGAAAAAAGCGATGACTGTCACGTATCACACCCGTAGTGACAGAAATACAGTAAAATATGTTGAAAATGGGTCAAATGTGTAGGTAAAGTAAAGGTTCAGTTCACTACTTTCATAGAATTTGGGTGTTTTATTAAATGTTATAGTATTTGAACTTTGAAAAAAGTGTCCTAAATTTCAGAAAAAGCTTCAAAAACGCTGCGAAAAACACCTACGAAAACATCAATAAAGCGATGAAAAAGATCTACGAAAACATCGTAAAAAAGGGTTAAAACTGCGTGATTGAACTGAATCATGAAAAATATTAATATTTATATATATATATATATATATATATATATATATAATTTACATGCGCGACAAAGAGGAAGAAGTATAAACTTATTTAACCTCACCCATTTCATAATTAAATCACTATTTACAAAAACAATGCTATAATAGAGCTTGACTGTCAAATTTGACCCATTTTCAACAAGTTTCTATATCACACATTTGGGTTTTCTTTCAATTAAATTGATGAAAAATCATCAATCCTCCCTCCTCCACAGCGCTGTGGAGGAGGGTCTGGCTGTGCGACACTATAGTGTAAATACAGTGTGAATGAATGATTCAATAAACACTAAAATCTTCTCTTTGTGTCTCCTCAGAGAGTTGACGCCCTGCCCTCCGATCATCAGGGGAGTCGATCCGGCCCCGCGGGAACCGCCCTCCACCCTCCACCCTCCACCCTCCACCCTCCGCCAGGACACACACACATCTGCTGCTGCACGCCACAAAAACAGCATCCACCACCCCTTTTTTTGGATCTCTGTGCCTTCAATCAAGAATTCACCGGTGATACTTCTGAAGCTTTTGCTTTTCTTCTTAATTTCTTCTTCTTTGGAGCAGGACTCAGAGGATTTACCCGCCTGATGTAGGAGGGCCTGGGACTGTGCAGCTGGTCTCATTTTGTCTCTCTGGATAAAAAAAACAGACTAACGAAAAAAAACGAGTACAGAGTACATGCAACTTTTCATCATTTTAACGTCCTTCAACGTGTTTTTTTTTTAATTTATTTATTTTTTTCTACAAATCGTGTCAGTGATTTTCTTCATTTCGGAAGAAGAAATCCCATCGCCGTGCAATAACAGTCCAGTTGTGTGAAGTTGTCGTGTGGATTTTAGACTTTGGACGAAGTTTTTGGTTTATTTTTGTAACGATGTTTTCCTGATTTCTATTTTTCTAAAATGACGACGTTGTAAAAGACAGATGAGCGGAGGCAAAAAAACAAAAAAAAAACAAATGAAAAACAACACGAAGGCAGAGACGACGTCCGGGTTGTTGCTGAATTTGAAGTCGAGATTTCCCACGACGGCGCCCCTCTCCTGCTCTCACCGGAGCCAAAGCCATAGCCTATCTCAGATAACAACACGCCAGGGTCCCTAAACAGCGAGATGCATTCAGGGTCTGACAGTCTGGGGCTGACGCCACTGGCTCCTCGCATACGCTCATCTTAGCTGTTGGGTTTCATGAGCGATGTTCTGGTTTCTACTGTACGTTCAGGGGCTTGAATCTAAAGTATTTAGTATTTCTCTACCTTTGTGTGGCCTGTTCTTCTTGCTGTTATTTTGTACTTCCTCCTACATATCAATCAAGCAACTATAAGTGGCATGAGTATGTGTGTGTGTGTGTGTGTGTGTGTGTGTGTGTGTGTGTGTGTGTGTGTGTGTGTGTGTGTGTGTGTGTGTGTGAACAATGACTGAGTGGGTTTGCCAGAATGGGACGTGGAATACTGTAAATTCTCAAATAAAAGCTGGAAAATGGCCTCGATGGAAACGAGGAAAGAATGACCTGGGTAAGAAATGCCAATTTGATTGGTTGGTTAGTTGGATCAGTAGTTCCCAAAGTAAGATTGGGGGACCCCCAAGGGTCCGGTTGGGGGCTCCAGGGATCCGCAGCAACAAAAAAAGGATGATTTAGGCTACATTCAGTTTTTCCAATTCAGTTTTGTTTATATAGAGTCAAATCACAACAACAGTTATCTCATTGGTCTTATATAAAGAGCAGGTCTAGACCAGGACTCTGGGATGTTATTTATCTCCCAGGTCTTTCCATAAAGAGCAGGTCTAGACCAGGACTCTGGGATGTTATTTATCTCCCAGGTTTTTCCATAAAGAGCAGGTCTAGACCGGACTCTGGGATGTTATTTATCTCCCAGGTCTTTCCATAAAGAGCAGGTCTAGACCAGGACTCTGGGATGTTATTTATCTCCCAGGTCTTTCCATAAAGAGCAGGTCTAGACCAGGACTCTGGGATGTTATTTATCTCCCAGGTCTTTCCATAAAGAGCAGGTCTAGACCAGGACTCTGGGATGTTATTTATCTCCCAGGTCTTTCCATAAAGACCAGGTCTAGACCGGACTCTGGGATGTTATTTATCTCCCAGGTCTTTCCATAAAGAGCAGGTCTAGACCGGACTCTGGGATGTTATTTATCTCCCAGGTCTTTCCATAAAGAGCAGGTCTAGACCAGGACTCTGGGGTGTTATATATCTCCCAGGTCTTTCCATAATGAGCAGGTCTAGACCAGGACTCTTTATTTGTTATTGTTTTGAATATTTTCTGCGTTCACACAGATCCACAGAAGCGGACATAGAAGGCTGTAGTCTGCTATGCATGCTGTGCAGCAGCAGACCTCATGGGACCTTAATTCGTAAATTTAAGGTCCCATAGTTTTCAAATATGATGTACTTCAATTTAAAGAATAGAAAGTCTTTATTGACATTATACACAGAGCAGTACCTGGGCAACGAGATAGAAGCAAAACAGTGTCAACACAATATATAACAATATAAAATATAAAAATATAAAGTATAGGTAGTGCAGAAAAAAGGGGGGGGGACCTGGTGTACAGTCCTGAGAGCAACTATATATATATATATATATATATATATATATATATATATATATATATATATATATATATATATGAAATAGTTTTATTTAACACTTTCTGTAATAAAACATCTAAAAGCTAAATTCCCATCAGGTGGGGGACCCTGGGACTAACTCAAATGGGAGTCTTTCTTGTGTCCGTTTGGGGGTCCTTCAACTGAAAAGGTTGGGGAACCACTGGGTTAGAAGGGGACTGCCCATTTCTCCGAGGCTCCATTGTTGAGACCTCTCAATAACCCGAAAAATCCCCTTTGGTCTGACTTACAGCCCACTGGTCCCACGTCCCATTGTTCTGACCATTTAGGCTTTTGTGGATCACGTCCCATGACGGGGGCAGGGGCAGCACTACTATCAGACCGGCAGACCGGCCCTCGCGGCCTCAAAACACTACCGGCCCACTTGGAAAAGTCCCGACTCTCCCGATTGTCCTTCCGCTACCGGGTTGGGGTTAGGCCTCGAGTGGTTAAGGTTAGCTGATTGGTCGGGGGATAGGACCTGAACCAATGGGATTAGGTTACCTTATGGGAGGTGATTCAAAAAGGCCTAGAGATAGATAGATAGATAGATAGATAGATAGATAGATAGATAGATAGATAGATAGATAGATAGATAGATAGATAGATAGATAGATAGATAGATAGATAGATAGCCAGCTATCTATCTACCGTTAGCCCCTCTGATGAATAACGTTAGCTGGGTGCCTTTCTGCTGACGTTACGTTGCTCCTCAACGCGATCGCATAGCGCGCCACATTTAAGGACAGTTTGCAAGTCACGTCAAAACATTGTCAGCTTTTTGTCATTCTCATTCCCTAATAATAAATTAAACATGTTCTCAACGTTAAAAAACAACTTGGTTATGTTTAGGGGAACATTGTTGTTGGGGTGAAATAAAGTATGTTTGTTGATTGTCCTCCCGGGTCAAAAAAGGACAAAAATTTGACATTTTCGTCCCTTTTTTTAGACTTTTTTTAAGTTTTCACCAACACCACCTTACTAGTTTTATACTTTTTGGAATTCATGGTCAATAATCCTCATTTATATAGAATTATACCTGATATTAGAGTTAAAAAAGCAGAAATTATAGTTAAGATCAGAGGAATGAAAGAGCCTTGGAAGGAATCCATTTTGTAGTAATTTGGTTAAAAAGAAACTCATATTTCAGATATAGACATTTATTAAAGGTGTCAGATCTGACCCGAGGACACCAGGAGGACACCAGGAGGACAACAGGAGGACAACAGGAGGGGTGACGTAAAGACGAGGGATTCTTCTGTCCAACATACGATCAAATGTTCCTACAAACCAGGCAGATTTCCTCAAAACAATCCCCTCTTTCTACTTTATACCCCGGCCATTATTTGAGAGTTTACAGTACTTCCTGTATTATAGTTCCGATCCTGTTTTCTGCCGTTGTGAAGTGTTCTGTGTTTCCTTGAAGCTGCTAACCCTGTACTGTGTAGACCGGAGACGCCCAGCCTTACCCCTGACCCCCTACCATCATCCTCCATTACTCTCCATGCACCTCCCGTACACACCTACCCTCCAACCATCATCCTCCATACACACCTACCCCCCTCCAACCATCATCCTCCATACACACCTACCCCCCTCCAACCATCATCCTCCATACACACCTACCCCCCCCCCTCCCTCTATCATCACCTCAACAATCCAACGCATCCGAGGTTCAGTTTGTGCCTTTCAGGGAAGCCTCCTTTTCACCTCTGAGAACTCAAGGAGACGCAGCTGTTTCTGTCTCGTGTTTGCATCTCTGTTCCTTTAAAGGTGCTCTGAGCGATGTCACGATGTTTTTTACCGGACGTCCACGCCGCCGCCGCCGCCGCCGTGAGCGTCTAAAGATACCGGAAGTCATTTCCATTCAAAGCTTCTCTCAGCTGCAAGGAGACAAATCTGTCGTCATTTTGAGCGTCAATCAGAAAGTTGAAATTTTTCAACTTTATGGTAATGAGCTATGACGAGGCTAACGCCAGCAACCAATCAGAATATATATAATAATAATCTACAGATAGAGCAGGTCTAGACCGCTCTATAATTTACAGATGGAGCAGGTCTAGACCGCTCTATAATTTACAGATAGAGCAGGTCTAGACCGCTCTATAATCTACAGATAGAGCAGGTCTAGACCGCTCTATAATCTACAGATAGAGCAGGTCTAGACCACTTTATAATTTACAAATAGAGCAGGTCTAGACCGCTCTATAATTTACAGATAGAGCAGGTCTAGACCGCTCTATAATCTACAGATAGAGCAGGTCTAGACCACTTTATAATTTACAGATAGAGCAGGTCTAGACCCCTATATAATTTATAGATAGAGCAGGTCTAGACCACTCTATAATCTACAGATAGAGCAGGTCTAGACCCCTATATAATTTATAGATAGAGCAGGTCTAGACCACTCTATAATCTACAGATAGAGCAGGTCTAGACCCCTATATAATTTATAGATAGAGCAGGTCTAGACCGCTCTATAATCTACAGATAGAGCAGGTCTGATGCACATTTTCAATAACAGTCACAATAAAGATAATGGAAAAGGGACTACAAATGGTAGTCATAGTAGGGCGCTGCAGGGCGTTACAGGGTGTAGCGTGGCACAGCAGGACATAGCAGTGTAGTTGAGGTGCCCCCCCCCCCACCCATGTTGAAACCAAACCTACACCCTTGACATTTAACCATTTGATTTTCTGACTTCTGAACCCGGAGAGAACTCATAGCGTGAAATCCATGATCCTGTTGGAGGCACAAACTGGATCTCGTGGTCCTCAGATTTTGCAGCATTTCATGATATTTCTTGAAAAGCGGCTGTTTGTAAACCTGCAAAGGGTTTTATTTTTATTTTTTTAATGCATGGTTTCCATTGAACACTGCCCTTCCATCCATCCATCCATCCATCCATCCATCCATCCATCCATCTATCTATCTATCTATCTATCTATCTATCTATCTATCTATCTATCTATCTATCTATCTATCTATCTATCTATCTATCTATCTATCTATCTATCTATCTATCTATCTATCCACCCAGGGATGGTGTGTTCTGCCAAGCGTGGTGGATGTAGTTTCCTTTTTGTGTGGAGTCCGTAGACTTTGCTGCCTGTGAGTGTGAGTCATCCGTGGAGCTGCCTCCGTCCACCTCCGTCCACCTCCGTCCATCTCTGTCCATCTCAGTCCACCTCCGTCCACCTCCGTCCATCTCCGTCCATTCCACCTCCGTCCATCTCCGTCCACCTCCGTCCACCTCCGCCCATCTCTGTCCACCTCCGCCCATCTCCGTCCACCTCCGTCCATCTCCGCCCATTGAGTACCTTTTTACTGACATCGTTCCCCAAAACAACGCTGCCAAATTGGTCTTGAAAAAGCCAAAAGTTTTCTGATGTTCTCTGTGTAAAAGTGGTTTAAGTGTATCACATGATTAAACCTCATCCCCGTTAATGTTACACTGTGTTTTTAACAAAAAATAATCCTGTTTGTTAAAGTGTTAATAATATATGCAGAAGAGTTATGAAATAAACTGAAACAGACTCACGTGTGGTTGCGTCTCATTGTTGGCCCCCTTGATGGAGACTCTCAGATCCCCTTGATGGAGACTCTCAGATCCCCCAGCAGAGAGGGGTCACTTTTGATTAATCACATTTATTTGAGGATATTAAACATAACAAACTACTTTACAAGACAATTTTCGTTCCTACCCTCACCTATGGTCATGAAGGCCGGGTCAGGACCAAAAGACGAGGTCCAGGGTACAAGTGGCCGAAATGGGTTTCCTCGGGGGGGGCTGGCGTCTCCCTTAGAGATCGGGTGAGAAGCTCAGTCCTCCGAGAGGAGCTCGGAGTAGAGCCGGTGCTCCTTCAAGGTGGTTCGGGCATCTGGTAAGGATGCCTCCTGGGGGGCTCCCTAGGGAGGTGGTCCAGACACATCCAGTTGGGAGGAGGCCTCGGGGAAGACCCAAGACTAGGTGGAGAGATTATATCTCCAACCTGGCCTGGGAACGCCTCGGGATCCCCCAGTCGGAGCTGGTTGATGTGGCTCGGGAAAGGGAAGTTTGGGGTCCCCTGCTGGAGCTGCTGCCCCCGAGACCCGAAGCGGATGAAGATGGATGGATGGAACTACGTTACAACACCGTGGTCTTCGACTACAAGACCTCGAGTCACGTCTTGGTATTCAGCAATAAATTCAAGATTCAGGATTTAAGATTTAAGATTTCATTTCAAATTCATTCTCTGTATTTAACCGATCTGAGACTAGGGCTGTTGTCAAGACCACCCGTCTTGTCTTTTTTGTCTTCTTTGCCAAGACAAGACCGAGTCCAAAGAAGTTTGAGTCCGAGTCAAGACAGAGTCCAGGACAGAATAAAGGTCTTATGCATGGCAGTATCAAGACAATCATTTTGGGTTTCACTTTCCCTCCAATATTATTATCAAAATAATAAAGACACCTGAACTCGGTCCAGACCAAATCCCCAAAAGCCATATTGGGTAAGACCAGTGGCCGAGACCGAGACAAATCCGAGTCCACATACTAGCGCTTCCGAGACAAGTCCGAGACCATAGAAAAACGGCCTTGAGTCTGGACTCGAGTCCAAGACCGGACCCCGTCTGAGACCAACACTAGATCTGAGTCAATGCCTTGCTCAAGGGCACTGACTGGAGAACCTAGTACAGTCTTTCGATTGTACTAACTCCACACAGAAAGGCCCAAAACGACCCGGATTCAAACCCGGTACCTTCTTGCTGTGAGGCCACAGCGGGGCCCCATGACAAAAAATCTAATTGGGCCCCCTCTATATTAGTTTTTACCTATTTTTGGGGCCCCTGTCAATCATGGGCCCTTGGGATTGTCCTAACCCCCTCCCCCACCATACGGCAGTTTTTGTCTCTTTTTCTGAAGTTTTTATCACTTTCTTTCTCCCCAACGTTTCTTTGTATGCTTTTATCGACGTTTTCGGCACCTTTTCAATGTTTTAGTTGCTTTTTTTTACGTTTTTGGCATTTTTTTCAACATTCCTTATGCCTTTTTTCTGATGGCTGAAGACCTTTTTGGGGCTTATGAGGTCAAACTGTAAGTGAGAAAGCTATATGACACATGCAGTAATACAGTCACAATATTGGACTTTTTCTATTAAATAAAGCATGTTATAACCTCCACATATGTGGCCCTTCGTGGAGCTGAGTCCGACCCCCCTGAGTGAAACAGTAATATCTCATATCTCTTGTGTTTGTGTCTTTAGATGCATCGCTGTATTGTAGAAATAAAGTAGAAATAAAGTAGAAATAAAGTAGAAATAATGTAGAAATAAAGTAGAAATAAAGTCAGGTTATATCCACTAGATGGAGCCATTGACTCATGATTCAGACATGGAGGCTGAAAGAACAACTAAGCAGGACTGTAGTCAAGATCACCTTTGTCAAGTCCAAGACCAGGACTAGTCAAGACCAAGTCCAAGACCAGGACTAGTTGAGACCAAGTCAAGACCGAGTCCAAAGACGTTTTGCGTCCAAGACAAGTCCAAGACCAGGACTAGTTGAGATCAAGTCAAGACAGAGTCCAAAGAGGTTTGAGTCCAAGACCAGGACTAGTAGGGGACCAAGTCAAGAACGAGTCCAAAGATCGACACAAGTCCGAGTCCAAATACCAGCAAGTCCAAGACCACAGAAAATCCTGTTCAAGTCTGGACTCGACAGCCCTGCAGCTAGGCCTCTAGATCTCTATATCTATCTCTCTATCCATCTCTTTATATGATTAAAATGACAAATTGGTATTTTTACAGTTAAAGTTTGTAATCTGCTGCCCCAAAACCTGCAGACGAGTCTCTGGAGGACTACTCTGTATGTTTGAATTTCTTGTTATTTATGTTTTAATTTAGTATCTGTATTTAGTTTCCAAGAGTCTGTTGATGTTTTTTTACTTTTAAGACAATTATCTACAATTTATTTATTATTTTTTTATTAAGTTTCATAAATAGTTAGGCTTCCAGGTGAAGAGTTAATTTGAAACAGACAAAAAGCCAATATGAAAACAATGAATTGAACACTAACTTGATTGATTTTCACGTTTTCCATGAAAATATGGATACAAAAAAGAAATAAAGACGTTTTTGCAAGAAAAACCCCAAAAGAATCAATAAGTTAACAGTGAATACAATAGCACCTTCGTTCACTTTAAGCGGCAAAAAGGGCAACACACGTCACATTCTTGTAACTTTTTGAGACGCTCTGACGCGCCGACAATCAGCCAATGGGAGAGTGGGAACCGCACAGCCAAATTTACATATTCGCGGCTTAAAATGGAGCAGCGCATTGGCTCAGTCACGCAGTTATTGGCGAACACCAGAATTGTAACCATGCCTGAACCAGCAGTGAAAGCAGCGAAGAAGGGATCCAAGAAAGCGGTGACGAAGACCGCCGGCAAGAAGGATAAGAAGAGGAGGAAGACTAGGAAGGAGAGCTACGCCATCTACGTGTACAAGGTGATGAAGCAGGTCCACCCCGACACCGGCATCTCCTCCAAGGCCATGGGCATCATGAACTCGTTTGTGAGCGACATCTTCGAGCGCATCGCCGGCGAGGCCTCCCGCCTGGCTCACTACAACAAGCGCTCCACCATCACCTCCAGGGAGATCCAGACCGCCGTGAGGCTGCTGCTGCCCGGGGAGCTGGCCAAGCACGCCGTGTCCGAGGGCACCAAGGCCGTCACCAAGTACACCAGCTCCAAGTAGACCGTCCCGCTGCCTTAATCCCTCCACACCAACGGCTCTTTTAAGAGCCACACACCTCTCCTTAATGAGCAAAAATCCATTTAATTAAGTTTTCATGTGTAGTGTATGACCTCAGATTAACAATGAGAGGGAATTACGGTCAACTATATAGCACAAATGCTTGCTATGTCACTTAGTTATTTATATTTTAAATGCTTTTTCAATTAATTTAATACTAATGTTTAGTTTCATTTAAGCAGTTTTATCTTAACCAGGTTTAGTTTTTAAATTTTAATATTTAACATGCACACTGTTTTTATTTATCTGTTTTTAATATTGTTTACACCAGCTTCCTGAAATTTTTAATATATTTTAATTTTTCTAATCACAATTTACTTTATGCTTTTTTTTTTTAATTAATGTATGGGCTTGACATGTTTATATGATGCTTTGGCAAAATTGTTATATTCTAGCCAATAAAGCAAATTTGAGTTGAATTAAAGCTTGAATTAAGAAGATAATGTTGGTAGCGGTTGTATTTTATTATGAATTACAGGGAGCGTGAGATTTATGCATTGGAAGCCTGTGTTTCTATAATTTATACATATATATAGATATATAGATATATATATATATATATATATATATATAGATATAGATATATATA
>JABXJD010000096.1:1380000-1395000 GCA_013375575.1 Percina caprodes | reverse complement strand
CGTATGTTTATTGTATCCTAGTATTATTTCATGTATATTGTACGTATGTATATTGTATCCTAGTATTATTTCATGTATATTGTATGTATGTATATTGTATCCTAGTATTATTTATTGTATATTGTATCCTAGTATTATTTAATGTATATTGTATGTATGTATATTGTATCCTAGTATTATTTAATGTATATTGTATGTATGTATATTGTATCCTAGTATTATTTAATGTATATTGTATGTATGTATATTGTATCCTAGTATTATTTAATGTATATTGTATGTATGTATATTGTATCCTAGTATTATTTAATGTATATTGTATGTATGTATATTGTATCATAGTATTATTTAATGTATATTGTATGTATGTATATTGTATCCTAGTATTATTTCATGTATACTGTATGTATGTATATCTATCTATCTATCTATCTATCTATCTATCTATCTATCTATCTATCTATCTATCTATCTATCTATCTATCTATCTATCCATCATTTATGGTAAAGGTAATTCTATAGCCAAAGGTTTTATTGTTATTATTGTTATTTTTATACTGCTTTTTCTCTCTATACTGTATTTTTCTTGCTGAAAATTGATGCTGGAAATTTCAATTTCCTTGCGGGAGTCATCCCAAAAGGATTAATAAAGAGAAGTCTATGTCCAGGACTATAAAAGACATTTATTTACCTTATTGATCATATATTCTTGCTCATTGTCACGAATTGTGCATTTTTGTGTAGCAGTGCTTAATGAAACCAGATAGCATTTAACAATAATAACCTTAGTCAGCACCATAGATGTTGTTTGTGTATATTATAAATATAAAAATATAAAAACATTTGCTGCTCAGCTGTCTTCAACTACGTCCCTAGAAAGGCTTTTTCCTTCTTATATTCTCCCTTCAATATTTTATTATATTGCTATTTATTTTACCTACATTTTTGCCCTTCTATACCTCTTTAAAAATCACTTCTCAATACATATTACATACATATATCACATTTTAAACAACTTTACTAAACCCTTGTGTGTGGTTATGTGTTAAATCTATGTATAATTTATCTTATGTTATGGTTTTGTATCATTGCACTAATGTTGTGTATCATTTTAGTTTTCCTTTGTTTGGCTAATTATGTTTCTTGTACCAGCATTTTGAATATACTCAACCAGTGTGAACCGGTTAAAACCGGTAAGAGGGAAGAAAAAATGGCGGAAAATGGCGGGCTGAGGCGGGCAGGGGCTGCCTGTCTTCAACTACGTCCGCAGACGGGCTGAAGAAAACTTGAATTAGACTTCTAGATTTTATAAACCGCTCCTATCTTGTTCTACATGATAATAAAACTGTAAGATATTGAAGCATATATTCAATTAATCAGCCACACTGGCTTTAGTTTACAGCAGTATGCAGCAGTTCGCTTGTAAAGAGGAGGAGGAAAGCTGGCGGGCGGGGCTGAGGCTGCCTGTCTTCAACTACGTCCGCAGAAGTGCTTTATATTTCCTCGCTCTCCGCTGCTGTTCATCAGTTACCAAACTAGACTCTGTGACGATGTCCGGAAGAGGAAAAGGCGGGAAGGGGCTCGGGAAAGGAGGCGCTAAGCGTCACCGTAAAGTTCTCCGTGATAACATCCAGGGCATCACCAAGCCCGCCATCCGTCGTCTGGCTCGCCGCGGCGGAGTGAAGCGAATCTCCGGTCTGATCTACGAGGAGACCCGCGGTGTTCTCAAGGTCTTCCTGGAGAACGTGATCCGTGATGCCGTCACGTACACCGAGCACGCCAAGAGGAAGACGGTGACCGCCATGGATGTGGTGTACGCTCTGAAGAGGCAGGGCCGCACCCTGTACGGCTTCGGAGGATAAACCAACGACCACGTGATACTACAACGACAAACCAACGGCTCTTTTAAGAGCCACTCACTTCTTCTTAAAGAGGTTCTTGTCTTAAACTCTAATGTTGTACTCGGGTCAAATTGACCCGTTTATCTGAATTAATGTTATATTTAATTCCCCCAAAAAACATGATTGAGTCCAGTACAAATCTCTAGTTTCATTAATTTTAGGGCATCTTATTCAATTTCATAGCATTTAAAATGGTATTGAGTAAAAGTTGAAATAACTGTAAAACTAAAGTAATAGGATAGTGTTAGACGTCAAAAAAGTGACCAACATTGAAAAAAGTTACAAATATTAATTAAAAGTGAATAACATCAATTTTGAAAGGGACACAAGGGTTAATATTTTATTGAAACCATAAATATGCATATCAAACTGGCTAAATCACTACTGAGTAGTTACTATGTACAAGTACATCAAGTATAGTGTGTATATAATATCAATATAGATATATTATTGAAATATCAAGTTGCTTTGATACACACCATCAGTAGAGATAATGTGCAGGCTGACACCCCTATACAGCATAGTGCATGTTAATGGTAACAACTAGATTTCCAAAACTGGAGGATTATGTTACTGCCATGAATGATGTTTTGCATCATCAAATGCGCTGCGGGAAAAGCGTGTTGCAGAGCCTTGCTTAAAATGGCCGCCGTTTGTCGTCAGGGTTTGTGTAAGATAGCAAATTGTTCATGTGCTCCTTATGCCTCTAAGGATTAATTACGATATGAATTCAACATGCGCATCGCTGCTTTAAGATGAACCTTATTACTCCCACAATGGGGACATCCCACCTGAAAAAGCACAGTTCCCTGACCGGGAATCGAACCCGGGCCGCGGCGGTGAGAGCGCCGAATCCTAACCACTAGACCACCAGGGAAGGATGAAGAGAGGTCCGATCACATCAGGCCTGACGAGAGCATCACAGGTAAGGCCGTTTAAAGCCATACAGGCTTTTAACCATAAAAACAAGCTGTAGAAGACATGTTACTTTCTTATATTTCTGTCTGTATATTATATTATGGATCTAAATACAGACAAACAAAAGTAAAAATTATATATTATATGGTATAGTAACATTATACTGAAACCATACAGGCTTTTAACCCTAATGTTGTCTTCATGTTGTAAAAGTTGACATATTCCAGTCTGTGATTATCATCAACATCCATTCCTTTAATTTTAGTCTCAATAATTCCTAATTTCTTTTGAGTTTTTCTAACTCAAACATTAGGTATAATTTCCTATAAATGAGGTTTATTGATCATATATTCCAAAAATAACTCTAAAACTAAAGTTAATAAGTTAGTGTCACGTAGTGTTAAACCTCAAAAAAGTGACAAACATTGAAAAAAGGAAGAAAAAAGTGAACAAAAGTGTTGATTTTCAATTTTGAAAGGGACACAAGGGTTAATATTTTATTGAAACCATAAATATGCGTATCAAACTGGCTAAATCACTACTGAGTAGTTACTATATCAAGTATATAGTGTATATAACATATAAAATATCAATATAGATATATTATTGAAATATCAAGTTTCTTTGATACACACCATCAGTAGAGATAATGTGCAGGCTGACACCCCTATACAGCATAGTGCATGTTAATGGTAACAACTAGATTTCCAAAACTGGAGGATTATGTTACTGCCATGAATGATGTTTTGAGACTAAATTGTGTTAAAATAATTTGTATAAATCTCTGAACTGCTCTACAGCAGCGCGGGAGCTCTTATCTGCCTCTGCCTGCATCATATGATGCGTTGCTGGCGGGAAAGGCGTGTTGCAGAGCCTAGTTTAAAATGGCCGCCGTTTCTTCAGGGTTTGTGTAAGATAGCAAATTGTTCATGTGCTCCTTATGCCTCTAAGGATTAATTACAATATGAATTCAACATGCGCATCGCTGCTTTAAGATGAACCTTATTACTCCCACAATGGGGACATCCCACCTGAAAAATCACAGTTCCCTGACCGGGAATCGAACCCGGGCCGCGGCGGTGAGAGCGCCGAATCCTAACCACTAGACCACCAGGGAAGGATGAAGAGAGGTCCGATCACATCAGGCCTGACGAGAGCATCACAGGTAAGGCCGTTTAAAGCCATACAGGCTTTTAGGCATAAAAATAACCTATAGAAGACATGTTACTTTCTTATATTTCTGTCTGTATATTATATTATGGATCTAAATACAGACAAACAAAAGTTAACATTATATATTATATGGTATAGTAACATTATACTGAAACCATACAGGCTTTTAACCCTCATATTGCCCTATATCAGTGTTTTTTTTGTGTATGTAATAAGGTGCATAGATTTTAAAGTGCAAAACATCTCAAGTTCATAATATCTAGAGGAAGGAGCTGTTTTTTTCTTCTTCTCAGCTCAGTGAGCACTTCATCGCTGTTAATAACAGTCTGTTGTTAAGTCATACAGCATCTGGTCTTCCATAATTTGAAGTATATTATACATATGATTATCTATATCAGCTCCTTATGTTTCTCTAGTACACTATTGTCAATAATACAATACATTACAGATTTATAGGAAATATTTGATGTTTTGGCTGTAAAATCTGCACACTTCTTCTCACAGTCGTGCAGATTCACATGCAAGATCAGGGAATGAGAGGTTAATCATGAAATGTATCTTATGTTATCCCTTATTGGTGAAAGTGATGCAGTTACAACCCTCCCCGGTCTCCCCCATTTGTTGTATTGTTGTAGCTTATCTATTGTTTTAAGCCATCAACTTGCTATCTGGCACATTTACATGTTGGAGTCAGGGACTCCTGTTGATTAATGTGCATTGTCCCTTTTAAAATAAAGAAAGCAACAACAACAAAAATGTTTTTTTAAATAGAATATATAATAAATAATAAAATATTAATATTATCACTATGTGACATAAATAATTTACATTGTTAAGACAATAACAGAAGATGGGAATCATTTCAGAAACGTTGTAGCTATCTATGGTTGATTGATGCTAACGTTAGCTCAAAACACCATTCAACTGACAGCGTTTGATGCTAACTTGTAGCCAGCAGTGCTAGCGACGCATGCGCGACTCAAATCCTGCACTCGACTCACATCGGGTTAGGATACTATGTGTGTGTCTATATACACACACACACACACACACACACACACACACACAAGTAGTTCTCATATGATCTAAGTTGCCATCTGCGTAGAGAAAGCAGATGAGCAACATGAACTTTTTTTACTTCAGCTATGGGAAAAAATCCAAGTTCCCTGACCGGGAATCGAACCCGGGCCGCGGCGGTGAGAGCGCCGAATCCTAACCACTAGACCACCAGGGAAGGATACAGAACGCCGCTCACACCGGATCAGGATGAGCAACATTATACGGAAATCATTCGGGTTTTTACGCATAGGAATGAAGAAAACTTACTTTCTTATATTTCGGTCTGTAGATTATTTTATGTGCATATTTGTAAATATACACCCACACACACATCATATAGTACAAAGTAACCCTTAGTAACCCCATAGTAAATCATGAAATTTAAGTAATAGATAGATAAATCCCAAGGGGCAATTCATCTTTATAGTCTCATTTATCACTGCAAATACTCCTTTAGATACTATTTTTATTGTTGATTCTGAGTTCAGAATCAGAAATACTGTATTGATCCACGAAGGGAAATTGTGTTACAGTTTCACAAAGTGTATAAATATCAAGTAGAAATATAAATAAAGACATAAGTAGTGTGGGATATGTACTGTAGTTAAAGGAGTTGGTTAATGATCAGTGTTTTACAAGTCTGTTTTACTGTGGATACTGTGAATGTCATTTTTATTTTAGATGTTAAATACATGAATGTCCCTTCGTGGGGAGCCGTCACCATAAAATAATGAATGCTAAACACCATGAATGTATCACTACACAGGAGTTGAACTCATCAAGGATTAAAACAGCTGATTGGATGGCTTGGGGTTGTTCTCGAATTTAAGAATAATTACTTATCAGCCAAATATTAGTCTTAAAATGGACGTAGAGGTTCACAAAACAGATTGCATGTGTAGGTGCTGAGCTGAAGTGTGTGTAATAACAACAGAGTGTATTTGTATTGTTCCCTTGTGGGATTAATAAAGGATACATTAAGATTGTTATGACAGGAATGCGTAAGGATAACTGCTCTGAAAGGAGGTGTGGTGGCTCTTAAAAGAGCCGTTGTGGGTTTTCAGTAGTCCGGTAAGTCTAAGCCCTCTCTCCGCGGATGCGGCGGGCCAGCTGGATGTCTTTGGGCATGATGGTGACCCTCTTGGCGTGGATGGCGCACAGGTTGGTGTCCTCGAACAGGCCGACCAGGTAAGCCTCGCTGGACTCCTGCAGAGCCATGACGGCGGAGCTCTGGAAGCGCAGATCGGTCTTGAAATCCTGAGCGATCTCACGGACCAGGCGCTGGAAGGGCAGCTTGCGGATCAGCAGTTCGGTGGACTTCTGGTAGCGACGGATCTCCCTCAGAGCTACGGTACCGGGCCTGTAACGGTGGGGCTTCTTCACTCCGCCGGTGGCCGGGGCGCTCTTACGGGCAGCCTTGGTGGCCAGCTGCTTCCTGGGGGCTTTTCCTCCGGTGGACTTACGAGCGGTCTGCTTGGTTCTCGCCATTCTGCTTCTCTTTACGAACGAAAGGTAGCTATGATTCTATAGCGGCAGTCTCTGGTTATATAGCCAGAGCCGGCGAGCCGGCGACGCTGATTGGTCCAATGTTTTTGCGGGCTACAGCAGCTCAGCCATTGGACAAAAGGAATTCGAAAATTCAAACGTCCCGCTCATTTTAATCTATTGTTTAGTAAACGTCTAAAGCGTTGGGGTATTATTAACCCTCATGTTGCCCTCATGTTGCCCTCATGTTGTCTTCATGTTGCCCTCATGTTGCCCTCATGTTGTCTTCATGTTGCCCTCATGTTGTCCTCATGTTGCCCTCATGTTGTCTTCATGTTGCCCTCATGTTGTCCTCATGTTGCCCTCATGTTGTCCTCATGTTGTCCTCATGTTGTCCTCATGTTGCCCTCATGTTGCCCTCATGTTGTCCTCATGTTGCCCTCATGTTGTCCTCATGTTGTCCTCATGTTGTCCTCATGTTGTCCTATATCAATGTTCTTTTTAATTCCCCAAAATAACATGATTGATTCCACACAACGCTCTTTGCCAAGTACAAATCTCTACTTTCATTAATTTTGGGGCGTCTTATTCAATTTTATAGCATTTGAAACCAAATTGAAGTGTTTTGAAATAGTATTGAGAGTAAAAGTTGACATATTCCAGTCTGTGATTATCATCAACATCCATTCCTTTAATTTTAGTCTCAATAATTCCTAATTTCTGCTTTTTTAACTCAAACATTAGGTATAATTTCTTATAAATTAGGTTTATTGACGATAAATTCCAAAAATAACAAACTAAAGTTAATAAGTTAGTGTTACGTAGTGTTAAAATTGAAAAAAGCATCAAAAGGGACAAAAACGTAAGAAAAGTTATTTTTTTAAAAAGCGTCAACAAAAGTTTTGATTTTCAATTTTGACGGGATGACAACACGAGGGTTAACAGAACAGATCACACTTAATTATTTCTTGATCTTATATTTTCTATTATTAACATGTGTGTTTTAACTTCCATTTTCTTTTCCATTACACATGGCATACTATCCATGTTTTTATGTCCATTCTGTCCATTTTTCCTTTATTGTAAAGCTTGTTCTGCATTTCTTGAAACATTTCACATGGGCAATATAATGAACTCATCGACAAATTTATTTTAGTTATTAATGAAATGAACATGGTTTTGAATATCAGTGTGTTGAGAAAAATACGTTAGGAAACATTTAATATGAATAAAAAATAAGTTAGGTGTTTCCACAGGGCTGTAGATTATTTAATGAGTTACACATGTTGAATATAAAATATATAGTATACATGTTATATAAAACAGTAAAACCTTTATGGATTATCATTATCATTACTACTACAGCAATAAAAAAACAAAGGTCATTTAACCATGTATGAAATATACTATACCTGCACTTTGGCCATTTATACCCTCACTCCACATGTTATTTCCATTTAACTTACTAGTACTGTAATATTTATCTAGTATACAGCTTTGTTGAAAAATTGGGTGTCACAACAAGTCAACTACTTAATTTTCTTACTTTATTACTTAAATATTTTGTAGTTGTAGTTGTATCAACCAAGATGCATTTGTTCTTGTAACTTTATATACTATTCTATATATACTAGTTTTGATAACTAGCCAGATGCAGACAGTATCAGTGAAAATAGCTGTATAGTATATAAAGTTATATATATAAAAATCTGGATCTAAATACTAAATTATAATATAAATCTACAGCTGAATTAAACAATTGAAAAGCAATGACTTTTCCACCATAAAGTCACAATGAACTTTTAGTGTGTTTGCAGACACCAAACTAACCTTTGTTTAATAAAGATATAATCACATGAGCTGACTGTTTTTACTTTTAGTCTTTATCAAACATCTCTTCTCACCCTCAAACTTGTTTTGGTGAACTTCTGAGGTATTTTAAAGCATTTAGGAGAGGAATTACAAGGAAAAGACTCGCAGCAGTGACCCATTCGGCAGTAGTTTTGGGAGGTTTAAAGGCTTCCCAATCAAAATAAAAACATATTTTAAGCTTTATTTGAGTTAAATATGAAGATAAAGTCCTTCGCTATCAGATGCAATACATTTTAGAGTTTCTTTGTTCCTCCAGATGTGAATTTTATACATTTATTGTTGCAGAGAAAACACAAGTGACACGGTGTTCCTGCTGCACTGCTGAGCGGCAGGCTGGGTTGAGTCTCCACGGTTCTCATGGCGTGTTTGAGTGGCTTTTTTAGTTGATATATTTAGTTTATATATCATATGTATATGTATATATTCAGCCATTAAAAGAGGAAATATAACATCAACCATAGTTTATCTCAGTAGCGGGTATAATGGGATGCATGAATAAGGTACAAAAGTGCAATGAAATCAGATTATAAATAATGAGCTGAGATACAAAACAAACTATGAAAGTATGTACAATTGTTATAGATAGATAGATAGATAGATAGATAGATAGATAGATAGATAGATAGATAGATAGATAGATAATTGATCCCCAAGGAAAGTTTTGGCATCCAGTAGCAAGACAACCATAACACAACAAACACATACACACATACACAAACATATACACACATATGCACACATTTATGAACACATATACGCACATGTATCACACATATATGAACACATATCACGCATACACACATATTACACATGTATAAGAATAAAAATTAAAAATCACTCACAGTAATGCAATGACCATGATAAGGTGATAGTATTGTAGACTGTGTGTAATGATAATGATGCAAATATTGAAAAAGTGAACAGTGCAGTGATTGAACAGTTCAGTAGTTCATGATAAAATATTGACTATGAAATAAACATAATCAATGTAAAACTATAACTATATAGCGGAAAAATGGCTCTTTGTGGCATTTGGGTGGCTCTTAAAAGAGCCTTTTGATGGGTGAAGAAAACTTTGTTTTTACTTCTTTGCTGGTTTCTTGGCTGCAGCTTTCTTTGCGGGTTTGGCAGCTTTAGGCTTGACGACCTTCTTGGCGGCTTTCTTGGGGGTGACGGCCTTCTTGGGTGCAGCTGCCCTCTTGACCACCTTCTTTTTGGGGCTCTTTGTAGCCTTCTTGACCGGTGTCTTCTTCGCTGCTGCAGGCTTCTTCGCCTTCTTGGGTGTTGATGCTTTTGCCTTCTTGGCGGCTGCGGGTTTCTTAGCGGCGGCGGGCTTCTTCGCTGCCGGCTTCTTGGCTTTGGCTGCGGGTTTCTTCGCTGCTACCTTCTTGGGCTTTTCAGCAGGCTTGGCGGCCTTGAAGGACCCGGATGCACCGTTACCTTTGGTCTGGGTGAGGGCTCCTTTGACGAGTAAAGCCTTCACGGCGCGCTTAATGAGGGCGGATTTGTGCTCGACGTCGAAGCCTTGAGCGCCCAACTCCTTCTTCAAAGCCACGTAGGAAATACCTTTGCGTTCCTTGGAGGCGGTGACGGCCTTCAGGATGAGCTCAGCGGCACCGGGACCGGTCTTCTTGGCCGGCTTGGCCGCTTTCTTCTTGGGTGCTTTGGTGGCCGGGGCCGGTGCAGCGGGTGGAGCAACTGGAGCGACTTCTGCCATTGTGTTTTCAAAGTGATCTACTCAGGTAGTCTGTGATGACTAATGGAGAACTCCCAGCTAAGAGTGGAACTTAAACACACCATGAGAACCGTAGAGAGGCAACCCCGGTCTGCCGCTCAGCAGTACAGCAGGAAAATTGTGTCACTTGTGTTTTCTCTTCAACAATAAACGTATAAAATACACATCTGGAGGACGTACAAAAATGTAAAATTGAATGGAACTTATAGCGAAGAAGTTTATCTTCATATGTAAGTCAGATAAAGCTTCATAGATGTTTGTTTTTTGATTGGGAAGCCTTTAAACCTCCCAAAACTACTGCCGTGTAAGGCACTGCTGCGGGTCTTTTCTTTGTTATTTCTCTTCTAAAAGCTTTAAAATACATCAGAAGTTCACCAAAACTAGTTAGATGGGGAGAGGATACGTTTGTTTAAAGACTCAACATAAAAACAGTCAGCTCTTGTTATTATTTCTTTATAAAATAGGGGATAGTTTGATGTCTGCAAACACAGTCAAAAGTGACTTGGGACTTTACATCTGCCATGATTGAAAGTCAGTGTGCAGAATTTGTTTTATTCTGCTGTAGATTTTTTTTTACACTTGAGACAATCTAAAAGTAATTAAGTAGGCATTACAGCCAATGCACATAACATTTACACTTTATTTAACTTTTGCCATTTACTTTGGGCAGATCTGTTCTGCAGCAAACCCAGTCAGCTGCACATGTGGCCCAAGGCCTGTATAAAGTTGGAGCAAATTACATTACTCATGTAACTCATCTGTATTTACTTAGATACCATTTAAAGTGTATATTATGTAGCTTTAATATGTATAAGCCTGGCACAGATCTTTGTATACAAGATTTGTGAAGGTGTATTTTTTTTAAATATAGGCCTATAGTGACAGTTTCATGGTCTCATTAAGTTCTATCAACCTGACAAAAGAAATATTAAGTCACAGTCTCTGAAATGAAGTCAGCAAGTATTTATTCACTTAAAGAGTCACGTAGAACTAGAAAGCCTTTGTTGTCATGAAATAAATGGACACAAACACAGGGTTTATATCACAGAGAGCAACAATAAGGGGGGGAAAAACTGTCAATGAGGAGTCAATAGGTATGATTTAAAAACAGGCAGTCTGGGGTCCGTCCTCACATGGAGGGGCAGCTTGATCCACAGTTTGGGGGCCACAGCAGAAAAACTTGGTCTCCCCTGGACTTTAATCTAGTATTTTGGGACCACTGAAAGAAACTGATCAGCCCACCTCAGTGACATGAAGGGGACATAAAAGATCTGAGACATGTGTGATGTGAATCTAAGCAATGACTTAAAAGTGAACAATAAAATCTTTAAATTAATTGTAAAATTCACAGGAAGCCAATGTAGGGGGGCCAAAATGGGGGAAATGTGCTCTCTGTTCTTTGTTCCAGTTAAAAGCCGAGTGTCAGCATTTTGGACCAGCTGTACCTGTGTGGGGAGGCTTCACTAACACCAATATAAAGCCAATAGTCCAGGTGTGCTGTGATAAAGGCATTAAATCATTAAAATATGCACAACTTTCTTCACCTTAGATAACAGCCTTAGCTGATAAAAACAGGATTTGACAACTGAGTTGACATGTTGCATTTAGTTTAAAATCACTGTCCATTGTCACCCCGAGGTTGGTAAGGTTTGAGGTTGTCACTGCACGATGTGAGTCGAGTGCAGATTTGAGTCGCCCATGCTCAGAGTTAAACGGTTTACGACATAACTGGCATACTGAAATTAGTGAAATCCATGAAATAATAAACTTTTATCATTACAAACAATAACAGAAGATGTAAACGCTTTAGTTATCAGTCTATGGTTGTTTGATTGCTAACGTTAGCTCAAACAACATTCAACTGACAGCCTTTGTTGTGTTTGATGCTAACTTGTAGCTAAGCTAGCAGTGAACCAACTTGGTTAAGTAGGTCCATTTTTACTGTGTTGACATTACAGAAGTCTCTCGTTAGCATCTCGGAGGCTACTTCGGACGCTACAGAAGTCTCTCGTTAGCATCTCGGAGGCTACTTCGGACGCTACAGAAGTCTCTCGTTAGCATCTCGGAGGCTACTTCGGACGTTACAGAAGTCTCTCGTTAGCATCTCGGAGGCTACTTCGGACGTTACAAAAGTCTCTCGTTAGCATCTCGGAGGCTACTTCGGACGTTACAGAAGTCTCTCGTTAGCATCTCGGAGGCTACTTCGGACGTTACAGAAGTCTCTCGTTAGCATCTCGGAGGCTACTTCGGACGTTACAGAAGTCTCTCGTTAGCATCTCGGAGGCTACTTCGGACGTTACAGAAGTCTCTCGTTAGCATCTCGGAGGCTACTTCGGACGTTACAGAAGTCTCTCGTTAGCATCTCGGAGGCTACTTCGGACGTTACAGAAGTCTCTCGTTAGCATCTCGGAGGCTACTTCGGACGTTACAGAAGTCTCTCGTTAGCATCTCGGAGGCTACTTCGGACGTTACAGAAGTCTCTCGTTAGCATCTCGGAGGCTACTTCGGACGTTACAGAAGTCTCTCGTTAGCATCTCGGAGGCTACTTCGGACGTTACAGAAGTCTCTCGTTAGCATCTCGGAGGCTACTTCGGACGTTACAGAAGTCTCTCGTTAGCATCTCGGAGGCTACTTCGGACGTTACAGAAGTCTCTCGTTAGCATCTCGGAAGCTACTTCGGACGCTACAGAAGTCTCTCGTTAGCATCTCGGAGGCTACTTCGGACGTTACAGAAGTCTCTCGTTAGCATCTCGGAGGCTACTTCAGACGTTACAAAAGTCTCTCGTTAGCATCTCGGAGGCTACTTCGGACGTTACAGAAGTCTCTCGTTAGCATCTTATATGCTTATATACTATTTAGTTATATATACTTGTCGCAACGTCAGTTGAATGGTGTTTAGAGCTAACGTTAGCAATCAAACAACCATAGATAGCTACAACATTTTTGAAATGATTTAATACTTTAACTACATTTTCCTGATGAAACTTACACACCTTTACTAAAAGGTAATTTTTTTATGCTGAACTTTTATAGTATTTTCATGGTATTTTTACAGTATGGTATTACTACTTATACTGCAGTAAAGGATCTGAAGGAAATGATACTTCTTCCACCTCTGCTTATTTTACTCAATCTCCTTTCAGACTTTTATTGTTGTATTTGGTTGTAAATGTTTTGTTTGTGTGTTTAAGTATCACATCCTGGCAGTTATTTAACCAAAATATATATATATATATATATACATTAATTATGTCATTAGAGTCTGTGTGCAGGCTTCTCTTTCTAATTACATCATTTGAATCGGATCAGGAAGGCTCCAACATCATGGTAGCAGCTGTCTCCATGGTCCCGCTACACGTCCTGTGATGCCGTGTTCATCCTGCTACGTCCTGCTGGGCCTTGTAATGCTGCACAGTGCCCTGCTATGCCATGAACTACTACAAAGAACTACTATAAACTACTATTTTTTCTATTTTTGTTATTGCCACTCTTCATTCTAACCCCAACCGGTCGTCAGACACTGCCTACCAAGAGCCTGGGTCTGGGTCTGGGTCTTGGCCTGGGTCTGGGTCTGGGTCTGTCCGGGGTTTCTTCCTAAAAGGAAGTTTTTCCTCGCCACTGTCCCACTGTTGCTTGCTCTGGAGGGAACTACTAGAACTGTAGGGGCCTTGTAAATTCTGGAGTGTGGTCTAGACCTACTCTATCTGGTCTAGACCTACTCTATCTGTAAAGTGTCTCGAGATAACTCTTGTTATGAATTAATACTATAAATAAAATTGAATTGAATTGAATTGAATCATTTGTTTTCAAAGTCTACACAAGTCAATGAACAAGAATAGCTTATATAATGAAGTCTAGTGTTGACAGTGTGAGATAATCTGTGACCTGAGGAAGTTAGGGGCTCTGTAACATGTATTCTCACTTTCATAGTCTTTTAAGTGAACTTAATTTGTATTTTAAAGCATTTGGGAGAGAGATTACTTTTAAGGGAAAGACCCGCAGCACTGCCTCACACAGCAGTAGCTGGGAGCTTTAAAGTAATATAATGAATATAATGTATGCATAAATATAATAAAAGCACAATATATATTAAAGCAATACATTGACACTTTACATATTATCATGGCAGAGATATATACATATACATGTATAATTATATAATGTCATTCACTCCAACTGTATACAGGCCTTGGGCCTCATCAACAGCTTATACTGGGTTAGGGTTAGTAAATAGGAAAAATTAAATAAGATATTCCTTTCATGAGCATTAACTTTAATGACTGAAAAGTACTTTTTGATCGTCTCACATATAAGATAAATCTAAAGCAGAATAAAACAAATGACACACAGTGACTCTCCACCATGGAAGCTGAGAAGTCCCAAGGAACTTTTGAGTGTGTTTGCAGATGCCAAACTAACCTCTGTTTCCTACGGATATAACAGCTGGAGCGGATTGTTTTTACGTTAAGTCTTCAAAGAAACATGTGCTCTCATTGTCTAACTGGTTTTAGTGAACTTGTGGTGTATTTTAAAGAATTTAAGAGAGAAATTACAAGGAAAAGACCCGCAGTAGTGCCACACGCGGCAGTAGTTATGGAAGGTTTAAAGGCTTCCTTATCAATAAAACAACATCTGCAACGCTTAATTTGACTTATATGTGAAGATAAACTGCTTCGCTATCATTTCCCTTACATTTAACACTGTAGTTGTCCCTCCAGATGTGTATTTTATACATTTATTGGTGAAGAGAAAACACAAGTGGCACAATTTTCCTGCTGCACGGGTGAGCGGCAGGCTGGGTTGAGTCTCCACGGTTCTCATGGTGTGTTTAAGTGTCTGTCTTTGCAGTGAGTTCTG
>JABXJD010000096.1:1355000-1375000 GCA_013375575.1 Percina caprodes | reverse complement strand
TTAATTTTGGGCGTCTTATTCAATTTTATAGCATTTGAAACCAAATTAAAGTGTTTTTGAAATATTGAGTAAAAGTTGACATATTCCAGTCTGTGATTATCATCAACATCCATTCCTTTAATTTTAATCTAAATAATTCCTAATTTCTGCTTTTCTAACTCAAACATTACGTATAATTCCCTATAAATCCTTATTAAACTTCAAACTGAATTCCTGCCACCCCATTTTAACAATACACCTAGAGATCAACACAATAACTACACTAATGAATAGAATAAAACACCTTTATTGTCATTATATACAAGTACACAGTACCTGTGCAATGAAATTGGACCAATCCCTTTTCAGTGTTGACACAAAAAAAAATATAAGATAATACAAAATATCAAAAACAAAAAGTCAAAATGCTAAAGGGTGCTGCAATTGAGCGTTGCATACTACCTTAATTGTTTTTTTTAACCACTAACTTCATCCTTAAGAGCAGAAAAGTAATTCTGTTGCTGCTTTACGGCTCACTAGGAAAGAAGAAAATTGTTAAATACTTAATTACTATAGCCTAGTTAATAGTTAGCTTGTGTAGCAGCTCAAGAAATGCAGCACAATGAGTATGACATACTGATCATTAAAATGGGGACATGTGTGCCATGACAGCAGCTTATAGATATATTGATATAAAGGCTTATTGACATAGAGGCTAATAGATATATTGATATAAAGGCTTATTGACATAGAGGCTAATAGATATATTGATATAAAGGCTTATTGACATAGAGGCTAATAGATATATTGATATAAAGGCTTATTGACATAGAGGCTAATAGATATATTGATATAAAGGCTTATTGATATAGAGGCTTATAGATATATTGATATAGAGGCTAATAGATATATTGATATAAAGGCTAATAGATATATTGATATAAAGGCTTATTGATATAGAGGCTTATAGATATATTGATATAAAAGCTTATAGATATATTGATATAGAGGCTTATAAATATATTGATATAGAGGCTTAAAGCTTAAAGATCCACTGTGTCCATGTGTATGTTAACATTAAAACATGAGAATTATATTTTTAATAGCTTAGTATTGTGTGTCCCATTTAAAAGGGTGTGTGTTCGTGCTTCAAGTCGTCCTCCAGTTTGTTGTCTGCCCAGTTCACAAAAACACACAAAAACAACCAAACTCGTAATGACCATTGTTGTGAAATCTGACCTCAGGCTGCTCATCGTCTGCATCACTCAACAGAACAGATCGCTTGATTTTGTGTGTTTTCTATGAGGTTTTTATTTATTTTTTACAAAGGAGCTTTATAAAGGTTTTTTGTTTTTTTTACCAAATACAGGATTATAAAACAGTTGGCATACATTAGAGACACCTACACATACATTAGAGACACCTAGAGTACATTAGAGACACCTAGAGTACATTAGAGACACCTACACCTGCATTAGAGACACCTAGACTACATTAGAGACACCTACACCTGCATTAGAGACACCTAGAGTACATTAGAGACACCTACACATACATTAGAGACACCTAGAGTACATTAGAGACACCTAGAGTACATTAGAGACACCTAGAGTACATTAGAGACACCTACACCTGCATTAGAGACACCTAGAGTACATTAGAGACACCTACACATACATTAGAGACACCTAGAGTACATTAGAGACACCTAGACTACATTAGAGACACCTAGACTACATTAGAGACACCTAGAGTACATTAGAGACACCTACACCTGCATTAGAGACACCTAGACTACATTAGAGACACCTACACATACATTAGAGACACCTAGAGTACATTAGAGACACCTAGAGTACATTAGAGACACCTAGAGTACATTAGAGACACCTACACCTGCATTAGAGACACCTAGACTACATTAGAGACACCTAGAGTACATTAGAGACCGTGGAGTACATGTACCAGGTCTTTCTACTGGAACATGGATAAATGTGTGTGTCTGTGTCACAGTCCATCTGGGTTGTTGTCCATTTTTGTCCTGTTGTCTTCGGGGTCAAATTTGACCCATTTTCAAAAAAATGTCAATATCAGAAATTGACAAAAATGAACATGGATGGTTCCATTTAACGCTCCTCTCAAGTACAATGGAGGATCAGTACACTACTTTCAATACATTTGGTGTGTTTGATTCAATTATATAGCATATTTCTGCTTGTCAAACTCAAAAATGACATTTAGTGTCGATGAATTCCAAAAATAAGTGTAAAACTCGTACGGGAGGGAAGCGTCAAAATGTAAAAGTGACAAAAATGTTGGGAAAAGGGTCAAAAACGTAGACAAATGCCTATTTTTTATAAAACCCTAAGCTCCGAGCCATAACGTGAGCTACGAGGTAACGGAGCCTTTTATACGTTGTCGTGTTTCTTTAGAAATAAACAACAGACAAATAGAGTCTTTAAAGCTTCAGATGGAAAGTTATTCACTGTCAAAGTGGGGCCAAAATGAATGGGAGTCAATGGATGCTAACAGCAGGTGATGGCTTATTAGCATCAAAATGGCGCCATAGGAGCTACACTTAGAGAGGAGAGGCCCTCTTTTGTCATTGTTTAGTGGTTGATGGCCCCCATCACCCCCTCTATTCTCCTATCACTTTAGATTCTCCACCCTGCTTCTCCATGTGTGTGTGTGTGTGTGGGGGACTATATCACCATTTCCTTTGTCTTAGAGGTGTCAATCCTGGAGCCCCATTATCTGAAATCAGCACAATGTATGTGGTGTCGTCTACGAATTTAATTATGGAGTTGGAGGTGTGATTACTGTTTTTTTAAGAGCTTTATTAAAGTGTTTACAAAATAGGTTATAAGGGACATTCTACCAGATAGATAGATAGATAGATAGATAGATGGATGGATGGATGGATGGATGGATGGATGGATGGATGGATGGATGGATGGATGGATGGATGGATGGATAGATAGATAGATAGATGGATGGATGGATGGATGGATGGATGGATGGATGGATGGATGGATGGATGGATGGATAGATAGATAGATAGATAGATAGATAGATAGATAGATAGATAGATAGATAGATAGATAGATAGAAATTGATCCCAAAAAAAGGGGAAATTATGGTGTTACAGCTGCACACAGTCACACAGCACAGAATATAAATATAAATGAAATACTAAGATAAAATATACATACATACAATATACATAAAAATAATAATAATAGGAATAAAATATAAGAACAAATATTTGAAGATATACAGGCTAGGATGAAAAAATGTGCAACTGCTTAAATAATATGCTAAAATGTAAATAAACCAACTGTGTAGGTTGCACTTAGTGCATTATTGTGGTGTCTAAAAGTCTTATCTAGCACCCAGTGATGACGTGTTAAAGAGGTTTATTTCCACTTCTAAAAGTCTTTTTTTAAATCTGAACATTAAGCCATATGAAGGACATGTTAAACTATGACAAACACATATTGTGCCATCTCAGCCTGTTTTGTAAATAAAAGACATTTTTAACAGCATTTCACATGTCAGGGGCCTGTCACAGACACATTTCTAAAGCCAGAAAGGTTTATTATTATATATTATATATTATATTATTATTGATCACATGTCATTGATTGTATCTGACATGGTTTTGTAACTCCTATAAGAAATACAGTAGGCTTACATTAAAACAGAAAAGAAAAACAGCAAACAATTAACAATTATGAGATGTTGTTTTCATGTAGATCAGTGCCAAAAAGGCTAGTAAAGTGCATGTAATAAAGTGCATAGAGTCTCTAAAAGTGCAATACATCACAAATTCATAATGTCCCAAGGAAGGAGCTGTTTTTTTAATCAAACTGTAAAATATTGACTCATCCATAAAATTAATCAGTTACACCGGTTTGAATTTGAATCTTAACGGTTTTATGTTAACCGGAAATGCTATAAAGAGGAGAAGGAAAACTGGCGGGCGGGGCTGAGGCTGCTTGTCTTCAACTACGTCCGCAGAAGTGCTTTATATTTCTTCGCTCTCCGCTGTTGTTCATCAGTTACCAAACCAGACTCTGTAAAAATGTCCGGAAGAGGAAAAGGCGGGAAGGGGCTCGGGAAAGGAGGCGCTAAGCGTCACCGTAAAGTTCTCCGTGATAACATCCAGGGCATCACCAAGCCCGCCATCCGCCGTCTGGCTCGCCGCGGCGGAGTGAAGCGAATCTCCGGTCTGATCTACGAGGAGACCCGCGGTGTTCTCAAGGTCTTCCTGGAGAACGTGATCCGTGACGCCGTCACGTACACCGAGCACGCCAAGAGGAAGACGGTGACCGCCATGGATGTGGTGTACGCTCTGAAGAGACAGGGCCGCACCCTGTACGGCTTCGGAGGCTAAACCAATGAACACGTGATCTAACGACAACCCAACGGCTCTTTTAAGAGCCACTCACTTCTTCTTAAAGAGGTTATTACCTATAATTTGCCATTACAATTACAATTACTAACTCTCTATAAATGATCCAGTGTGTGTTTCAGCTGTCTAGATGAAGCTGCCTTGTTTTATTTCCTGCTCTAAATAAAGGGACTTTTATTTTGAAAGTCACACGCTTCCTTCTGTATTTTACCTGCTGTACGTGACTGAAATACACTTATCATGAAGTTCAAGTGATTAGTTAAAATTAACCCTAAAGCCTCCACCTCCATCTGATTTTTTTTTTTTTTTTGATTACAAATACATCCGAAAATGCTTCTCATCTTCATTCACCTTAAGTGAATGTAGCTCTGTCAATGGGGAGATGGGTTGTGTCAACAGGTGGTACCCATCGTTTTGAAACCATTTATATATTGTTTTCAAATGCGATAAAATTGAATGAAACACCCTCCAAATGAAAGAAATCAATGTTGAAGAACATTGTGTGGAGCCGCATGTTATTTTGGTATCAATGTTTCCATGAAGTATTGACCAATGTCATGGTCTCTCCGCACTTTTGGCGTATTTGTTGTTCTTTCCCCACTTTTTAGCATTCTTCATAAAATTGATTTAAACCAAATGTAATGAAAGTAAACTGTTTATTTTACTGGTTATGAGCGTTGTAGGGAACCATCCTCGTTTTTTATTTTGAAAACTTGGTTGAAAGAAACCCAAAGGACTTTGATACCGATATTTTGTTTTACATATAGCTATATTTTGATATGAACTATATTTCTACATAAGTATACAAACCCTTTATTTCTCTACTACTTAATATATGTATATAGTTGCTCTCAGGACTATGCACCACATTCCTCTCTTTTCTTAGATTAGATTAGATTAGACTTTTTTATTTCTGCACTACTTACATTTTATATGTTTGATATTTATTATTTTTATTTTTGTGTTGACACTGTAAAGGGGTTGCTTAAATCTCGTTGCACAGGCACTTGTGTATAATGACAATAAAGGCTTTCTATTCTATTAAACCAGAAAAACAGCGGAGTGAAACCTCCGCACAGATACTCTCTGACGCGCTGAACAATTAGCCAATGGGAGAGTGGGAACCGCACAGCTAAATTTGCATATCCAGGGCTTAAGAGGGAGTAGCGCAGCGATTACGACACGCAGTTATTGGTGAACACCAGAATTGTAACCATGCCTGAACCAGCAGTGAAAGCAGCGAAGAAGGGATCCAAAAAGGCGGTGGCCAAGACCGCCGGCAAGAAGGACAAGAAGAGGAGGAAGACTAGGAAGGAGAGCTACGCCATCTACGTGTACAAGGTGATGAAGCAGGTCCACCCCGACACCGGCATCTCCTCCAAGGCCATGGGCATCATGAACTCGTTTGTGAGCGACATCTTTGAGCGCATCGCCGGCGAGGCCTCCCGCCTGGCTCACTACAACAAGCGCTCCACCATCACCTCCAGGGAGATCCAGACCGCCGTGAGGCTGCTGCTGCCCGGGGAGCTGGCCAAGCACGCCGTGTCCGAGGGCACCAAGGCCGTCACCAAGTACACCAGCTCCAAGTAGACCGTCCCGCTGCCTTAATCCCACCAAACCAACGGCTCTTTTAAGAGCCACACACTTCTCCTTAATGAGCAAAGATCCATTTAAAAACGTGAATTTTTCTTTATTCATATGGGGAAATAACTCAAACTATTACAACCTGTGAGGACATAGCTACCATCTGCCTATAGCATATAAAAGTAATTACACTGTAGTGACAGTGCATCTTCTAGGATTAAAAAACAGCAAAGTGTAACTTCAACATCAACAATCAATTCAGTGCATAAACAGCACGGGTTGACTTATGCATGAATGTGTTGCTCACATACAAAATTGAAAATAACAAAGTCCCTAATTTATTACTAACACATATGTACTGTGTATATATTATAATTGCCCACAAATCTGCAACAAAGCATTTCACACAAAACATGTTATAAGTGGCCATTAAATAGCAATTAATAAGTGCCATGTAACGTGTTAAACAAATTATACATGCAAGAAGTAAACCATTCATACACATTTATTCTGTTTTTTTTATTTATTTTGCACGTCATACTATATGTACCGGTATTCCCACATTTAGTATTGCACAATTTATGACGTTATTTGAGTTATTTCAAAGCAGTTTGGACCAAAACTGTTGAGAAAAAATTGCTGTTAAGAAACAGTATCCATATAGCACATTTTATACAAGAAAAGCAGCACAAATTGCTTTACAATTACAGAAAACAGAAATAATGGAAATAAAAAGAGGGATAAAATGCCATAATTAATAAGAATAAATATTAAATAAATAAATATTTGCCAGATTTGAGGACATGTATGAGGAATTTTGCTCCATCTATCAATCTATATATACACACACTATAAACAGAAACAATATAGAGAGGACTAATACTTAACAATAGTGAAACAGAACATTAAATACTACCAAATAAATGTGTTTTTCTGTAGGCTACCCCAAAGCTTTGGAAAAGTACTTAACAGTAGATTAAAATGAGCGGTAAAGTTGAATTTTCAAATGGACAGAACGAACATTAAATCATGGATAGTATGCCAAATGTAATGGAAAATGAAATGGAAGTTAAAAACACACGTTAATAATAGTAAATGTAAGATTAAGAAATAACATAAGTGTGTGTATCTGATCTGTTAACGCCCCAACGCTTTAGACATTTACTGAACAATAGATTAAAATGAGCGGGACGTTTGAATTTTCAAATTCCTTTTGTCCAATGGCTGAGCTGCTGTAGCCCGCGAAAACCTTGGACCAATCAGCGTCGCCGGCTCTGGCTATATAACCAGAGACTGCCGCTATAGAATCATAGCTACCTTTCATTTGTAAAGAGAAGCAGAATGGCGAGAACCAAGCAGACCGCTCGTAAGTCCACCGGAGGAAAAGCCCCCAGGAAGCAGCTGGCCACCAAGGCTGCCCGTAAGAGCGCCCCGGCCACCGGCGGAGTGAAGAAGCCCCACCGTTACAGGCCCGGTACCGTGGCTCTGAGGGAGATCCGTCGCTACCAGAAGTCCACCGAGCTGCTGATCCGCAAGCTGCCCTTCCAGCGCCTGGTCCGTGAGATCGCTCAGGATTTCAAGACCGACCTGCGCTTCCAGAGCTCCGCCGTCATGGCTCTGCAGGAGTCCAGCGAGGCTTACCTGGTCGGCCTGTTCGAGGACACCAACCTGTGCGCCATCCACGCCAAGAGGGTCACCATCATGCCCAAAGACATCCAGCTGGCCCGCCGCATCCGCGGAGAGAGGGCTTAGACTTACCGGACTACTGAAAACCCACAACGGCTCTTTTAAGAGCCACCACACCTCCTCCTCAGAGCAGTTATCCTTAATTCTCTTCCATAATCTAATATAATTAGTTATGATTTGTTTTTGTTTTATTATAACTTATTTATCTGTTTAATTTGAAACTTCTGACTAGCAAATTAGTCATACAATAGAGTACAGCCCCGCGCCATCCAATCTGATCTGCCGTTTAAATCATTTTTTTTCTCACATTTGATCCAAATACATACAACTGATACAGAAACCGTACCATTAGTCCTGTAGAAATATTAAATGGTACTCCCTCTAGTTATTGTTGATAATAAAATTTGACCGTGTGTTAAATTAAAACTTACTTTACATTAACATGTTGCAGAAGCAACATGAAATGGGTGTGTGATCACAAGCAACGCGAACAGTGAGTAAACTAGCACTACCCGATGAGCAGCAACGGCGAGCGTTGAGAATTTAAAGCCCTTCTGCGGACGTAGTTGAAGACAGGCGGCCTTAGCTCAGCCCTCCATTTTCTGAACCCTTTGTCAAGCGAGAGAATGTAAGCCTCTGCATTTCCGGTTAAAGAAAAATCTGCAATTGAGTCTTGTTTTGTTGATTTTAGGGTTTAAGCCCTAACGGTAGGTCTCTGCTGGCGGATACAGATCACACTAGTCACACTGAGAAATCCAGAGAGATTTGTGGAGCTGATGGTCTTAATTAGCTCATTTAGGCTTGAATGTAGCGGGCGCTCATTAATATCAGAAAGTTACACAACTCAACAAAATATATTGCAACGGTCTGGTGGTTTTTACACATTTGAATGCGGAGAAGTTTTATGTAAAAACAATTCATCTTTTCCTCAAACACTGTAACCACGATCAGGTCCGAACACCACATTAGCCAAAGAGATAATTGTGAACTTTAGGAGCTCCAGGCCGACCACAAGACCCCCTCTCCCACAACCACATCAAATTCCTGGGAATCAACATAACAAAAGACCTATCATGGTTCCTTAACCCTCATGTTGTCCCCATGTTGTCCCCATGTTGCCCTCATGTTGTCCCCATGTTGTCCCCATGTTGTCCCCATGTTGTCCTCATGTTGTCCTCATGTTGTCTTCATGTTGTCCTCATGTTGTCCTCATGTTGTCCTCATGTTGTTCATTCAACATGGAGGCCATGAAACGCTTGTGTCTCCCCGATGTGAGTCGTGCATGCGACATAACGACATAACTGTCATACCGACATTTGAAATCCATGAAATAATAAAGTCAATAAAGCTCATTTATAGGAAATTATACCTAATGTTTGAGTTAGAAAAGCAGAAATTAGGAATTATTGACACTAAAATTAAAGGAATGGATGTTGATGATAATGTTCTTTTTAATTCCCCAAAATAACATGATTGATTCCACACAACGCTCTTTGCCAAGTACAAATCTCTACTTTCATTAATTTGGGGGCGTCTTATTCAATTTTATAGCATTTGAAACCAAATTGAAGTGTTTTTGAAATAGTATTGAGAGTAAAAGTTGACATATTCCAGTCTGTGATTATCATCAACATCCATTCCTTTAATTTTAGTCTCAATAATTCCTAATTTCTGCTTTTCTAACTCAAACATTAGGTATAATTTCCTATAAATGAGCTTTATTGACCATAAATTCTAAAAAATAACTAAAACTAAAGTTAATAAGTTAGTGTTACGTAGTGTTAAACGTCAAAAAAGTGACAAACATTGAAAAAAGTGTTGAAAAAACAGACAAAAGCGTGATAAAAAGCGTCAGCAAAAAGTGTTGATTTTGTCATAGTATATATACTGGTATTCCCATATTTAGTATTGCACAATTTGAGTATTTTCGCTGCAGTTAGGACCAAAACTGTTTTTATTAAACACAATAATTCTACAATTAACAACTAAAATTGAACTAGTAAGTGATGTAAGCACCATATTTACCTTCATACCTTCGTACAGAAGCTTCAACATCGACATTTCTTGGGAAAGAGACTTAGAGCCGTCAAACACCCCCCAACTGCTGCTAATACTCTTACTTTATTATTACTTTATTGTGCAATATTTTCCAATTATTTTAATGTTGTTTCTGTCTTCTTATGTTGTTTTATGTTCAGGGTTCTGAAACCTTTTCCAAAGACAAATTGAAGCACTCTTTAAGAGTTTCAAGGTCCACTTTCCAGCACCTTACATCCGTGGTAAGTGACTATTTACATAATTTCACATTTAGTATTCTGATTATTGCACGTCTTCAATACATTAAATGTAATGTTATTGAGCTATAAACAATGAAAATGAAGTTTTGTGACACTATTCTACACAACAAATGAAGGAGAAACAAGAACTTTTCATGTGTCACCTGCTTTTAACGCTCCTGGTGTCCATCTTACAACGTTTCTATATCAGGAAATTGTCCAAGAAAAACGAGAGAGAGACTATACACACACACACACACACACACACACACACACACACGTAGTTCTTATATGATCTAAGTTGCCACCTGCGTAGAGAAAGCAGATGGGCAACATGAACTTTTTCACACTAACTATGGGGGAATTCCTTAAAAATCCAAGTTCCCTGACCGGGAATCGAACCCGGGCCGCGGCGGTGAGAGCGCCGAATCCTAACCACTAGACCACCAGGGAGGATACAGAACGCCGCTCACATCGGATCAGGATGAGCAACATTATACGGAAATCATTTGGGATTTTACGCATAGGAATTTTTGATTATTTTATGGGTGTATTTTTAAATATACACCCACATCATATAGTACATAATCCTTCTCGTGAAACTTAAGTAATAGATAAATCCCAAGGGGCAATTCATCTTTATAGTCTCATTTATCACTGCAAATACTCCGAGAGCGAGAGACTCCTGCAACATGAATACTGGTAGTATTAAAGGGCAATGCACATGAATCAGATATAGCAATCTGTAATTGCACAAATTCCGTTATTACCATTTTCTATACTATATATTCTTTTTGCTGAAAACCTATACTGGAAACGTTAATTTCCTTGCAGGAGTCAAAGGATTAATTAAGAAAAGTCTAACAAGTGGAAGTTATAGAAGTGTAATAATGGCACATGGGCCATTTTGCACAGAGTCAACATTACAGTAATACATAATCTGTATCTAATAGTATAATTAGAAAAATAATTTGTAGTTTGTAAGGAATTAGCTCTTTTGGATGGAGTGGGTGGCTCTTAAAAGAGCCTTTGGGTTGGTTGAGGAGCAGCACGGAGCTTTACTTGCTCTTCACGGCTTTCTCGGTCTTCTTGGGCAGCAGGACGGCCTGGATGTTGGGCAGCACGCCGCCCTGAGCGATGGTCACTCCGCCCAGCAGCTTGTTGAGCTCCTCGTCGTTGCGGACGGCCAGCTGCAGATGGCGGGGGATGATCCGGGTCTTCTTGTTGTCCCGGGCGGCGTTTCCAGCCAGCTCCAGGATCTCAGCGGTCAGGTACTCCAGCACCGCCGCCAGGTAGACGGGGGCTCCGGCACCGACACGCTGGGCGTAGTTGCCCTTCCTCAGGAGCCTGTGGACTCGGCCGACGGGGAACTGGAGTCCAGCACGGGACGAGCGGGTCTTGGCCTTTGCTCTGGCCTTGCCGGCGCCGGACTTGCCTCTTCCTGACATGATTTAGTTTGAGATCTATTTCGTGGAAGTCGAAAACACGGAAGACGGGCCGACTCACTCTTAATATAGGCACTAACGGCTCATAGCCGAACGCTCATTGGTAAGATAGAGTGTAAGTCTGATCGTCCAATCAGAAACGAGTATGCAAGGTACCGTAGAGATTCAACGGCTTCCGCTCGCAATTGGTGCGGTTTACAAAATAAGATTCCAGCAGCCTCAATATTAAAAAAATAATGAAATTATCAAATAAGGAAAATGTGGAAGGACTCCCTGATTATAGACTCAATGCACTTTACTACATGCACTTTACTATAGCCCTACATCTCATAATTGTTAGTTTATTGTTTTTTTTCACTCTCTAGTAGTGTATGCCAACTGTATTTTGTAAAAACAAAATTAAAAAAATCTTTAATAAAGCTCTTTTGTAAAAAAATAAATAAATAAATAAAATGTGGAAGGAATAAAATCAGTAACTATGGAGATTCAAAGGACAATGGTATCCAACAGCAGAACAAAATATAGAATAGAATAGAATATAAAGCCTTTATTGTCATTTACTGTAGTGTCCTCAGCAAACTTGACGATGAGGTTGTTGTTGTAGGATAATACGGTAATACAGTTTTTACACTTTTTTAAACTCTCAAATACATATTTTTTGCTATCAGTTTGAAAAAAAATTATCTCGGAAAAAAAAAGTTTTTCTTTCAAAACCTAAGTCTTTGCTCTCGTCTCAGGATTTTTCTCTCAATGGGAAAATAGTGTCATGGGCGGGGCCACGTTCCTATTGGCCAGTTGGGATGGGGACACGTTCCTATTGGCCAGTTGGGATGGGGACACGTTCCTATTGGCCAGTTGGGTGAGCACCGGCTTGTCTTGGGAGTCCATCTGAATCATTACACCATTGTCACCACCATAGGTAGATAACCAGCAGCCGGCCCACTTCTAAATAAATACCTTTTAATTATCTCATTCAGCCAGGCCGTCTTTTCATTTACAGCATCACATCAATGGAACTCGGTACCACCATTAGTTAGAGTCCCCATCCTATTACTCATTTAAGAGTAATGTTAAGAAATGGATGATTGGAAATCAACACTGTCAACACTGACGCTGGTCCCATCCACCAACAATAACTGTATCATCTATTTTAGATTTTATTTGTTTATCCTGTTTATTTGATTGTTGTGATTTAACATTGTAATTTTTAACCTTTTGTCTATTGTATAAATATTTTCATTGTATTATAACTGTTTATTATTTTAGGATGTTTATTATTTTAGGATGCCTAATAACATCTGGCTTGGGGACTGCCGATGAAAATTAGCCTAGGGCTAACTCGGGTACGCTTACATTTGCTTCGAATGTTGATCAGTGTACATTGTCCCTTTTTCAAATAAACAAATAAACTAAACTAAATTAAATCTCAACACTTTTTAACAGTCACACTGAAACACTGGCGGTGAGCTCCAGGTCCCACACACACACACACACACACACACACACACACACACACACACACACTGAAACACTGTGTGCCTAGAAAGCAGCTTTAAGGCACTTCCTCATTTGCATAACGTCGAACCAGATGCTCTGTCTATTAATATTTATAATCAATGGTCGGACAATCCAAATACTTTCAGAGTTTATCTATCATCTTATTAAAGTTGGAGACCTTCCTTTAACAGGAAAGGGCGTCGCTTTGAGATCTTCATGGCTTCCCAGGTCGGAAATGTGCATGCAGGAAAACCACTTAAAAGTAGATTCAGTCAGGCTTCTGAAATACCTGATTTATGAATCCTCAATTTTCATAGTCTGTGTCCGTAGGTCGTCCTTCCCTGGTGGTCTAGTGGTTAGGATTCGGCGCTCTCACCGCCGCGGCCCGGGTTCGATTCCCGGTCAGGGAACTTAGATTTTGGCTGGCAGTAGCTCAGTCTGTAGGTTGTTGGAATGGGAACCGGAGGGTCGCCGGTTCAAGTCCCCATACGGACTAAAGTATGGTGGTGGACTGGTAGTTGGAGAGGTGCCAGTTCACTTCCTGGGCACTTCCAAGATGCTGTTGAGCAAAGCACTGAACCCCCAACTGCTCAGGGTGATTTTCCATGGGAAGCCCCCCTGCTCCTCAGGTCTCTGCAGGGTAATTCCAGACAGCTAGCTGGACTATCTGTCCAATCTGAGGACTCTGGTTACCTGGTCCCCAGATCTCTGCAGGGTAGATCCAGACAGCTAGCTGGACTATCTGTCCAATCTGAGGACTCTGGTTACCTGGTCCCCAGGTCTCTGCAGGGTAGATCCAGACAGCTAGCTGGACTATCTGTCCAATCAGAGGACTCTGGTTACCTGGTCCTCAGGTCTCTGCAGGGTAAATCCAGACAGCTAGCTAGACTATCTGTCCAATCTGAGTCTCTGTTGACGACTAAAACTACTTCTGAGCGTACACATGTTCCACCAAAACAACTTCCTTCCTGAGACTCTTTAGCAGCGGCACCGTGGCTCTGTCCGGCGCTTATCCCCGCCCACGATGATTGTGATTGGTTTAAAGAAATGCCAATAAACCAGAGCAGGTTGTTCTCCCATCCAGGAATGCTGTGTGCACTATAGCCAGACCTTCCTTTTGGCAAAAACATTAAAAAAACTATGCTTTTAATTTTTTTTATACATTTTCACACGCCATTTTGTTAAAAACAATAGTTTGAGGAGTAGCAGGCAGTCGAGTACTGAGTTGAATTAAATTAATTAATCAACTAAACAGTTTTAATACTGTTGTCCTGAGGTTTAAAGCCAAACTATCCCTTTAAGCCACATTTAAATGTTTTTATTTATTTATTTTAATACACACAATAGTCTGTATTTGGTTCATATTCCCATTTTTGAATTATTATATTATCCAAGGGGGTCTAACCCAACTTCACTTAGGTCCACACATTAATAACATGAATCACATCAAGAGCCAGACGTTTTTATTTTTTTTAAGTTTATGCTTTTATTTTATGAATTATTTTACATATTCAGTCAAAGGAAGATTTTCAGGTTTTATGCACAGCAGGCACGTTAAGCACTTATATTTGTCTATTTATTTACTTATTTAATTTTGGAAATATAACCCTTCTAAAGTCATTTTTTATGAAATGTACTGTCTGTTTTTTTTTTGCTATGTATTGTCTGTAATGTCCTTTCTTTCGTGTATTCTTTATGATAAAACCAAAGAAGAATTTTTACATTTGTGGACAAAAATGATTTTTAATTTTTGTATTCTTACTCTGTTATAACATTATTTAAGATGTTGTTTTTTAAATAAAATTAATTTTGGGTGTTTTATTCAAAAAAACAAAGAGGTATATCTAGAATGTTACACTCAGACTCAGAGTTATAAGGTTTGATCTGTGGCCCAATCAACTTTTGGATTATCTACAGAAGGACCAATCATATACGGTCTCTTTATGGCGCCAGGTTATCTATAGCTCACGTTAGCTAGCATTAGCTAACGTGAGCTAATTCTAAAAGTATAATGTAACTACTAAAATTCAGTCATTTCCAATCATTGCCTTGCCATTACATTTATAATAATGGACCAGAGTCTGGTACCAGGCTAATGGACCAGAGTCTGGTAGGACCGGGCTAATGGACCAGACTCTGGTAGGACCAGGCTAATGGACCAGAGTCTGGTAGGACCAGGCTAATGGACCAGAGTCTGGTAGGACCGGGCTAATGGACCAGAGTCTGGTAGGACCGGCTAGTGGACCAGAGTCTGGTAGGACCGGGCTAACGGACCAGAGTCTGGTAGGACTGGGATAACGGACTGTAGAGTAGAGTGGAGCACTGTAGAGTACTGTAGAGTAGAGTAGAGTACTGTAGAGTACTGTAGAGTAGAGTAGAGTATTGTAGAGTACTGTAGAGTGGAGTACTGTAGAGTAGAGTGGAGTACTGTAGAGTACTGTAGAGTACTGTAGAGTGGAGTACTGTAGAGTACTGTAGAGTAGAGTGGAGTACTGTAGAGTACTGTAGAGTATTGTAGAGTACTGTAGAGTGGAGTACTGTAGAGTAGAGTGGAGTACTGTAGAGTACTGTAGAGTACTGTAGAGTGGAGTACTGTAGAGTAGAGTGGAGTACTGTAGAGTACTGTAGAGTACTGTAGAGTAGAGTGGAGTACTGTAGAGTACTGTAGAGTAGAGTGGAGTACTGTAGAGTACTGTAGAGTACTGTAGAGTGGAGTACTGTAGAGTACTGTAGAGTATTGTAGAGTACTGTAGAGTATTGTAGAGTACTGTAGAGTAGAGTGGAGTACTGTAGAGTACTGTAGAGTACTGTAGAGTACTGTAGAGTACTGCATAGAGGCGTAGAGCAGAGTGATGGAGGCTCAGAGGTCAGAGGCGAAAGGCATCCCAGCATCCTCGCTGATTGGTGAAGAGATGACGGCCATCTTGGATTGTAGCGGGGAAGAAAGATTGATGCGGTAAGCTGCTTCTTTTATTCGTTTGATTTATTTTATCAGCAAAACATCATTTAAACTTAACCACCACTCGCGTGGTAGTTACCACGGAAACAGGCCGCGGAGGGAAGCGGAGACTTTGAGCCCGGACGTCCTGTTTCGTTGCTTTTTGTTGTTGTTTTGGGGACTAACCGACGGAGGCACAGAAGGCCCAAACCCGAACAAAAACACACCTGCCGCCGGTCTCCTCTCTGCCAGTCTCCTCTCTGCTTAACCGCATTCATACCGACGTCCTCGGCCCACCAGATAGTGTTATAACTGCTTACAACTGTCCCCGTAGAGGTGTTCTTACGTTGATGTTAGCCTTGTTAGCTCTCACGCTAACTTCCCCATGTATTCCTATAGAGTTAGCTGTTAGCTTACGTGCACTACTCGGCTAGCACGTAGCTCCTGACACATTTCACAGCTAACAAGGTAACGCCAGCTAATATGTATTATTTATAAGGGACTTACAAACACAACTGAAAGCAAGGTTGGTCGGTTTAATTGTGCTGCGAAGTTACCAGCGGACTGCGTTTATGGTGGAATTAACGTTATTCAGAGAGATTATCGGAGCTAGCATTAGCTCACACAGCTAACGTTAGCTAGCCTTTTGCGACACTGCTGAACATTTAACGTCGCTTTGAAACAAGAAGAGTGAAACTTGTAAACTACTCGGCAGCTTTAACCTGAAACACAAGCAGTTATACACACTTTATATGATATTATATAAGAGCTCAATTAGCCTCTGGTCTCTAAACGTCCATCACTTAACTCTGTAAGTGTTTAAATTTGACAGTTTATGGCATTTTATCTCGTTAGCCACTGGCTAACCAACTGTAGTAAACACAAAGTTAAACTGAGAAATCACTGGTTAAACACGGCTGTGGATCTATAAGTTAACACCACCTCAGTCAGGGTTTCAGCATGCTTTATATAACATGATTTAAGGCATGTAGCCCTTTATATTGTGATATGAAGTGATGTTCTTGTCCAGTTACAAATTCAAGATGTTTATCATCAAACCGGTTATACGAGTCCACATGTGTGAAACGCTGATGCTTTCCCTGGTGTGCAAATACAATTCAATTTTATTTATAGTATCAATTCATAACAAGAGTTATCTCAAGACACTTTACAGATAGAGTAGGTCTAGACCAGATAGAGCAGGTCTAGACTACACAAATGCAGTTTGAATGGTAATAATCAGCTCAGCTGCTGTGGAGATATCAATGTCTTAAGTCCAGAAAACTATCCCACATATGTGAAGGCAATAGGTTTAACATCAGTAGGAATGGGGGGGAAAAGAAATATAGCATAGTATTGCGATATTTTCAGTGGCATCACCGTATAAATATCGATATAACATCAATATATTGCCCAGCTCTGACAGGAAGCTTTTGGGATGACATGAAACGAGAATAAACCCACATATTGTGTATGCTTATGTTTTCTGCATTATTTTTCTGGATTTCCAAATGTAGTTTCTGTAATATAATCTGAACATAATACCTGCTTGTGTTTGCAGACTCAGAGATGTATTGTGACAGTTTGTCTTTATCTGTTTTATGTTTTCTTTGCATGGTCATGGGGTGCCAGGCAGGTCTCTCTCCTGACATCCAAGATTAGTCCAGTTAAAGGTCCATGTCAGTTGTATTTTGTACGTAGGATATAGATCAAACCACACAAGCGCACATATATAAAAATGTACACCCTATAGGCAAGGCAAGGCAGCTTTATTTATAGAGCACATTTCAGCAACAGGGCAATTCAAAGTGCTTTACACAAAATCAGTTAAAAGAAAATAAAACCGATAAAACACAGAAGAAACAGTTAAAAAATAAAAACAGATAAAACACAAGGATAAAAGTTACAGTGCAGTATAAAAGATTAAACAGTAAAGAAATGAACATCATTTAAAGAAAAGCAACATCGAAAAGAAAGGTCTTCAACATTGATTTAAAAGACACATTAAACACACGAGAAGATAAACACAGCAAAACACAAACACACAGGGTTGGCTCAGCAGGTATTTATGGTGAATACATGCATGCAGAGGTTATCAGTTGCTCCTGACAACCAAAGCTCTATCCTAACTTCTTTTTGCCATCCTCCCAAAACTGTCCTGAACTGAACGTGGACCGCCATAAATATATGTATATATAATATTTATAAAAAATATTTTACTTGCCCTGGTCCATCGTGAAACCCTTATTGTTGAACCCTGTTTGTTAACACACAAATTGGCTTTAGGACACTATTTGTCTTAATATTGTGATTTTACTCACAGCATCGTTGATGCATTTTGAGGCAGTGTTGTGAATCACAGCTTACGTTACCCACCAAGAATTACATTAGCATTAGCATTAGCTACTTGCCAACCAGCACCTTTACTGTGGGTACCGAAGCACCTTTCGTCTTCGTTCCCCCGACAGGTTGGAAGAGGACTTGTCCATTTCTATTACCATTAATTACCATTATTGTTATGTCTCATTCCAACGAGTTAATGAACCACTGAAACGATTTAGGAAACATTATATTAAGGTACAAAAGAATCTTTGGTGGTGGATCGATCGATATTGAAATCAATCAATATCAATAAATAAGATCTTTGTATTACTGTGTTGCAAAGTGGGATGTAATCAATGACAAAACGATGCCATGTGGCATAAAAATGTTGTATTATGACCCCCCTCCCCCCCAAAAAAAAGAATTAAGGTTTGTGAATCAAATCGTGGGTCAAAAATGGCGATACGACCCGAATCGTGGGTATGGTGTATGGTTACAGCGTTGTGATCAGTCGATGTGACCGTTTCCTGTGTCTGGTTTCTCAGGTGACACGCGGGATGTTTGGTGCTAACCGAAAGAAGTTTATGGAGGGAGGGATAGAGAGCGATTACACGGACGACTCCAGCCTCTACTACACCCAACAGTCCATGTTCCCTCCACACCGCCCGGACAAAGACGTAAGTTGACTATTGTGAATAAATGTCATGATTTAATGGTACGGTAATATGTTTCTTTTCATCTGCCGGCAAGGATTCATGGTTAACCCTTGTGTTGTCTTCCCGTCAAAAACTGAAAATTAAGACTTTTGTTGACGCTTTTAACTCTTTCTTATGTTTTTGTCCCTTTTTTTAACGTTTGTCACTTTTTTGACGTTTAACTCTACGTGACACTAACTTATTAACTTTAGTTTCGCAGTTATTTTTGGAATTTATGGTCAATAAAGCTCATTTATAGGAAATTATACCTAATGTTTGAGTTAGAAAAGCAGAAATTAGGAATTATTGAGACTAAAATTAAAGGAATGGATGTTGATGATAATCACAGACTGGAAAATGTCAACTTTTACTCTCAATACTATTTCAAAAACACTTCAATTTGTTTTCAAATGCTATAAAATTGAATAAGACGCCCCAAAATTAATGAAAGTAGAGATTTGTGCTTACTGTGACCGAGAGAAGCAACTAGAACATATTCACATTTAACGAGTGGACATCACACAAGTTTTACTGTTTTAAAAATCAATCAATCAATCAATCAAAATGTATTTATAAAGCACTTTACAGCATCCAGCAGGTATCCAAAGTGCTTAACATCAGAATGAGTAAAAACACACATCATACCGCACTTTTTAATACAAATACCTTTTATTTGACGCCACTTTACATTCATTCTACCTTCTGCTCATTGCCTGTTTGTTTGTGTGTTGTACTTGTTTTGTTTTTTGTTGCTTTGACTATATGGAAACCGCTGCAGCTGTAACAAGGGAATTTCCCCACTGTGGGATGAATAAAGTATAATATAATCTAATGTACAATAGAAAGAGAGAACAGAAAACAATATAAAAAAATGACTCAAACAGATTAATCGATTATCAAAAAAGTTGGCGATGAATTTAACAGCTCACAGCTACACAATTCATCTTTGCAGCTGTAGTGGCAGGAGAATTAAAGGATGTGTTTCTCTCTTTCTTCAGATGCTGACGTCTTCCTCTGCTTCCTCAACGGGTCAACTGTCGCAGCTAGGAGCCAGCCTTTATGGCCCGCAGAGTAAGAGGATGCATGCACACCTGCTAGGACTATTCTTCCATTGATAATTCAATTCAATTTTATTTATAGTATCAATTCATAACAAACGTTATC
>JABXJD010000096.1:1347500-1352500 GCA_013375575.1 Percina caprodes | reverse complement strand
CCCTCTCTCTTTCTTTCTTTCTTTCTATCCCCCTGTCTCTCTCTCTCCCTCACTCTCTCCCTCTCTCTCCCTCTCTTTCTATCTCCCTCTCTCTCCCTCTCTTTCTCTCTCTCCCTCTTTCTCACTCTCTCTCTCCTTCTCTCTCTCTCTCCCTCTCTCTCCCTCTCTTTCTATCTCCCTCTCTTTCTCTTCCTCTTTCTCGCTCTCTCTTTCTCCCACTCTCTTTCTTTCTATCTCCCTGTCTCTCTCCCTGTTTCTCGCTCTCTCTCTCCCTCTTTCTCCCTCTCTTTCTATCTCCCTCTCTTTCTCTCCCTCTCCCTCTCTCTCTCTTTCTCCCTCTCTTCCTCTCTTCCCCCGGCTGTAGGTGCTTTGGGCTTTCCCATGCGTGGTATGAACAGCAGTGCGGCGCCTCAGTTAAGTCGGAGTGGGTTGAACCAGTCTGGCAGCCAGCTGCCCAGTCACGCCAGTACAGCCAACGCTGGGTCGATGCACACGCCCCCGTCACCCAGCAGGTACACCTCTCACCCCAGGGAATGGGCATCTACGTGTGGGCGCTTAAAATATCATGATTTATATTTTTTACATGTAGATTTACATTTTAATTACAGCATTTAAATGAAATAGATTCAAGTTAAATGCTGTAAAATGTACAAACATTTTAGAAAAACCCAAAAAATAAAATCTGACAAGTCTTAAACGTTCGGAGGTGTTAATCAAACTGGACTTCCTGGATCATATTTCATTCTCATATTCCTCTTTCTCTCTACAAACCTGGAACCACACAAGCACCTCCGGGTGCTGCTGATCAACCAGGATTATTTAACACCATTACATGTTGAATTTTGGAAAGATGTTGCATTTATTGAACTTAAAAAAACAGCGAAACCATTAAACAAATCAACTGTAACTGTGAAATGTCCTTTCATTCTGTTCCCCTGCAGAACAGAACAGAAAATAAGAGTTTCTTTGCAAAACTTAATGAGCGTTTTCCTCGATTGCACCGTTTTTGTGATCATCAGGACAAAACTAGACATTTCAAGACGTCACTTTGGTCTTTGGGGAACTATAACACTCATTTTTTTAAATTTTATCAATTGGGATTTTATAGACAAAGATTAATAGAATAATTAATAGATGATCTTCAGATTAATCGTTGCAGTTGCAGCCCTTTATGGGTTATTTTGGAGATGAGGAACAACATATACATGTAATAATGTTCTTTAGTTTGGAGGAATTGAGTAACAAGACTGTCAAAGACGTTTATCCTGTTTGTAACTTGTATTCTTTGACTGTTTTTCTCGTGTTGTGCACCAGAACGCTCGATATCGCGATCAGCCCTTCAACCTTCTCCAGCTTTTAATCTGGCATTGTGTTTCTCTCTCTCTCTCTCTCTCTGTGTGTGTGTGTGTGTGTGTGTGTGTGTGTGTGTGTGTGTGTGTGTGTGTTCTCCATTCTCTCTGCAGGGGTATTCTGCCAATGAGCACTCGAAGTGTGCTGAACCACAGCCAGCAGGTGGGGGTCCGACGGGGCAGACGGGTGGGATGGGTGGGGTGGGAGTAGAGAGGGGAGGCGGTGGAGTCGGAGGAGGGAGGAGCAGCGGCATGGGGAGTCCCAGCCGGTCGTCGCCCAGCATCATCGGCATGCCCAAACAGCAGCAAGCGCGACAGCCTTTCACTATCAACAGGTAACTTTCTACATGATGCAAAAGCTAAACCGGGTTCTTTCACTACCTTCAGAGTAATGCCAGGAACACACCGCACGCTGAAGCCATAGCTGAGAAGTCAAGACAGCCAAAATCACCAAAAATCTGGGTGTTTTATTTTGAAATGTGATTTATTTTGGAAGGTATCTGGCTGCACTGAGGCCTTCTTGATTGTAATTACCTGCCTGGCCCGACACATTTGCTCACGGCTCGCTGCAGAAATAGAGGAGACCCCAAAACGATTGCTGCACCTCACGGCACGGCCCCTCACGGCACGGCCCCTCACGGCACGGCCCCTCACGGCACGAACCCTCACGGCACGGGCCCTCACGGCACGGGCCCGCACGGTACGAACCCTCACGGTACGAACCCTCACGGCACGAACCCTCACGGCACGGCCCCTCACGGCACGGCCCCTCACGGCACGAACCCTCACGGCACGGCCCCTCACGGCACGGCCCCTCACGGCACGAACCCTCACGGCACGGCCCCTCACGGCACGGCCCCTCACGGTACGAACCCTCACGGCACGGGCCCGCACGGTACGGCCCCTCACGGCACGGCCCTCATGGCACGGCCCCTCACGGCACGGCACGGCCCCTCACGGCACGGACCCTCACGGCACGGCACGAACCCTCACGGCACGCCCGCTCACGGTACGGCCCCTCACGGTACGGGCCCTCACGGCACGGCCCCTGTGCTCCTGATCACAGCTGGTGTTGCTGGACATATTGAATATCATGGGCGCTTAAATGGCCGCCGGTCAGGCAAGCAATAAGAACTTCTACGTGCCCAAAGTCCATTCTTACTGGCCCCTATACAAATTGTTTTTATCGAAAAAAGTACAAAAAAAGTCAAAAATGTAAACAATTACATCATAGAAATGTCAAACTTAGAAAAAAAAATCATAAGCATCAAAAAACAAACAAATAAAATAGTAATTAATGAAACGATGACGCCTGAACGGGCCAGCAGGCTGTTATAATTTCCTCGGCCCAACGTGACGCCCGCCCCCCCGAGTCGAAGGGCAACCCTTCCTGTTGAACCCTGGGAGTCTTTTCTTATTGGAGTAAAAGCTTTTTTACTCTCTGTCGAGCTGCAGCTAACAACTTATTTCCATTACTGATTCATCTGCAGATTATCTTCTACTATCTTACTTAGTTGTCTAAAAAAAGATAAAAACATCAGTTTAACATACATATGAATAGTGCAACGACATTATTGTGCAAGGTTTTTAGTCCTTTCTTAAAGGTCTCTGTATCTCGTCTGTTTTGATTTCACTGTTTTTTAAGGATCTCAATCCTGAGAATGATCCCGTGTGTGTCTCTGTTTGTGTGTCAGTATGTCGGGGTTCGGTGTGAACAGGAATCCAGGCTACAACATGAACAACTCCTTACCCAACAACATCTTCAATGGCACAGGTACCAAAAACCAAGTTTCTTTTCAGTGTTTTAAAGTAGAGCTGGACGTTATGACCAAAGATCTACATCATGTTCAATTGAACATCAGAATCAGATTTAGAAATGGGTTTTATTGCCTTAGTAAGTTACACCTACGTGGAATTTGGTACATAGCATAGGCGGACTGATAATCTGGCAGTTCTGGCCAATGCCGGAAGGGCGGATGCACTCAATTTTTGGGCATTTTTAGGCCTTTATTGACAGGACAGCTGAAGAAATGAAAGGTGAGGGAGAGGGGGAATAATAGCTAAACGTATAGCCTGCTGCATCGAGGAGTAAACATAATGTGTGTGTGTGTGTGTGTGTGTGTGTGTGTGTGTGTGTATATATATATATATATATATACATACATACATACATACATACATACATACATACATACATACATACATATGGGTGCCCTCTCTACCAACTGAGCTATCCGGGCGCCCAACGTTTCACACTAATTTGCCTAAATAATATGCAAGACTATATGGCTGGAGCCTCTCGTCTGTTGCCGCTGGGCTTCTACTTTTCAAAATAAAAGCTTTCGTCTGGTCCGCTATGTCTTCTTACTTTGGTTGCGTTTAAGTATGTAATAAAAAGGGATTTTGAATCGTTGACAGGATAAGTCCCCCCTTATCCTGTCCTGGGGGCAGTAGCTCAGTCTGTAGGGAGTTTGGTTGGGAACCGGTTCAAGTCCCCGTACGGGCCAAAGTATGGAGTGTGGGTTGGAAAGAGATGCCACTTTATTGTCAGGTGCTCTTGTGCCCCAACCTCTGACATCTCTCTCTCTCTCTCTCTCTCTCTCTCTCTCTCTCTCTCTCTCTCTCTCTCTCTGTCTCTCTGTGTGTGTCAGTTTTACAGTTATTTAGTTTTACAGTTATTTAGTTTTAGTTATTTTTGGAATTTATGGTCAATAAACCTAATTTATAGGAAATTATACCTAATTTTATTGTGTTGATCTCTAGGTGTATTGTTAAAATGGGGTGGCAGGAATTCAGTTTGAAGTTTAATAAGGATTTATAGGGAATTATACGTAATGTTTGAGTTAGAAAAGCAGAAATTAGGAATTATTGAGACTAAAATTAAAGGAATGGATGTTGATGATAATCACATCAACTGCTGCAGTAGTGGCTTGTTTTTAAATATGTGTTAAAGCTCACATAGGTAATGTAGTTTATTTTTCTGTGTGTTCATCCAGACGGCAGTGAGAATGTGACGGGCTTGGACCTGTCGGACTTCCCAGCGTTGGCAGACAGGAGTCGGAGGGACGGAGGCTCAAATCCCACCCCGCTGCTCAACCCGCTGGCCGGTCGGGCTCCGTACGGTAAGAGAGACCAGGGTCCCGAAGGTCTAACTGACCCGGGACTTATTTGGGCTTTTAAAAACAATCCTGAAATAACATTTTCCTTCATAATCTATCAACAAATATTGTCTTTATCTCCACTTCCACCAGCTGAGATAAGACACTTAACAAGGAAGTATTTTCAAGCAACACAAAAAGCAAAATATTCTCTTCTTCCAGCTTTAATTTGTTTTATGTGATTAAGATTAATTTATTTGATTAGGACAATGCACATTAATCAACATTTCTGTAAATGCGCCAGTTTGGGCTAGTTGGCAAGTTTTCCACTGTAGTCGTAGCTACCCAGCATGCATGTCTTTATAATCATGATAATAAACTGAACATCGTGTAGGTTGTGTGTAGGGGGATGCACTGATACGTTTTTTAAGATACAAGTACTTACATATGCTGTTGGATTAACCAAATTATTAAACTGTACACACATAACATATTCGTTTGTAAAGGTCTTTAATTTATCTTGATTAATCCTGCTGTTTGTGCATGATGTGCA
>JABXJD010000096.1:1332500-1342500 GCA_013375575.1 Percina caprodes | reverse complement strand
TTAGAGCTATCATTGATGATGTAAGAGAGTGAGGATCTGTAGGCTGAGTCCTGCAGCGGGTTCGAGTCCGATCTGCGTCCCCCATCTCTCCCTCCCTTTCCTGTCTGTCCACTGTCACTACAATAAAGGGAAAAGCCCCAAAAAATAATCTTAAAATAAGAGTGTGTGGATGTAATTGTCTCGCTCTTGTTTTGTCTCTCAGGAATCTCTATCCTAAGTTTGCGTCTCCGTGGGCGTCGGCTCCGTGTCGACCGCAGGACATCGGTGAGTTAAGACTCTGGAGTGTGTGATTCAGTTTAAGTTTATTTACTGGATATTTTTGTGGAGGGAATATTGGATTTACATTAATCTGATGCACACAAACACAACTCCAACTGGAGCTCTAGTCCTCATGTGGTCCTCATGTTGTCCTCATGTGGTCCTCATGTTGTCCTCATGTGGCCCTCATGTTGTCCTCATGTTGTCCTCATGTTGCCCTCATGTTGTCCTCATGTTGTCCTCATGTTGTACTCATGTTGTACTCATGTTGTCCTCATGTTGTCTTCATGTTGTCTTCATGTTGTCCTCATGTTGTCCTCATGTTGTCCTCATGTGGCCCTCATGTTGTCCTCATGTTGCCCTCATGTTGCCCTCATGTTGCCCTCATGTTGCCCTCATGTTGCCCTCATGTTGTCTTCATGTTGTACTCATGTTGCCCTCATGTTGCCCTCATGTTGTCTTCATGTTGTCCTCATGTTGCCCTCATGTTGTCCTCATGTTGTCCTCATGTTGCCCTCATGTTGTCCTCATGTTGTCCTCATGTTGTCCTCATGTTGTACTCATGTTGTCCTCATGTTGTCCTCATGTTGTCCTCATGTTGTCCTCATGTTGTACTCATGTTGTACTCATGTTGTACTTATGTTGTACTTATGTTGTACTCATGTTGTACTCATGTTGTCCTCATGTTGTCCTCATGTGGCCCTCATGTTGTCCTCATGTTGTACTCATGTTGTCCTCATGTTGTCCTCATGTTGTCCTCATGTTGTCTTCATGTTGTCTTCATGTTGTCCTCATGTTGTCCTCATGTTGTCTTCATGTTGTCTTCATGTTGTCTTCATGTTGTCCTCATGTTGTCCTCATGTTGTCCTCATGTTGTCTTCATGTTGTCCTCATGTTGTCTTCATGTTGTCCTCATGTTGTCCTCATGTTGTCCCCATGTTGTCTTCATGTTGTCCTATATCAATGTTGTTTTTAATTCCCCAAAATAACATGATTGATTCCACACAACGCTCTTTGCCAAGTACAAATCTCTACTTTCATTAATTTTGGGGCGTCTTATTCAATTTTATAGCATTTGAAACCAAATTGAAGTGTTTTTGAAATAGTATTGAGAGTAAAAGTTGACATATTCCAGTCTGTGATTATCATCAACATCCATTCCTTTAATTTTAGTCTCAATAATTCCTAATTTCTGCTTTTCTAACTCAAACATTAGGTATAATTTCCAATGAGTTAGTGTTACGTAGTTTTGAAAACGTCAACAATAAGTGACAAACATTGGAAAAAGCGTCAAAAGCGTTGTTAAATGGGACAAAAACATAAGAAAAAGTTAAAAACATCGATAAAAAGCCTCAACAAAAGTGTTGATTTTCAATTTTGCGGGGAAGACAACACGAGGGTTAAACTTTCAAAGGATCAGATTCATCATTTCTTTCATAAATTGTTGGGTGGAAGAAGGCAACGTGCAGGTTTTCCAGTGTTTTCAGCTGTTTCTGCCTCTTCTCTCTGCAGACTTCCACGTCCCCTCAGAGTATTTAACCAACATCCACATAAGGGACAAGGTATGCACTTCAAAGGAAGGATCCTTTTTTACTCTTTTTTTTTTGGTCTTGGTAGTGGTAAAGCAAACGCACGTTTCTTTATTTCTTACATCAATGATTTGGCTTGAAAAAAAAAGACTTAATCTGTGTCGGTGTGTAACTGTAGATCTGTGTCCTGTCTCCAGTTAGCAGCTATCAAGTTGTCTCGGTATGGGGAGGACCTGCTGTTTTATCTCTACTATATGAACGGAGGAGACCTACTACAACTCTTGGCTGCAGTAGAACTGTAAGAACAACACACACAACTCGGACGGACGGACAGATGGACGGACAAGACGGACAGACAAACTGACGACAGACAGACCTAAAGACAGACAGACAGACGAGACGGACGAAAAGACAGACAGACATACAGACAGACAGACAGACGAGACGGACGAAAAGACAGACAGACAGACAAGACAGGACGGGCGTAAAGACAGACAGATGGACAATACAAGATGGACGGACAGACAGACAGATGGACAATACAAGACGGACGGACGGACAGATGGACAATACAAGACGGACGGACGGACAGATGGACAATACAAGACGGACAGACAGACAGACAGATGGACAATACAAGACGGAACTACAGGTTGTAAAATAATGTTCAGCTTCACCATTTTATTCACGAGTTTTCATTAATATCAGTGTGTGTGTCTGCCTGTCTCTCTCTGTCTGTCTGTGTCTCTCTGTCTGTCTGTCTCTCTCTCTGTCTGTCTGTCTGTCTGTCTCTCTCTCTCTCTCTCTGTCTGTCTGTCTCTCTCTGTCTGCCTGTGTCTCTCTGTCTGTCTGTCTCTCTCTCTCTCTGTCTGTCTGTCTGTCTGTCTGTCTGTCTCTCTCTCTCTCTCTCTGTGTCTCTGTCTCTCTCTCTCTCTGTCTGTCTCTCTCTCTTTCTCTGTCTGTCTGTCTGTCTCTCTCTCTCTCTGTGTCTGTCTGTCTCTCTCTCTCTCTCTGTCTGTCTCTCTCTTTCTCTGTCTGTCTGCCTGTCTCTCTCTCTCTCTCTCTCTCTCTCTGTCTGTCTGTCTGTCTGTCTGTCTGTCTGCCTGTAGCTTTAACAGGGACTGGAGGTACCATAAAGAGGAGCGGGTTTGGATCACCCGGGCTCCGGGGATGGAGCCCACGCTGAAGACCAACGCCTACGAGAGAGGGACCTACTACTTCTTTGACTGCCTCAACTGGAGGAAAGTGGCCAAGGTAAACACCGGGTCCTGGTTCACAGCTTTGTCAACGACTCAGATTATGTCAAAACTAACAATTATTTGAATAATGATTTCCCAGCAGCGTATTTTCTACATTCATTGTTTCATTGTTGGGTCTGTAAAACCTCAAAAAACCTCCATAGTTCCCCAGAGCCCGTAGCCTGGTTGACCCACCTGAGAGTGGGTCTGGGTGAGGTGCATTCACAGCTCAATGGCCAACTTGGGGGGGGGGGGCAGTAGCTCAGTCTGTAGGGAGTTGGGTCGGGAACCGGAGGGTTGCTGGTTCATTTTGGTCCTCATATGGACCAAAAAATACGGAGTGTGGATTGGTGGCCGGAGAGATGCCACTTCACCTCCTGGGCACTGCCAGGTGCTCTTGAGCAAGGCACCGTACCCCCACCCCACCCGCTCAGGGCGCTGGTTCAGCTGGCAGCCCCCCCACTCACTCTGACATCTCTCCATTAGTGCATGTATAGGTCCTGAGCATGTGTGTGTATTTCAGGCCTTTGTGTGATTTACTAACAAAGTGTGTATGTATGCAGAGTGTAAATTGTAATTTCCCCCACTGGGGACTAATAAACAAATTAAATCTTAAATGCCTCTGGTAGGTTGGATAGTCCTTCAACCAATCAGACCAACGATCTGGGCGACGTAGCAGCGACAGCGGCATCAACTGGTTGCTGCGATCGGTGGCCGCCGCGTTGAACGTGAACCACGTCGCTGTGCTATCGTCGTCGCGTAAAGCCCGCCTCAACCTATCGGGGGGTGTTTACAGGCGCCTGATGAAATGAGATGTGGTTGAGCCAGAATCCTTTACCCTGATACCACATATTTAGCATTTAGCGCTTCTTTTTTTGGGCCTTGTGTGAAATTCTTAAAGCCAACCTTTATTCGGATAAGTCAGTAAGTCGATTGAGAATAAATCCTCATTTGTGACGACGACCTGTCACATTCACACAGGTCCACGTCAGACCTGGAAGCTGCCGGGACAACCACAGGCTGACCTGCCGCCACTGAGCAGCTCCGCTGCACCAGGTTGGGATTAAGTGCCTTGCTCAAGGGTTTGGTGATGTGCTGCTTGAAAATCCGCCGGGTGTCCCTCTTACTGTGTGCTTAACTCAAGTGCGACTCGATTCGGAGTCTCAAACTCGAGTCTCCATCCCTGGGTGGATTTGACAAGGAGTACCCTTCACACAATGCAAGTCAATGGAGAGTGACAGCTTCCTTCCCCTCCGGTGGGGGCGGGACTTAACCGTCCTCTGTCACGTTCAGGGAAACTCTGGAATATGACGAGCACAATGTAAAAAATGACAAAATTCTCTGAATTTAAAACGGAAAAACACATTAACAACGGTAATTAAAGTTAGCAGGAAAATCATTGGGATTCAGCAGATGACACCAACTGATCTGTACAATAGACATGTGCTTAAAAAGGCCGAATCCATCATGTCTGACAGTTCTCACCCCCTGAATGCAGCATGTAAGATGCTGCCCTCCACCAGCCAAAACTAATAGATATAGATTCTCCTTCGTCTCCTCTGCTCTCTGCTTAACTCTGGAAGGAAGAGGTAACGTTGTACATTAGACACACTGGGACTTAACTTTTAATGTTGTATTTATTTCCCCATTTGGTTTGATAATGTATTTTAATGGATGTTGTTGTCTTTGTTGTCATGTGCTGTGTTTCAACTTCTTGCTGCAGCAGCTAAATGAATTGCCCCTCGGGGACAAATAATGGTCTTGAACTTGAACTTCCTGTCTCTTTCTTTTCAGGAGTTTCATCTGGAGTATGACAAACTAGAAGAGCGACCTCACGTTCCCTCCACGTTCAACTACAATCCTGCCCAGCAGGCCTTCTGATTGGCTCTACCTCCTCCTGCCTGCCTGCCATTGGCCCCTCCTGGCTCATCAGTCATCGCCCCTCTAGGTTTTACCACCTCCACACACTCAAACGCGAATCTGGCCGTTAAGGACTCGGGACGGGAGAGGAGGTCCTGGCTCCTGCTCTCTCCCAAAACACATTTCTGAATAGACTCTATGATTTTAACATTTTTTTTGGATTATTTCTTGGTTCTTTACCTCATTTTTTGTTCTGTTTTTATTACCCACCTCCCTCCCTCCCTCCCTCCCTCCCTTCCTCCCTCCCTCCATGAGTTTGGTTCGGTTGGTCTGTTACGTGGAGCACAGACTTAATGTCGACAGACAGCACAACACACACCGACACGAGCACTGTAAATAACTGTCCATCTGATCGAGTGATTCATGTTTCTATCGAGTCTTAAGAATTTGAGTATTTTGTCTAAGAGAAGCTTTTAAAGAAGAACCAGATTTTAACCACAGAACACAGAAATCAATCACCCTCGGGCGGATAATTATTTCACACCGTGCACACCCCTCTGGTCTTTGGCAGAAAGATATTTATCATTTTTCTTCATTTTTACCAGGTTTTTCCAGCAGCATTACAAACAACACACACACAGACGTCAGCGGACAGTCAGGAGAGGAAATGCAATGTACATTGTAGCACTATTTCATAATAAAAGAAGAAAAAATACCTTTTGGTTTGTTTTTATGTGGCGAAACGTGACCCAGCATAAGCTCCTTAATTTTCTTTTTTAACCAAATCAGCTAGAAGCAGATAGAAAAGTCACTCTGAGTGGGTTGTGTTTCATTATTTTTTATTTACTTTTTCCAGCAGGCAGTTTTTTTATTATTTATTCACCTCTAAAAGAAATATTCTGGCTTTATTCTACATTTTTCTTGTAGGCAACAAATCCCATGTGCAGCTCTCTGAATACCGAAACAGCTGACTGGAGTTTTTAGCAAACTTATGTAACGTACGTACGTAAATTACAAAACAAATGTGGATTTTTGGTTTCGCACAGGAGCCAAACGCCCCGTCTCCGGCTGAAAAACGGTGTTTTTTTTCCGACCCATCCATCGCTACACGGACTTCTGCAAATTTTGGCTAGAAACGGAATAAAAAAACATTTTTAGGAGACACGGCCCTAAAATAAAATAAATTAAAGTTCATTTTTTGAAAATGCTTCAAATAAGAAATTGCGTACATACTGTAAATAAAGTTTGGGACATAGCGTCGATTACGTCACGTTGAACGTAATCAAGAAGCTGCTCGCCTTCGTCCAAAACCCCAAAATAATTCAGGTTAACCCTCGTGTTGTCTTCCCGTCAAAATTGAAAATCAAAACTTTTTAATCGATGTTTTTAACTTTTTCTTAAGTTTTTCTCCTTTTTTTTCAATATTTGTCCCTTTTTTTGACATTTAACGCTACGTTACACTAACTTATTAACTTTAGTTCTGGAATTTATGGTCAATAAAGCTCATTTACAGGAAATTATACCTAATGTTTGAGTTAGAAAAGCAGAAATTAGGAATTATTGAGACTAAAATTAAAGGAATGGATGTTGATGATAATCACAGACTGGAATATGTCAACTTTTACTCTCAATACTATTTCAAAAACACTTCAATTTGGTTTCAAATGCTATAAAATTGAATAAGACGCCCCAAAATTAATGAAAGTAGAGATTTGTACTTGGCAAAGAGCGTTGTGTGGAATCAATCATGTTATTTTGGGGAATTAAAAAGAACATTGATATAGGACAACATGGGGACAACATGAGGACAACATGAGGACAACATGAGGACAACATGAGGACAACATGGGGGCAAAATAACATGATGGATTCCACACAACGCTCTTTGCCAAGTACAAATCTCTACTTTCATTAATTTTGGGGCGTCTTATTCAATTTTATAGCATTTGAAACCAAATTGAAGTGTTTTTGAAATAGTATTGAGAGTAAAAGTTGACATATTCCAGTCTGTGATTATCATCAACATCCATTCCTTTAATTTTAGTCTCAATAATTCCTAATTTCTGTTTTTCTAACTCAAACATTAGGTATAATTTCCTATAAATGAGCTTTATTGACTTTATTATTTCATGGATTTCAAATGTCGGTATGACAGTTATGTCGTTATGTCGCATGCACGACTCACATCGGGGAGACACAAGCGTTTCATGGCCTCCATGTTGATTGTAAAGAAAAACCTGCTTGGCCGTCGCTCATTGGCCGTCGCTTCTCTATCGTCATCGTGTTAAACCCGCCAATAGCGCGCTAGGTGCATACGCCGGTCTGTGATTGGCTCCCGCCGGTTTCCAGCCTGATCGGGTTACCCAGACTACGCTTAAATGACAAGAAAAACAGAATCACACCAGACTCATTCTTCAAAATCAAACGGCACAACAGAAAGACATAATTATGAGGTTGTTAGAAATAAAAATATGGATAATTTCCCCCAGATTATGCCACAGATTAAAGTTGGACATGTTAGCACATCCCCTTCAAATCCTTTTTCATCGTTTTTATTCCAACATTACAGCTCCCTCCCTCTGCCAGTGGAGCTTCATGTTTCTTCACCTTTTAATATTTAAGTTCTTCCAATTTTCTTTCACCTCCCACATTTATTGTCTTATTTTCCGCCCGGCAACAGTGGAACCAATCGGATTGCTGGAGTGACCTCTCTCTAAGGATTGTGAAGGAAAAAGTTCCATATTTTGGGAAATTCGCTTATTCGCTTATATTTATCTGGAGTTAGATGTTCAGATTGATACCACGCTCATGTCTACGCTAAATGTGAAGCTCCCGCCAGGAGACGTTAGCTTAGCTTAGCATGAAGACGTCGTTTTTACAGTTTTTATATACAGATTAAATAAGATCTACAGTCACGTGTTAATCCGCTTTAGGGAAGCCGGTTGGAGGATTTTGTTATTTTTGGGCGGAGCTAAGCTAACTTTCAGATTACATGTCAGCAAATAATGATTAATTAGACAAAATCAACACGTTTATCATCAACCCAACATGTTCTTTGTTACCATGTTTCTGCGAAATATGACGTCAACTCGGCAAGTTGTGTAGCAAAATGGCCGCCGACTTCCCAAGTTGAAAGCGGCGTTGACGTGAATTTTCCGATTAATTCAGCCAATAACAGTTACAGCCTGACGCCGTATTACAGATTACATGTCAGCTAAACATTGATGTGCAAAACATGTATTAATAAGACGTTTCTCAACATGAACCCAACATTTACTTTGGTCCGCCATGTTTCTGCGTAATGTGACGCCGAAGTCGCGTTCGACCGAGTTAACGTTCCCACGTTCGGTGACATTCACGTGAATTATCCAGATTATTCCAACACCACATGAATGCAGCATTAGCGTCATATTCAGAGTGTTATCAATCTGAACGTCTGTCTGTCAGCAAGACAACAAGCGTATTTCCCAAAATGTCGGAAGCCTTTCCCGATCACCGCCACTCCACCAAAACACAACCAACAGGAAGTCCCCGTATTTTTTTAAGCTAAATATAAAATGATTTCCTTTTTCTTACGTTGTTTTTAAAGTCTTTCTCCAGGAGGCACCAATGTACAGGTATGTGTGTGTATATATATGTACACACATACATACACACATACAGACAAGGCAGTATTTTTAAGAAAAAGGGGAAAAACTAAAAATGTGTCTGAAGCGAGGAGACCCTTCCTCTGCTGGCCGCCAGTAAAAGATGCAATACAAGACTTCCCGTTAACAACGGAGAACCACCATGGAGACAGTTTTACAGGGGACCACGCTCGACTCCGCGACAACTACCAACCGCCAACCTTCCTTGGGAAACAACAACAACAACAACTCGACGCGCGTTCACACTGCAGCAGCAAAAGCCAAGGACACGCCCACATATTTGATTGGAGGACGAGGACTGAGGCACTTGGCCGTTTGGCTGTTTTATTAAATATGGCAGCTAGTGTTTTAATAGAAAAAAGAATGAAATAAATATTCTGGTAATGAAACTGAAGGAGGACTCGTGTGTGTTTTGTTGTGTTTTTGGTGCGAAACGTTGTTGTTTTTCAGGATTAAAGATTCCCGTGTTGCTTATCGTCTTCGTCGCTTCCGAAGAAGACGATTACCCCGAAAACTGCCCGGCAACACAGGTACAACACACATTTAACTGTTGATTTGTTACAGGAGTTAACGTCTTCAGGGTAGTTTGGAGATCGTTTCCTTACACAACGTTAAAATTATCTTTGTGGAAATGTATGAATTTACAACCATGGCTGGGTTAAATAATCAATTCTCCAATTAAAGTCGACCTTTGAGTAATATTGACTCATTAACCCTCATGTTGTCTTCATGTTGTCCTCATGTTGCCCTCATGTTGCCCTCATGTTGCCCTCATGTTGCCCTCATGTTGTCCTCATGTTGCCCTCATGTTGCCCTCATGTTGCCCTCATGTTGTCCCCATGTTGTCTTCATGTTGCCCTCATGTTGTCCTCATGTTGTCCTCATGTTGTCCTCATGTGGTCCTCATGTGGCCCTCATGTTGTCCTCATGTTGTACTCATGTTGTCCTCATGTTGTCCTCATGTTGTCCTCATGTTGCCCTCATGTTGTCCCCATGTTGCCCTCATGTTGTTCCCATGTTGCCCTCATGTTGTCCCCATGATGTCCTCATGTTGCCCTCATGTTGTCCCCATGTTGCCCTCATGTTGTCCCCATGATGTCCTCATGTTGCCCTCATGTTGTCCCCATGTTGCCCTCATGTTGCCCTCCTGTTGTCCTCATGTTGCCCTCATGTTGCCCTCATGTTGCCCTCATGTTGTCCTCATGTTGTCCTCATGTTGTCCTCATGTTGTCTTCATGTTGTCTTCATGTTGTCCTCATGTTGTCTTCATGTTGTCCTCATGTTGTCCTCATGTTGTCCTCATGTTGCCCTCATGTTGTCTTCATGTTGTCCTCATGTTGTCCCCATGTTGTCTTCATGTTGCCCTCATGTTGTCCCCATGTTGCCCTCATGTTGTCTTCATGTTGCCCTCATGTTGCCCTCATGTTGTCCCCATGTTGCCCTCCTGTTGTCCTCATGTTGTCCTCAT
>JABXJD010000096.1:1322500-1327500 GCA_013375575.1 Percina caprodes | reverse complement strand
AGGTTAGGTGGATGAAGGTGAGGAGCATCTTCTGATGTATTTCTAATCTCTTCATCATATTTCAGAGGCAGCAGCCGTCGTGTGCGTATCAGGAGGCTTTACGTCCTGTTGACGCTGGGATTCACAGCCACATGTCGCCGTACTGCAGCCTAATCACATCCACCCGACGTTGTTTCCCTGAAAGCCCAAATCCCGTCCACAGAGGACACCAACTGTCCAAACAGCCGTCCTCTCAGGAATATGTCTCAAATGTCTTTGATTCTAGTTGATCTCACATCTCACAATCGTATATATTACAATATTTCTGTGTGTTTGCCTTCAAACTGCTGCTAGTGTTGGTGTGTTTTCGCGAGCGCTCTGCAGGGACACGTGCCCCCCCCCCCCCCCACAACCCATCCCCCCCCCACCCCCCCCCCGTTCATCCGCGCTGATGTCCGTTATTATTTGTAATCTTTTGATCTGCAGAGATGATAATAATCCTGCCACATGCCTCCCTGATTATAATGCTGCGGGTGCTATATCTGGAGGCTTTCTGAGCTTTTATGCAACAGGCAGAGAGAGAGAGACATACAGTGGCATGCATACGTCTATATATATATATATATATGCATATATCTGTATAGATATATACATCTATATATATATGCATATATATGTATAGATATATATACATATATACATATATATATATATGTATGTATGTATGTATTTATTTTTTTGTCACTTTTTCAGCATTTAAAAAAAAGAATGTTTTAATTAATTTTTTAACAATTTTTTGTCGCTTTTTACAGTGTTTTTGACGTTTTTTTTGTCGCTTTTTACAGTGTTTTTGATGTTTTTTCCTATTTTTTTGGTCACTTTTTCAGCATTTAAAAAAATAATGTTTCAGTCAATAATTTAACAATTTTTTGTTGCTTTTTACAGTGTTTTTGACGTTTTTTTTGTCACTTTTTCAGCATTTAAAAAAATGTTTTAGTCAAGTTTTTAACAAATTTCTTGTCGCTTTATACGATATACGATACGCTTTATCTTTTTGATGGTTTTTTTTTTGTCATTTTTTCCGATTTTTTTTGTTGTCACTTTTTCAGCATTGTTTTCCTGTGTTTTTGCAGTTTTTTTCCAACATTTCTCACTTTTTTCAACGTTCTTTAGTCATCAGGTTATAATTCATGTTAAAAATCACTATGGAAACAACATAAGTGTCATATCCAGAATAATGTTCTGAGTCAGGAATACATGTTTATCTCAGGAAATAAGGTAAGGTGCTGATTTCAGGTAGAAAACATGGAACTGGGACCATTTTTCTTCTTGTAACAATCTGAAATGGGTCAATTTGACCTGAATACCATCCGAGGGATATAGAAAGTTTTTGTAAACGGGTCAAATTTGACCCGAGGACAACGGCAGGGTTAAAGTGAGGATGAATAATAACTGATATGATTGTCCCTGCTCTCCCTCCGTTAAGAGGCTTATCTCACGCAGCACGGAGCAGCGAGAGAACAACAAGCAGCTAGCAGCAACACACAAATCTGGGTTGAATCATGAGGCCACCTGGGCGAGCGAGCATCCCTCAACACAGAGAGAGAGAGAGATGAAACCATAGAAACATCCCAGATTGCTGCAGGCTGCACTGCATGGCCACAAGTATGTGGACACTAGGCCATTGCAGCTGTACAGTACAGCGGCTTACACCCCCATGGTGGAGTTGATTAAAAAGAGGATTAAAAAATACACCTTGTGGAAATTGATCTTAATGCCTTAATTCAAAAAAATTTGGAAAATCCGACTTTAAGGACACCAACTTTATTTTTTTTTTATGCTCAGCTGCTTACCCCCCCCATGCTAAAGAGGACTAAAAAAAAATAATTGGATATTGATCTTAATTATAAAGTAATATTTTTACAAATATTTATCAAATTTAGGAAATAAAAAAAAAATTGTAAATTAAAAAAAAAAATTATTTTACTTTTTTTATTTTAAAAATAATTTAGTTAATTAAAATTAGTTAAATAAGCTCATACGTGAATGTCTTAATTGCCACAAACAAAAACAATAAATAAATGTAGTGGAGTAGATCACGTCTGAGGTGATGTAATAAAGTACTTTCTGGACATTTTGGAGTATTTTTACATACATGGGGACAGATAATGTTAATTTAATCAATTAATGTGAATGAGAACAGCTTTTAATTAATAGTGTTTTTTTTTCTAAATAACAGTTTTCAGAATAACACAGTTATAGAGGAGGTAGTTTTTTGTAATAGTAGTACTAGGTAGTAATTTTTAAAAGGGTTTTTAATTAAGATTAAAACATCTGTAACAATTACAGGACACGTAATGTACATTTCTGGTTGAATGTCCCAAATACTGCTGAAATATATCTGTAAAGTACTAATTTCACCTCTGGAAACACAAACAATAACAAAGATAGACGAGAGAGAGAGAGGGGGAGAGAAAAGAGAGAGAGGGAGAGAGAAAAGAGAGAGAGGGAGAGAGAGAAGAGAGAGAGAGAGAGAAGAGAGAAAAGAGAGAGAGAGAGAGAGAGAGAGAGGGAGAGAAAAGAGAGAGAGAGAGAGAGAAAAGAGGGAGAGAGAGACAGAGAGAGAAAGAGGGAGAAAAAAGAGAGAAAAGAGAGAGGGAGAGAGGGGGAGAGAAAAGAGAGAGAGGGAGAGAGAGAAAAGAGAGAGGAGAGAGAGAAGAGAGAGGGAGAGAAAAGAGAGAGAGAGAGAGAGAGAGAAGAGAGAGGGAGAGAAAAGAGAGAGAGAGACAGAGAGAGAAAGAGGGAGAGAGAGAGAGACAGAGAGAGAGAAAAGAGAGAGAGAGAGAGAGAGAAAAAAAGAGAGAGACAGAGAGAGAGAGAGAGAGAGAGAAAAGAGAGAGAGAGAAAGAAAAGAGAGACAGAGAGAAAGAGAGAGAAGAGAGAAAAGAGAGAGAGGGAGAGAGAGAGGGAGACAAAGAGAGAGAGGGAGAGAAAAGAGAGAGAGAGAGAGAGAAAAGAGGGAGAGAGAGACAGAGAGAGAAAGAGGGAGAAAAAAGAGAGAAAAGAGAGAGGGAGAGAGGGGGGGAGAGAAAAGAGAGAGAGAGAGAGAAGAGAGAGGGAGAGAAAAGAGAGAGAGAGAGACAGAGAGAGAAAGAGGGAGAGAGAGAGAGACAGAGAGAAAAAAAAGAGAGAGACAGAGAGAAAGAGAGAGAGAGAGAGAAAAGAGAGAGAGAGAAAGAAAAGAGAGACAGAGAGAGAGAGAGAGAGAGAGAAAAGAGACAGAGGGAGAAAGAGAGAGAGAGAGAGAGAGAGAGAAAAGAGAGAGAGAGAGAGAGAGAGAGAGAGAGAGAGAGGGCTGTTGGTGTTGAAACTCCGCCGTTGACGGACCGTTGTTGTATTTTAAACTCCGCAGTTTCTCAGCAGCAGGGAAACGCCGCCGCCTCCTCCTCCATCCTCCTCCATCCTCCTTCATCCTCCTCTTTCTTTATCTTTCCCTCCTCCTCCTCATCCTGCACGGGTCCTCGGTCCTCTCCATGCCGGCGGAGGTCTCCGCGGGGCTGCCATGGCGAAGATCCGGGTGTCGTACGAGTACTCCGAAGCCGAGGACAAGAGCATCCGGCTGGGCTTGTTCCTGATCGCCTGCGGCATCCTGAGCCTCTTCATCCTGGGCTTCTGCTGGCTCAGCCCGACCCTGCAGAGCCTGCAGAGCAAGCCGGCCAACTGCACGGTGAGCCCGGCCCCGGGGCTCCGGAAGCCGGCGCTGCCCGCCGCCGGAGCCCCGGTCCGTACCGCCAGTATCGGGAGGGTTACAGCGGGGGCGACATGAGACACAACAGGCTAATACTCCACTTCTAGTGGATTTATTAGTGTTGTTGCCATTTAAAAGTTGTGTAACTTCTTACAGTGTAGAATATATATATATATATATATATATATAGTTGTATTTTATTCTGAATTTGTAGTTTTTGTGGCTGTGCATGTTATCGGTAACGTTGTTATTAAGCTAGTATTAGTAGTAGGTTACTAGGTATTACTAGGTATCTTACATATTTTGCATTATATTAAGACTACCAAGTTTTGGAGGCAGTAAAATAGCCAAATACTCGACTTTTATTGGATTTTTTAGTATATGGTGTTAAGCTATTATTATACATATACGGTAGCCTATATACATTAAAATTTTGCATTATATTAAGACACATATCCAACATTAAAGAGCTCAATACTTTTATTTATTTTTTTTAGTGTTGTTGCCATTTAAAATGTGTGTAACTTCTTACAGTGTAGCTATATATTATACGTATAGTGTTGTTGCCATTTGGAGGCATTATATTAAAACTACCAAGTTTTGGTTGCAGTAAAATAAGAGCCATATACTCTACTTTTATTGGATTTTTTTGTGTTGTTGCCATTTAAAGTTGTGTAACTTCTTACAGTGTAGGCTATATTGTTGTGTTACAAATAGACGTATTTATATTTATATTTCATTATTATTAAGCTAGTATTAGTATTAGGCTACTAGGTATGAAATATAGCCTACATATTTTGCTTTATATTAAAATTACCAAGTTTTGGAGGAAGTAAAATAGCCAAATACTCGACTTTTTTAGTGTTGTTGCCATTTAAAGTTGTGTAACTTCTTACAGTGTTGTTGTGCTTTAGCTGTGATGTTAGTTTCTAAAGTGAAATGTGTTGTTGTTGTTCAAATAGAAGCACATTTATTTCTTTATTCTGAAATAGTTTTTGTGACTGTGGAGCTGTCAGTATTAAGCATTACAGGATATGGTATTAAGGTATTATTATACATATACCGTAGCCGGTATACATTCATATTTTGCATTATACTAAGACACATATCAACATTAAAGTTACAATAGAAGCTCAATACTCGACTTTTATTGGTATTTTTATCAATGTTGTTGCCAATAATAGTTGTGTAACTTCTTACAGTGGTGGAGTTGTTGTTGTTGTTGTTGTTGTTGTTGTTGTTGTTGTTGTTGTTGTTTGCAGTGTTGTCAACA
>JABXJD010000096.1:1310000-1317500 GCA_013375575.1 Percina caprodes | reverse complement strand
TCTTCAATAAGTTCTACAACTCTTATTTTTCTGTGATAGAGTGATCGGAACACATACATGTTTGTCACAAAAAACAGTCATAAAGTTTGGTTCTTTCATAAATTTATTATGGGTCTGCTGAAAATGTCACCAAATCTGCTGGGTCAAAAATATACATACAGCAACAAAATATGTCAATTTTGGTGATGTAGCGAGTTGTGTCAATCAAATTAGCTTCATGTCATGGCCTCTTCACTTCTTCTAAGTGATTCTGATTGACTACAGCTGTTGACTTCTCATGAGCCCATTTAAATAGGGCTCATTTGACCCAGTGATTAGACTCAGCTACAAAAGCTACAATGGGAAAGTCAAAGGAACTCAGTGTGGATCTGAAAAAGCGAATTATTGACTTGAACAAGTCAGGGAAGTCACTTGGAGCCATTTCAAAGCAGCTACAGGTCCAAGAGCAACTGTGCAGACACTTATACGCAAGTATAAAGTGCATGGAACAGTTGTGTCACTGCCACGATCAGGAAGAAAACGCAAGCTATCACATGCTGCCGAGAGGAGATTGGTCAGGATGGTCAAGAGTCAACCAAGAATCACCAAGAAGCAGGTCTGCAAGGATTTGGAAGCTGATGGAACACAGGTGTCAGTCTCCACAGTCAAGCGTGTTTTACATCGCCATGGACTGAGAGGCTGCCGTGCAAGAAAGAAGCCCTTGCTCCAGAAAAGGCACCTTAAGACTCGGCTGAAGTTTGCTGCTGATCACATGGACAAAGATAAAACCTTCTGGAGGAAAGTTCTCTGGTCAGACGAAACAAAAATTGAGCTGTTTGGCCACAGCACCCAGCAATATGTTTGGAGGAGAAAAGGTGAGGCCTTTAATCCCAGGAACACCATGCCTACTGTCAAGCATGGTGGTGGTAGTATTATGCTCTGGGGATGTTTTGCTGCCAGTGGAACTGGTTCTTTGCAGAAAGTAAATGGGATAATGAAGAAGGAGGATTACCTCCAAATTCTGCAGGAAAACTTAAAACCATCAGCCCGAAGGTTGGGTCTTGGGCGCAGTTGGGTGTTCCAACAAGACAATGACCCAAAACACACATCAAAAGTGGTAAAGGAATGGCTAAACCAGGCTAGAATTAAGGTTTTAGAATGGCCTTCCCAAAGTCCTGACTTAAACCCCATTGAGAACATGTGGACAGTGCTAAAGAAACAGGTTCATGCAAGAAAACCATCAAATTTAGCTGAACTGCACCAATTCTGTCAAGAAGAGTGGTCAAACATTCGACCTGAAGCTTGCCAGGACCTTGTGGATGGCTACCAAAAGCGCCTAGTTGCCGTGAAAATGGCCAAGGGACATGTAACCAAATACTAATGTTGCTGTATGTATATTTTTGACCCAGCAGATTTGGTGACATTTTCAGCAGACCCATAATAAATTTATGAAAGAACCAAACTTTATGACTGTTTTTTGTGACAAACATGTATGTGTTCCGATCACTCTATCACAGAAAAATAAGAGTTGTAGAACTTATTGAAGACTCAAGACAGCCATAACATTGTGATTTTCTACAAGTGTATGTACACTTTTGACCACAACTGTAGACCTTAGTGGTCCCTAATACTGTATCTGAAGTCTCTTTATATAGACCTTAGTGGTCCCTAATACTGTATCTGAAGTCTCTTTATATAGACCTTAGTGGTCCCTAATACTGTATCTGAAGTCTCTTTATATAGACCTTAGTGGTCCCTAATACTGTATCTGAAGTCTCTTTATATAGACCTTAGTGGTCCCTAATACTGTATCTGAAGTCTCTTTATATAGACCTTAGTGGTCCCTAATACTGTATCTGAAGTCTCTTTATATAGACCTTAGTGGTCCCTAATACTGTATCTGAAGTCTCTTTATATAGACCTTAGTGGTCCCTAATACTGTATCTGAAGTCTCTTTATATAGACCTTAGTGGTCCCTAATACTGTATCTGAAGTCTCTTTATATAGACCTTAGTGGTCCCTAATACTGTATCTGAAGTCTCTTTATATAGACCTTAGTGGTCCCCTAATACTGTATCTGAAGTCTCTTTATATAGACCTTAGTGGTCCCTAATACTGTATCTGGAGTCTCTTTATATAGACCTTAGTGGTCCCTAATACTGTATCTGAAGTCTCTTTATATAGACCTTAGTGGTCCCTAATACTGTATCTGAAGTCTCTTTATATAGACCTTAGTGGTCCCTAATACTGTATCTGAAGTCTCTTTATATAGACCTTAGTGGTCCCTAATACTGTATCTGAAGTCTCTTTATATAGACCTTAGTGGTCCCCTAATACTGTATCTGAAGTCTCTTTATATAGACCTTAGTGGTCCCTAATACTGTATCTGAGTCTCTTTATATAGACCTTAGTGGTCCCTAATACTGTATCTGAAGTCTCTTTATATAGACCTTAGTGGTCCCTAATACTGTATCTGAAGTCTCTTTATATAGACCTTAGTGGTCCCTAATACTGTATCTGAAGTCTCTTTATATAGACCTTAGTGGTCCCTAATACTGTATCTGAAGTCTCTTTATATAGACCTTAGTGGTCCCTAATACTGTGTAAGGGGTTGATTGTTCTTATGTAGTTTGTATGATAATCGTCTGAATGCTGAATCATGCCAAGATTTTATAAAAGGCAGCACGTGCAGCAGCGGTCTTATAAATAATATTTGTATTGTGTGTGTGTGTGTGTGTGTGTGTGTGTGTGTCTCTGTGTGTGTGTGTGTCTCTGTGTGTGTGAGCGTGAGAGAGTTTGAGTCTGACTGTTTTTTTATCGCAGCTGCACGCAGTCGAGAGCTGGACGGAAATAGATCGAGTGAGACACGAACGCTGCTAACACACTCGGTGTGTGAATGAAAGACTTAAAGCACCATTAACACACAGCTGATATCCTGCGGGATCGTGTGTGTGTCTGTGTGTGTGTGTCTCTGTATGTATGTATGTGTGTGTGTGTGTGTGTGTGTGTGTGTGTGTGTCTCTATGTGTGTCTCTGGGAGTGTGTGTGTATGTGTGTCTCTGTGTGTATGTGTGTGTGTGTATGTGTGTCTCTGTGTGTGTGTGTGTGTGTGTGTCTCTGTATGTGTGTGTGTGTGTGTGTGTCTCTCTGTTTGTGTGTGTGTGTGTCTCTGTGTGTATGTGTGTGTGTGTGTGTGTGTCTCTCTGTTTGTGTGTGTGTGTGTGTGTCTCTGTGTGTGTGTGTGTGTGTGTGTGTGTCTCTCTGTATGTATGTGTGTGTGTGTGTCTCTGTATGTATGTGTGTGTGTGTGTGTGTGTGTGTGTCTCTCTGTATGTATGTATGTATGTGTGTGTGTGTGTGTCTCTCTGTATGTATGTGTGTGTGTGTGTGTGTGTGTGTGTGTGTGTGTGTGTGTGTGTGTGTGTGTGTGTGTCTCTGTATGTATGTGTGTGTGTGTGTGTGTGTGTGTGTGTGTGTGTGTGTGTCTCTGTATGTATGTATGTATGTGTGTGTGTGTGTGTGTGTGTGTCTCTCTGTATGTATGTATGTGTGTGTGTGTGTGTGTCTCTCTGTATGTATGTGTGTGTGTGTGTGTGTGTGTGTGTGTGTGTGTGTGTGTGTGTGTGTGTGTGTCTCTCTGTATGTATGTGTGTGTGTGTGTGTGTCTCTCTGTATGTATGTATGTGTGTGTGTGTGTGTGTGTGTGTGTGTGTGTCTCTCTGTATGTATGTGTGTGTGTGTGTGTGTGTGTGTGTGTGTGTGTGTGTGTAGTTCTGGAGCCTAAACATAACCAAACTGCAACCTTTTGCTGTTGAAGCGTCCCGTGTGTACGGAGCTGAACGTCTGATGGAACCCAAACCGCCATCTTTGCTAAACTTAACTGAGCAGGTTTCGTGCCTCAACCTAACCAAACCACCGGTAAGGCTGAACGTGGCGCTGACGTAGTCCTGGTTGTTCTTGTCCCTCCCCGGTGTGAGTCCTGCATGCTCAGATTTAAACGGTTTACGACATAACTGTCATACTGACATCCATGAAATAAAGTTTTCTCATTACGAACAATAACAGAAGATGGAAATCATTTCAGAAACGTTGTAGCTATCTCTGATTGTTTGGTTGCTAACGTTAGCTCAAAACACCATTCATCTGACAGCCTTTGTTGTGTTTGATGCTAACTTGTAGCTAAGCTAGCAGTGAACCAACTTGGTTAAGTAGGTCCATTTTTACTGTGTTGACGTTACAGAAGTCTCTCGTTAGCATCTCGGAGGCTACTTCAGACGTTACAGAAGTCTCTCGTTAGCATCTCGGAGGCTACTTCAGACGTTACAGAAGTCTCTCGTTAGCATCTCGGAGGCTACTTCGGACGTTACAGAAGTCTCTCGTTAGCATCTCGGAGGCTACTTCGGACGTTACAGAAGTCTCTCGTTAGCATCTCGGAGGCTACTTCGGACGCTACAGAAGTCTCTCGTTAGCATCTCGGAGGCTACTTCGGACGTTACAGAAGTCTCTCGTTAGCATCTCGGAGGCTACTTCGACGTTACAGAAGTCTCTCGTTAGCATCTCGGAGGCTACTTCAGACGTTACAGAAGTCTCTCGTTAGCATCTCGGAGGCTACTTCAGACGTTACAGAAGTCTCTCGTTAGCATCTCGGAGGCTACTTCAGACGTTACAGAAGTCTCTCGTTAGCATCTCGGAGGCTACTTCAGACGTTACAGAAGTCTCTCGTTAGCATCTCGGAGGCTACTTCAGACGTTACAGAAGTCTCTCGTTAGCATCTCGGAGGCTACTTCAGACGCTACAGAAGTCTCTCGTTAGCATCTCGGAGGCTACTTCGGACGTTACAGAAGTCTCTCGTTAGCATCTCGGAGGCTACTTCAGACGTTACAGAAGTCTCTCGTTAGCATCTCGGAGGCTACTTCAGACGCTACAGAAGTCTCTCGTTAGCATCTCGGAGGCTACTTCGGACGCTACAGAAGTCTCTCGTTAGCATCTCGGAGGCTACTTCAGACGTTGAGGGCGTCTCCACTAGAAACGTGAATTCAGGACGTAATTGCTGCTTGAAGAAACGACGTATGTGAGCGTTTTCCGGGGGAGGACAGTCTCCTTATTTGTCTCTGAATGCTCTTCTGTCAGAGAAAACCAGAGGGAAGCTCGAAGGCGGTGTCTGACAGTCAGGTTTCCACGTGGTTTTGGCTACGTCGTGTCGGGAGGGGGGGGCCGCGTGTCCTGAGCTCCACAAACAACACGACCACAGTGTCCGTCCGCCTTCTGGTCCGCGGGGCTTCTCCCTCCTCTCACCTTCCTCTTCTTCGGTGCATCTCTGGGTCGTCACTACAGCAACAGAGTAAATATAGAGGGGGAGAGACGGCGCGTCATCGATGCCGCTCAGTCGCCATGGCGACCACACCGGAGACGATGGAGAGAGCGAGAGAGACGAGTCACGCTTCATTTAGAAATCCTTTAATGTCTAATAGAGGGAGAGGATGGATGTCTCACTCTGTGATCTTTGGTAACTAAAGACAGCGAGACCTTTAATGCTCTGCCCCCCTACAAGGTCTGAATATTAAAGGGTAGCTTTGGTTTTTTCATCCTGGACCCTATTTCCTCATGGTTTTGTGTCTAAGTGACTCATGGGAACAACAGTCTTTGACATTGGACCAGTATGAAGCTGAGACCCCTGCACTCGGCAGCAAAATATGCTGAAATGTAACTTTGCGCACCTTCAGTCAGCGTCCACTAAAAGTGCTCATTTTGCTGCTGAAAGACTCAGATTATTATTCTAAGTGTGTGACATTATGGGATGGATCCCTACAGAGATAGACCTTTTAGTTAAAGAGTAAGATCCTTTTAGTTTAACATGAACCAGAAATCACCATCACCAAACCCACCAGACTCCATGTAAATAATCACTACTTTTAGCGTGTATAGAGCAGCATATCTCCACCAGACTCCATGTAAATAATAACTACTTTTAGTGTGTATAGAGCAGCATGTCTCCACCAGACTCCATGTAAATAATCACTACTTTTAGCGTGTATAGAGCAGCATATCTCCACCAGACTCCATGTAAATAATAACTACTTTTAGTGTGTATAGAGCAGCATATCTCCACCAGACTCCATGTAAATAATCACTACTTTTAGCGTGTATAGAGCAGCATATCTCCACCAGACTCCATGTAAATAATCACTACTTTTAGCGTGTATAGAGCAGCATATCTCCACCAGACTCCATGTAAATAATAACTACTTTTAGTGTGTATAGAGCAGCATGTCTCCACCAGACTCCATGTAAATAATCACTATTTTTAGCGTTTATAGAGCAGCATATCTCCACCAGACTCCATGTAAATAATCACTACTTTTAGTGTGTATAGAGCAGCATATCTCCACCAGACTCCATGTAAATAATCATTACTTTTAGCGTGTATAGAGCAGCATATCTCCACATGTAAATGGGTGAATTACTTAGTGGTCCCTAATACTGTATCTGGAGTCTCTTTTATATAGACCTTAGTGGTCCCCTAATACTGTATCTGGAGTCTCTTTATATAGACCTTAGTGGTCCCTAATACTGTATCTGAAGTCTCTTTTATATTGAACTTAGTGGTCCCCTAATACTGTATCTGAAGTCTCTTTATATGGACCTTAGTGGTCCCCTAATACTGTATCTGAAGTCTCTTTATATAGACCTTAGTGGTCCCCTAATACTGTATCTGAAGTCTCTTTTATATAGACCTTAGTGGTCCCTAATACTGTATCTGAAGTCTCTTTATATAGACCTTAGTGGTCCCTAATACTGTATCTGAAGTCTCTTTATATAGACCTTAGTGGTCCCTAATACTGTATCTGAAGACTCTTTATATAGACCTTAGTGGTCCCTAATACTGTATCTGAAGTCTCTTTATATAGACCTTAGTGGTCCCTAATACTGTATCTGAAGTCTCTTTATATAGACCTTAGTGGTCCCCTAATACTGTATCTGAAGTCTCTTTTATATAGACCTTAGTGGTCCCTAATACTGTATCTGAAGTCTCTTTATATAGACCTTACTGTATGAGGGTTAAATATATATATATATATATATATATGGTAATATTTTTGTATTTTACTTCGAAGTCAGATCTTTTGATCGTAACAGAGTATTTCTGTGCAGTTAATTGCAGGACGTTGTGTGACGGAGGGACAGCTGAAGAGAGACAGACCTGCAGTTAATTGGTGTTGTGTCTGTAGGGGGCGATTAGTTAATGGAGCCGCATGTGGACCAGATGACTGACATGACATTTACTGCTACAGACTCCAGCTGGCTCCACCTGTTATGTGCTGGTGTTAAAGGGTTAGTCCGCTTTATTACAACAAGGGTCTTATTTTGGAGGTTCTGTCCATCTCTTCTGTCAGTGGTAAAGATAACTGATATCTGGGCATCAAACCAATAAGTTATATAAACTTTAAAAGAGAAATTATACAAATTATAACATTATATCCCAAAACTGTGCTTTGGAAAATATCTATTCAATTCTTTTTT
>JABXJD010000096.1:1270000-1305000 GCA_013375575.1 Percina caprodes | reverse complement strand
AAATATTACTACAAAACTACGAGATGCAAAAAGACTGAAATACACGTAAAATGACCTCATAGAAAAGTAAAATGACTCAAAATAGATGCAAAACCACCACAAAAAGAAGTTAAAAGACCAGCTAGAAAAGTAAAGTAGTAAGTTCTGGTTTATTTTAGGTACAGTAGTAGGACACACACACACACACACACACACACACACACACACACACACACACACACACACACACACACACACACACACCTGCTTAAGTAAGTGACACAGACTTACAGATTCATCCGCGTTCTGTTCGTCCGGCCTTCAGAGGACATGAGACAGACAGGCGGATTAGTGGATAGACGGGTGGACAGACCGGTGGACAGACAGGTGCATCACTGGACAAACCGGCAGATTGGTGGACAGACAAACCGGGAAACAGACAGACAGACCGGAGGACAGACAGGCAGATTGGTGGACAGACAAACTGGTTGACAGACAGTCAGACAGACAGACAGGACAGACCGATGGACAGACAGACCTATGGACAGCTTGGTGGACAGACAGACCGGTGCACAGCTTGGTGGATTGGTTGACAAACTGAAGGACAGACAGACAGGACAGACAAGTGGACAGACACACGCATTGCTGGACAGACAGGCCGATCGGTGGACAGACAGACAGACAGACCGGTGCACAGCTTGGTGGATTGGTTGACAAACTGAAGGACAGACAGACAGACAGGACAGACAGACAGGACAGACACACGCATTGCTGGACAGACAGGCCGATCGGTGGACAGACAGACCGATCGGTGGACAGACAGACCGGTGGACAGACAGGTGGACAGATGGGGGCATGTGTCCTCCTGTTAATCTGTTTATCCGTGTGCAGAGTCAGACAGACGGGCAGCAGCAGGTCACCAACGTCCTGGTTCTCTTTCTATTTAAAGGATGCCGTCGGCAGACAGTCTGCCCGGGTTTCTTCTTCATGGAGCCGGAACGTCAGGAGACAGATTACCGTATGAAGACAGACGTGCAGGGTAGAAGGACCTAAACCTTTAATGGGTTATTCATGAACTAACTGTTTCAGATGTACAGTACATTACATTATTATATGGTTTGTCTGCAAAAATCTGAATCTGCTGTGTTCAGGTGCATCCTGGGCGTGCTGGTCTTACAGGGAGGTGTGTTCAGGTGCATCCTGGGCGTGCTGGTCTTACAGGGAGGTGTGTTCAGGTGCATTCTGGGCGTGCTGGTCTTACAGGGAGGTGCGTTCAGGTGCATCCTGGGCATGCTGGTCTTACAGGGAGGTGTGTTCAGGTGCATTCTGGACGTGCTGGTCTTACAGGGAGGTGTGTTCAGGTGCATCCTGGGCATGCTGGTCTTACAGGGAGGTGTGTTCAGGTGCATTCTGGACGTGCTGGTCTTACAGGGAGGTGTGTTCAGGTGCATCCTGGGCATGCTGGTCTTACAGGGAGGTGTGTTCAGGTGCATTCTGGACGTGCTGGTCTTACAGGGAGGTGTGTTCAGGTGCATTCTGGGCGTGCTGGTCTTACAGGGAGGTGTGTTCAGGTGCATTCTGGGCGTGCTGGTCTTACAGGGAGGTGTGTTCAGGTGCATTCTGGGCGTGCTGGTCTTACAGGGAGGTGTGTTGTTTTTGTCCCTTTTTCAACACTTTTGTCACTTTTTTTGACGTTTAACACTACGTAACACTAACTTATTAACTTTAGTTTTAGTTATTTTTGGAATTTATGGTCAATAAAGCTCATTAATAGGAAATTATACCTAATGTTTGAGTTAGAAAAGCAGAAATTAGGAATTATTGAGACTAAAATTAAAGGAATGGATGTTGATGATAATCACAGACTGGAATATGTCAACTTTTACTCTCAATACTATTTCAAAAACACTTCAATTTGGTTTCAAATGCTATAAAATTGAATAAGACGCCCCAAAATTAATGAAAGTAGAGATTTGTACTTGGCAAAGAGCGTTGTGTGGAATCAATCATGTTATTTTGGGGAATTATAAAGAACATTGATATAGGACAACATGAGGACAACATGAAGACAACATGAGGACAAGATGAGGACAACATGAAGACAACATGAAGGCAACATGAAGGCAACATGAGGACAACATGAAGACAACATGAGGGCAACATGAGGACAACATGAGGACAACATGAGGACAACATGAAGACAACATGAGGGCAACATGAGGACAACATGAGGACAACATGAGGACAACATGAAGACAACATGAGGGCAACATGAGGACAACATGAGGACAACATGAGGACAACATGAGGACAACATGAAGGCAACATGAGGACAACATGAGGACAACATGAGGACAACATGAAGACAACATGAGGGCAACATGAGGACAACATGAAGACAACATGAAGACAACATGAAGACAACATGAGGGCAACATGAAGACAACATGAAGACAACATGAGGACAACATGAGGGCAACATGAGGGCAACATGAGGACAACATGAGGACAACATGAGGACAACATGAAGGCAACATGAAGACAACATGAGGACAACATGAGGACAACATGAGGACAACATGAGGACAACATGAAGGCAACATGAAGGCAACATGAGGGTTAATTTTTCTTTTAGCACCCATAGAACCCACAGACCCTGAACACCTCACCAGGGTTCCTGCTTGGTGGCTCTCCCTGGTCTCCCCAGACAGACCAGGACTATATGGTTGCAGTTTTTAACGTTGCTCTTTCCTGTAATACGTCTAATCTAATGAGGAGACACACTGGGATCCGATTTGAGGGGACACAGTGTCCTCACTGAGACACATCGGTAGAAAATCGCATTTCAAACACATCTCTAAATGTGGTTTGAGACCGATTTGAAAAGAAATCACATTTCATGTTTTTTTTGCTGTCGAGACTTTCTAAAATCGATCTGGATCAATCTGGATGTACCAAAAAGAGATTAAAGCTGGGGACTACAGGGACTTGATTGGTTGGTTGATTAATTGATTAATTGATTGATTGATTGGTTGATTGATTGGTTGAGTTGGTATTGCTTTTAATATGCTTGTGTTATGTGTTGGTCAGTTTTTAATGTGATAGATGTGCTGGTTGTTATGGTAACGTGTCTTTGAATTCCATGAAAAGAGCTATATACATGAAATGTATTAATATTATTATAATTTTTAAGCTGTTTTTAATGTTTAAAAACGTATGCTGAACCCAAAAACAACAAAAGACTTGTTGAAGATAAATGCCTGAGTCACGATCACGTCTCATTTCCAGGACCACATCAACGCTTCATTTCGACATATTTTTCAATAAAACTCGTTAAATATCTCGGCCCCCGAGCAGAAAGACTGGTTTTCATTCTGCATCTAAATTCATTTACTTAATTTTTTGGGAATTTTAGGTCTTTATTCAACAGGACAGCTGAAGACATTAAAGGGGAGGGAGGGGGGGGGGGGTCGGAGTTGAACCCGGAGCCCGCTGCTAGAGCACTGAGCCTCTTTATATGGGCGCCTGAGCTACCAACTGAGCTCCCTGGGCGCGTCTTCTGCTCATTTCTACTGGCTTTATTTCATTTTAACAACCAAAGGATTGTTGACCCAACACCCCCCCCCCCAAAAACACACTGTGTCTTTAAGTGTGTCTCTGCTTTCAATGCCAAAAACCAACAACAACAACATCGTGATCAGTATGTGTTCTCAGGAATCCCTCTGCATGTCAACACACACTCTCTATGTTGATCTCATGTGGGCCATTAATTTGGGACTAAAACACACACACACACACACACACACGTATATAATTGTATCCTCAGCCTGTTGGCATGGCAACCGCAATCATCCGGCAGGGCGACCCACTCATGATGTCATTGGGCGAGGCGTTTTTGTGATTGGCTGGGTGATGAATGGCTGCTGAGTGGAGCGGGTTAGTACGCTGACAATTACCAGAGAGAGAGAGACAGGCAGATAGAGAGAGGGAGAGAGACAGACAGATAGGGAAGGAGAGAGAGGGAGACAGACCGACAGAGAGAGAGAGAGAAAAGAGACAGATGAAAGACAGGCAGATAGAGAGAGGGAGAGAGACAGACAGAAAGGGAGAGAGAGAGACATATAGAGAGAGGGAGAGAGACAGACAGAAAGGGAGAGAGACAGACACATAGAGAGAGAGAGAGACAGAGAGAGAAGGAGAGAGACAGACAGAGAGAGAAGGAGAGACAGATGAAAGACAGGCAGATAGAGAGAGGGAGAGAGACAGACAGAAAGAGAGAGAGAGACATATAGAGAGAGGGAGAGAGACAGACACATAGAGAGACAGACAGAGAGGGAGAGACAGATAGAGAGAGGGAGAGAGAGAGAGAGATAAAGAGAGTTGGTCTCTCTGCCTTCTGGACGAGATGCAATCAGACAGAATACCAAAATAAAATAAAAGATGTCTCATTCATCACATGACGACAGTAATGTCCTAATGTCTGTGAGACGTCTCCTCAGACGGTCTCCATATTCAAATCATCTTTATTTATAAAGCACTTTTAAGTGGAACCGACATTAAGGGACATTCTGGGCGTGCTGGTCTTACAGGGAGGTGTGTTCAGGTGCATTCTGGGCGTGCTGGTCTTACAGGGAGGTGTGTTCAGGTGCATTCTGGGCGTGCTGGTCTTACAGGGAGGTGTGTTCAGGTGCATTCTGGGCGTGCTGGTCTTACAGGGAGGTGTGTTCAGGTGCATTCTGGGCGTGCTGGTCTTACAGGGAGGTGTGTTCAGGTGCATTCTGGGCGTGCTGGTCTTACAGGGAGGTGTGTTCAGGTGCATTCTGGGCGTGCTGGTCTTACAGGGAGGTGTGTTCAGGTGCATTCTGGGCGTGCTGGTCTTACAGGGAGGTGTGTTCAGGTGCATTCTGGGTGTGCTGGTCTTACAGGGAGGTGTGTTCAGGTGCATTCTGGGCGTGCTGGTGTTACAGGGAGGTGTGTTCAGGTGCATTCTGGGCGTGCTGGTCTTACAGGGAGGTGTGTTCAGGTGCATTCTGGGCGTGCTGGTCTTACAGGGAGGTGTGTTCAGGTGCATTCTGGGCGTGCTGGTCTTACAGGGAGGTGTGTTCAGGTGCATTCTGGGCGTGCTGGTCTTACAGGGAGGTGTGTTCAGGTGCATTCTGGGCGTGCTGGTCTTACAGGGAGGTGTGTTCAGGTGCATTCTGGGCGTGCCGGTCTTACAGGGAGGTGTGTTCAGGTGCATTCTGGGCGTGCCGGTCTTACAGGGAGGTGTGTTCAGGTGCATTGTGGGCGTGCTGGTCTTACAGGGAGGTGTGTTCAGGTGCATTCTGGGCGTACTGGTCTTACAGGTCTTAAATGTTTTTAATTAAGGCATTAAGATCTATTATTGCTGCCATAGACTTATTACAAGAAATATCAGCCTTTAAAACTACAACCATGGCGGTGTTTTTTTTAAACTTTATTAGTTATTATATAAAGAACACGTCTAGATTTTGGGTCAGTTTTGTCCCCGTGTTGACATCCTTCAACGATGGAGACGCAGTTTTTTATTGTCTTATGTTTCATTTCAATGTAATATCGTTCGTTGAGTTGAGCCCCTGGCAACCCCATTTTGTCTGTGTACCAATCCCTCCGTCGCCATAGCAACCTGTTAGTCCACAGTAACGAGCCAGGGCACAAATCAGCCTCCTGCTACGAGAAATCTGTGTGTGAGGTTATGTTTTTGGAAGCTGGAACCAAACTGAGCCGATTCAGACTACCTCTGAGCCAATCAGTGACCTCGTTACAGCGCCCCCTGCTGGGTAATCAGCGCCAGAGCGACGCATCGACCCGCTGACGTCTGTCCAAATCTGATCCGTCTGGGCCATTAAAGGGAAACTACCAGTTTTTTCAACCTGGAACCTATCGTCCTGAGTTTTTTGTGTCTAAGCGGCTGATGGGAACAGTAATCTTTGACAAATGTCCAGCTTGTATTTACCTTCACAAACGTGCTCGTTTTGCTGCTGACAGACACAGATTATTATATAAGTGTCTGACAACATTAAAGAAAGGATCCCTACAGAAATAGAGCTTTAAAAGCTCTTTGAGTTCTTTGTGTTTAACCAGAAACAGCTCTGAGGTCGCTAGTGCTAAACCCACCAGACTCCACTTAAAAAAGCAATACTTTTAGCGTGTATAGAGCCGACATATTCTCACATGTATATTGGTTAACTGTGTTTATTTCAACCAAAAACTAGAGTTGTGACGATTGGGAAAGTGGAAATACAACCCAAAAAAGCTTTTCGTAGTTTTATTTTCTTTCTGTCGACTCTGAATGAAGTGTATTTTACGATGCTAAAATTATTGTTTTTTTACATGGAATCTGGTGGGTTTAGCAAACGTAAGTTGAACAGTAATTGCCACCTCTTGGTGGCAAAACAAGCACTTTTGTGAAGGTAAATACAAGTTGGACAATTGCCCAATTAACTTACATTTTAGCTTTTTTCTCTGCTGCCGACTGCAGCGATCTTTCTTAAAGCGCCCATATTCTCCTCATTATCAGGTTCACAATAGTATTTTGAAGTTATATCAGAATAGGTTTACGTGGCTTCATTTTCAAAAACCACTATATTTTTGTTGTACTGCACATTGCTGCAGCTCCTCTTTTCACCCTGTGTGTTGAGCTCTCTGTCATAGCTACAGAGTGAGACATCTCACTTCTGTCCCATGCTCATTACTAGGTAAGGACTACTAGCCAGTCAGAAGCAGAGTATGAGGGCCCTGACAGTACCTAGGTAAGGACTACTAGCCAGTCAGAAGCAGAGTATGAGGGCCCTGACAGTACCTAGGTAAGGACTACTAGCCAGTCAGAAGCAGAGTATGAGGGCCCTGACAGTACCTAGGTAAGGACTACTAGCCAGTCAGAAGCAGAGTATGAGGGCCATGACAGTACCTAGGTAAGGACTACTAGCCAGTCAGAAGCAGAGTATGAGGGCCCTGACAGTACCTAGGTAAGGACTACTAGCCAGTCAGAAGCAGAGTATGAGGCCCTGACAGTACCTAGGTAAGGACTACTAGCCAGTCAGAAGCAGAGTATGAGGCCCTGACAGTACCTAGGTAAGGACTACTAGCCAGTCAGGAGCAGTAAGTCCCTTTGGGGGGGACTTTTGGCTTTTTCACTTACCTACAACATGCCCAAAAAAGATATATAACACAATAAAGGAAAGGGAAAAAGCATAATATCAGAACTTATAATACAGGAATGTCAAAGGTTGTTGTTTCCATCTCCACGTGGTATTTACCCTTTAATAATATGCAATGTGAGGAGAATTAACCTGTTGTGACTGTTGCTCTGTCAAAGCAGCGGTGTTGGTATCGATGTGTTTTCCTGTCTCCCAGTGTTCGTCGTCCCTCCCTGTGAGAGGGACAACCAGAAGAACAAAGACAGCGTCCTGTGGTGGGAGGACTACTTCACCAAAGAGGTCAGCAGCCAGTCCTTCACGTGCTTCTTCAACCAGCAGAGGAGGTGAGACACCCGCAGCGCTGTCTATTTGAAGGTGTGATACTGGTACATTGGACACCGGGGATGTGTGATGCTGTGAAGTTTCCCTCGCTCACAGATCATTGTTACCATGGGGACGACACTCGGCCCATCGCCACCTGCAACACTGCACGGGCTTCTTTTATCAGAGCCCTCAATTTGGTGCCTGCGACCTTTTGACCCCACATAAGACACCCTCGACTTCAATTTGACGGTCATGGATGGATGGATGGATGGGTGGGTGGGTGGGTGGGTGGGTGGGTGGGTGGGTGGGTGGATGGATGGATGGATGGATGGATGGATGGATGGATGGATGGATGGATGGATGGATGGATGGATGGATGGATGGATGGATGGATGGATGGATGGATGGATGGATGGATGGATGGATGGATGGATGTTTATCCCAATAAAATGGGATATTACAGAGTTCCAGCAGTAAAATCAGTCACACAGAATATAAATATAATGAAATACTAGAATACAATATACATGAAATAATACTAGGATACAATATACATACGTACAATATACATGAAATAATACTAGGATACAATATACATACGTACAATATACATGAAATAATACTAGGATACAATATACATACGTACAATATACATGAAATAATACTAGGATACAATATACATACGTACAATATACATGAAATAATACTAGGATACAATACAAGAACAGATATTTGAATATATTCAAGTTGGGAATACAACAATGCAATAATGTGCAACTGCTTAAATAGTAATGCAGTAATGTTAATAGTAATAGTTAATAATGTTAATATGCAACTGCTGAAGACGGGAGACGGGTACAGTGTATTTGAAGGTGCAGTAGGTACAACTTATAAAACTATCATACTATCATATTTGGTGAAACTGACCCCGTGTTCCAGTAGAACTACACGAAGCAGGTCAGTTAACCCTCGTTTTGTCCTCACGGGTCAAAAACACACAAATATTTGACATTTTGTCCCTTTTTCAGACTTTTTAAGTTTCCATTACCACCACCTTACTAGTTTTACTACTTTCTGGAATTCATGGTCAATAATCCTCATTTATATAGAATTATACCTAATATTAGAGTTAAAAAAGCAGAAATTATGAATTATTTTGACTAATAGTTAAGATCAGAGGAATGAAAGAGCGTTGGAAGGAATCCATTTTATGGTAATTTGGTTAAAAAGAAACTCATATTTCAGATATAGACATTTATTAAAGGGGGCACCAGGAGGGATAATAATAATCCGGATCCTCTGGCTCCACCTACAGTCTTTAGTGTGTTTTGCAAAACTCCACCGCTTCCTGTTCAGATGCTCCAATCACCATCTGCAAGACCCAGGCGGACCCAGAGCATGCTGGGAAACGCCGGCCTCTCAGCTGATAACTCACCACGATGACGTTTTATATGAAGTTTTTATTGATTTTGAATCAGATGGATTTTAGCTGCTATTCGTCTGATTTAAAGTCTTGTTGTGTGGCTGAAGTCGCATTAAATCAGGTCTTTTTAACCAAGATTAAGTTCCCTGTTATAGACTAACAGTATTATAACCAGCAATATTGAAAATATCCATTTTATTCCCATTAATTCCCGTTAATTCCCATGAAGGGTTTCCAACTTTGAAATTCCCAGAATCTTGCAACCCAACCGGAGGGTTGCTGGTTCAAGTCCCCATGGTGGTGGACTGGTTGCTGGAGGGATGCCAGTTCACAAGGTGCTCTTAGGCAAGGCACCAAACTCCCAACTGCTTGGGTTAAAAGAATCATCTTATCTTATATAGGTTATGTTGACTGTTGGGACAGAGGACTGTTGAGACAGAGGACTGTTGGGACAGAGGACTGTTGGGACAGAGGAAGAGGACTGTTGGGACAGAGGACTGTTGGGACAGAGGAAGAGGACAGTTGGGACAGAGGACTGTTGGGACAGAGGACTGTTGAGACAGAGGACTGTTGGGACAGAGGAAGAGGACAGTTGGGACAGAGGACTGTTGGGACAGAGGAAGAGGACAGTTGGGACAGAGGACTGTTGGGACAGAGGACTGTTGGGACAGAGGACTGTAGAGACAGAGGACTGTTGGGACAGAGGAAGAGGACTATTGGGACAGAAGACTGTTGAGACACAGGACTGTTGGGACAGAGGACTGTTGGGTCAGAGGACTGTTGAGACAGAGGACTGTTGGGACAGAGGAAGAGGACTGTTGGGACAGAGGACTGTTGGGACAGAGGACTGTAGAGACAGAGGACTGTTGGGACAGAGGAAGAGGACTATTGGGACAGAAGACTGTTGAGACACAGGACTGTTGGGACAGAGGACTGTTGGGTCAGAGGACTGTTGAGACAGAGGACTGTTGAGACAGAGGACTGTTGGGACAGAGGAAGAGGACTATTGGGACAGAGGACTATTGGGACAGAGGACTGTTGAGACACAGGACTGTTGGGACAGAGGACTGTTGGGTCAGAGGACTGTTGAGACAGAGGACTGTTGGGACAGAGGACTGTAGAGACAGAGGACTGTTGGGACAGAGGACTGTAGAGACAGAGGACTGTTGGGACAGAGGACTGTTGGGTCAGAGGACTGTAGAGACAGAGGACTGTTGGGACATAGGAAGAGGACTGTTGAGACAGAGGACTGTAGAGACAGAGGACAGTTGGGACAGAGGACTGTAGAGACAGAGGACTGTAGAGACAGAGGACTGTTGGGACAGAGGACTGTAGAGACAGAGGACTGTTGGGACAGAGGACTGTAGAGACAGAGGACTGTTGGGACAGAGGACTGTAGGGACAGAGGACTGTAGAGACAGAGGACTGTTGGGACAGAGGACTGTTGGGACAGAGGACTGTTGGGACAGAGGACTGTAGAGACAGAGGACTGTTGGGACAGAGGACTGTAGAGACAGAGGACTGTTGGGACAGAGGACTGTAGAGACAGAGGACTGTTGGGACAGAGGACTGTTGGGACAGAGGACTGTAGAGACAGAGGACTGTTGGGACAGAGGACTGTAGAGACAGAGGACTGTAGAGACAGAGGACTGTTGGGACAGAGGACTGTAGAGACAGAGGACTGTAGAGACAGAGGACAGTTGGGACAGAGGACTGTTGGGACAGAGGACTGTTGAGACAGAGGACTGTTGGGACAGAGGACTGTTGGGACAGAGGACTGTAGAGACAGAGGACTGTTGGGACAGAGGACTGTAGAGACAGAGGACTTTAGAGACAGAGGACTGTTGGGACAGAGGACTGTTGGGACAGAGGACTGTAGAGACAGAGGACTGTTGGGACAGAGGACTGTTGGGACAGAGGACTGTAGAGACAGAGGACTGTTGGGACAGAGGACTGTTGGGACAGAGGACTGTAGAGACAGAGGACTGTAGAGACAGAGGACTGTTGGGACAGAGGACTGTTGGGACAGAGGACTGTTGGGACAGAGCACTGTTGGGACAGAGGACTGTTGGGACAGAGGACTGTTGGGACAGAGGACTGTAGAGACAGAGGACTGTTGGGACAGAGGACTGTTGGGACAGAGGACTGTAGAGACAGAGGACTGTTGGGACAGAGGACTGTTGGGACAGAGGACTGTAGAGACAGAGGACTGTTGGGACAGAGGACTTTAGAGACAGAGGACTGTTGGGACAGAGGACTGTTGGGACAGAGGACTGTAGAGACAGAGGACTGTTGGGACAGAGGACTGTTTGGACAGAGGACTGTAGAGACAGAGGACTGTAGAGACAGAGGACTGTTGGGACAGAGGACTGTTGGGACAGAGGACTGTAGAGACAGAGGACTGTTGGGACAGAGGACTGTTGGGACAGAGGACTGTTGGGACAGAGGACTGTAGAGACAGAGGACTGTTGGGACAGAGGACTGTAGAGACAGAGGACTGTTGGGACAGAGGACTGTAGAGACAGAGGACTGTTGGGACAGAAGACTGTAGAGACAGAGGACTGTAGAGACAGAGGACTGTTGGGACAGAGGACTGTAGAGACAGAGGACTGTAGAGACAGAGGACAGTTGGGACAGAGGACTGTTGGGACAGAGGACTGTTGAGACAGAGGACTGCTGGGACAGAGGACTGTTGGGACAGAGGACTGTAGAGACAGAGGACTGTTGGGACAGAGGACTGTAGAGACAGAGGACTGTTGGGACAGAGGACTGTTGGGACAGAGGACTGTAGAGACAGAGGACTGTTGGGACAGAGGACTGTAGAGACAGAGGACTGTAGAGACAGAGGACTGTAGAGACAGAGGACTGTTGGGACAGAGGACTGTAGAGACAGAGGACTGTAGAGACAGAGGACTGTTGGGACAGAGGACAGTTGGGACAGAGGACTGTAGAGACAGAGGACTGTTGGGACAGAGGACTGTTGGGACAGAGGACTGTAGAGACAGAGGACTGTTGGGACAGAGGACTGTTGGGACAGAGGACTGTAGAGACAGAGGACTGTTGGGACAGAGGACTGTTGGGACAGAGCACTGTTGGGACAGAGGACTGTTGGGACAGAGGACTGTTGGGACAGAGGACTGTTGGGACAGAGGACTGTAGAGACAGAGGACTGTAGAGACAGAGGACTGTTGGGACAGAGGACTGTTGGGACAGAGGACTGTAGAGACAGAGGACTGTAGAGACAGAGGACTGTTGGGACAGAGGACAGTTGGGACAGAGGACTGTAGAGACAGAGGACTGTTGGGACAGAGGACTGTTGGGACAGAGGACTGTAGAGACAGAGGACTGTTGGGACAGAGGACTGTTGGGACAGAGGACTGTAGAGACAGAGGACTGTTGGGACAGAGGACTGTTGGGACAGAGCACTGTTGGGACAGAGGACTGTTGGGACAGAGGACTGTTGGGACAGAGGACTGTAGAGACAGAGGACTGTAGAGACAGAGGACTTTAGAGACAGAGGACTGTTGAGACAGAGGACTGTTGGGACAGAGGACTGTTGGGACAGAGGACTGTTGGGACAGAGGACTGTTGGGACAGAGGACTGTTGGGACAGAGGACTCCTTTAGCCTGTCAGCTTAATCCTCCAATTACTCACCGACGACGCTCACCTGTGACCCTGCTTTTATTTTAGTCTCTGCACCAGAAGGATCAGAATGAGGGACCTGGGCTTGGTAAATGAGGACCCGGGGGGGACGGGGGACACAGTTAGTCACTTGATTTATGGGGTTGCTCCAGCGGTGGCAGCGCGCTTACATCTTCAAATATAACTCACTGTCCACAGCGGTGGAGAGGAAGTTCAGTTGGATCCATTTCAATCAGGAGAGATTTATGGAACATATGCATAATATGAAATGTACAGTCCAAAACATCTGTTAACCCTTGTTTCTTCCCATTGTCATTGTCTCTTGCTTTTTTTAAAGTCATTGTCAATAAACCCAATTTATATATAATTGTACCTCATTTTTTAGTTAAAAAAAAGCAGAAATTATGAATTATTTTGACTAATAGTTAAGATCAGAGGATGTTAAGTGAATCACAGACTGGTATGTCAAAGATACTGTTTTCAAGTCAAGTGCTATAAAATGTGTTTTTATTATGTGCAATAAAAAGGTATATATATATATATATATATATATATATATATATATATATATATATATAGTTGATTATAACGAAGCTTTGAAGCGCAAGAAGTGGTATTCGGGACAGTCTTGGTTATGAGCGCCACATTATTGAGCGATGAAACTGCTGTAAATTCATATTTTTCCTGTCTTCCTCCTGTGATTTCAGGCCCGACGACGTGTTGTGGCGCCGCTCCCACGACACCAGCGTCCTGCTGCACTGCGTCCTCTGGCCAATGGTGTCGCTCCTCCTGGGCACGCTCATTGTGCTCCTGACGGTGTGCGCGCGCTCCCTGGCGGTCCGAGCGAGGCCCTCCAGAAGAGGAAGTGCTCCTACGAGGTGTGCCAAGACCTGTCCGCCGGGCCCTCGGCTCGCCGCGGCAACAAGCTCGGCGACCCTCTCGCGACGAACTCTGACCCGGAGATGTCGCGCCAACGCGACCCTGCCGCTGTTCGCGGTGCGGTGCGCGCCGCGACCGGGAACATTAGGACGAAAGGAAGCTGCTCACGGGAACTAATAATCAGGATGCTGAGGAGCCGGCGGGCCGAGGACGCCACCAACGGCCCACCGCCCTCCGGCGTGCTTCGTATCATCGGAAGTTGTAAAACCGGGAGCGATTGGGAGAAGAGGATGATGGGAAATCCACTGTTGCCTATAGATTTCAGCAGAAACATCAGCACCTTTACCCTGGTTTTAACTAAAGATGTTCCAATACCGTTTTCCCGATACTTGAACTTGCGTATCGGCAGATACTAGGTACCGATCCCATACCAGCGTGTTAAAAAACCCATATATTATTATGTCATATATTATTATGTCATATATTATTATGTCATGTATCCTTATGCTGTAGCAGCTGTATACTACTATCCCCGTTGGCGGTCTGGCTCAGGTTAAAACTCCTCGTGAAACAATGAATGCCATAAAACTGTCTTTTATTATCCAGTTGGACAGCGAGTCATAATGGAAAATGAACTTAAATGAACTACTTTAACCCTTGTGTTGTCTTCCCGTCAAAATTGAAAATCAACACTTTTGTTGACGCTGTCTATCGATGTTTTTAACTTTTTCTTACGCTTTTGTCCCTTTTTTTTAACACTTTTGTCACTTTTTTTTGACGTAACACTAACTTATTAACTTTAGTTTTACAGTTATTTTTTGAATTTATGGTTAATAAACCTCATTTATAGGAAATTATACCTAATGTTTGAGTTAGAAAAGCAGAAATTAGGAATTATTGAGACTAAAATTGGAATCAATCATGTTATTTTGGGGAATTAAAAAGAACATTGACATAGGACAACATGAGGACAACATGAGGACAACATGAGGGCAACATGAGGACAACATGAGGACAACATGGGGACAACATGGGGACAACATGAGGACAACATGGGGACAACATGGGGACAACATGGGGACAACATGAGGACAACATGGGGACAACATGAGGACAATATGAGGGCAACATGAAGACAACATGAGGACATCATGAAGACAACATGAGGGTTAAAGTAGATTTTGTTCCGAGTTAAATTACGTGGTATCGGATCGGTGCGTGTCCTCCAGTTCTCTGTGAGACGGTACGTACGTTTCAGGCGGTATCGGAAGATCTCTAGTCAACAAACCGGACTAGTGGATCTGGACTGGATCTCTTGGAGGCCGCTGAGTTAAATCTAAATTTCTTCTGCGTTAAGACTCGTAACAAAGGGTTATAATATATATATATATATATATATATATATATATATATATATATATATTATAACGACATGCTACGCTGCTGTGATAGATGGTACCTGGAACAGTGAGTCCAACTTCATGCAACAGGACTCGACCCTCCACTGCACCCTTAAATGTAGCTCTTCTATTAATGTAGTTTTCCCTTTGAGTCCCAGTAGCCATGAATGTTGACCAGTTAGAGCGCCAAAGTCCTGACGTCTCGCCAGGCTTCACTGCTCCTCCAGCTTCAGACTGACCACTGCAATCCTTCGTTGAGGGGTTTCTTCCATCCGTCTTTCTCGGCGCATTCATTTAGTTGTGAGGAACGATGCACTATATTAAAGATGTCCATTTCCACAGCACTGATTCCCCCGACACAGCTACAGTCATGTCATACTAACACAACACACAACACACACATGTGGATTTCTTCTCCAGTCGCTTCTACTTTGCTGTTTTTTTATTAGTGCAACGAGACCGCACAAAGAACACAGGACCATTGGCGCATTTTAACATTACAGGAAGTTCATGTAGTTACATTTTTAGATGTGGATTCATGTTGGTCTGGGACCCACACAAGGCAAGTCCCGCCCTACAAAGCAGGCCCAGTAGTTGGGGTTAGGCATTGAGTGTGTGGTTAAGGTTAGGCTAGCCGATTGGTCAGGGGATAGGACCTGATTAAATTGGGTAACGTTACCTTGCGTAAGCATGGACGCCTGGCCAGTAGTAGCGCGTGAATGCTATCGAAGGGCGGCGATAAAGGGTTGAGATCAGGAGACGATGATGAAGACTTTAAAGATGACGAGTCCAAGGATTTCAAATCATTTGCAGCTTTATTTAAACAGTTCATGACACAGCGAGCCGACGTCGTACACACACGGATGTCTACACAAGAGACCAGTGACCATCAGAAGAACTGCGTTTCTTCCAGTCTTCTTGTCCTGCAGCGGTCAGCTGATCTATTTCTGTGAGACGGAGTTACCTTTGACACAACTCCTTATGTTCTGATCTATACTGCACCCTAGGGTCCACTTCACGCTGACTCTGCCCTAAAAGCCCCCTCTGACTGGTTCACTGCATTTGAACTCTTACATGCATACATATCAACCTATCAGGCGGGTCCTTTATTTTAGTGACAGTGGATAGATATGAAAGGGGATTTGAACCCCGGGTCGCTGCAGGACTTATCCAATATGGGCCAAATGCTCCTACTGGGTGAGCTAGACCCGCCTGATAGGGGGGCGTATGGCCCCCTATCAGGCGGGTCTTGCCTTGAAGTTGCGTGGGCTCCATAATGACGCGTCTGGGAGGTTGAATTTGGATTTGGCGAATGTTGCGACATAACGTGTAAGGTGAGGTTTGTTTTTAACGAGGATGGCTACTCAGGAATGCCAAAGAAAAGAGGGAGAGAGGGTAACAAGTAATAATGTAGTGATGGAAACGGGTTCCCCGTGAGGAGACCCCCTCTCCAAAGTGCCAGACGCCGTCAAATGTGAGCTTTTGACCACTCAAGTCGGTTATGATGATGATTATGACTGCAGTCAGGTCTCTCAGAGAGAGAGAGAGGGATGAACCCTAACCCAGGTCTCTCAGAGAGAGAGAGAGGGATGAACCCTAACCCAGGTCTCTCAGAGAGAGAGAGGGATGAAACCTAACCCAGGTCTCTCAGAGAGAGAGAGAGGATGAACCCTAACCCAGGTCTCTCAGAGAGAGAGAGAGAGGGATGAACCCTAACCCAGGTCTCTCAGAGAGAGAGAAAGGGATGAAACCTAACCCAGGTCTCTCAGAGAGAGAGAGAGAGGGATGAACCCTAACCCAGGTCTCTCAGAGAGAGAGAAAGGGATGAACCCTAACCCAGGTCTCTCAGAGAGAGAGAAAGGGATGAACCCTAACCCAGGTCTCTCAGAGAGAGAGAGAGGGATGAACCCTAACCCAGGTCTCTCAGAGAAAGAGAAAGGGATGAAACCTAACCCAGGTCTCTCAGAGAGAGAGAAAGGGATGAACCCTAACCCAGGTCTCTCAGAGAGAGAGAAAGGGATGAACCCTAACCCAGGTCTCTCAGAGAGAGAGAAAGGGATGAACCCTAACCCAGGTCTCTCAGAGAGAGAGAAAGGGATGAACCCTAACCCAGGTCTCTCAGAGAGAGAAAGGGATGAAACCTAACCCAGGTCTCTCAGAGAGAGAGAGAGGGATGAACCCTAACCCAGGTCTCTCAGAGAGAGAGAAAGGGATGAAACCTAACCCAGGTCTCTCAGAGAGAGAGAGAGAGAGAGAGATGGATGAACCCTAACCCAGGTCTCTCAGAGAGAGAAAGGGATGAAACCTAACCCAGGTCTCTCAGAGAGAGAGAGAGAGAGAGGGATGAACCCTAACCCAGGTCTCTCAGAGAGAGAGAGAGAGAGGGATGAACCCTAACCCAGGTCTCTCAGAGAGAGAAAGGGATGAAACCTAACCCAGGTCTCTCAGAGAGAGAGAGAGAGAGAGGGATGAACCCTAACACCAGATACTGAAAGGTTTTTGTTTTTTTTAGTGTATGTTGCTGTTTTTCAATGGCTGCATGTTTGGGAACCCTTTCAGCAGCATAAGGGAACTTCTTATAGTCTTTTAATGTAAAATATATGCAGGAAGGGTTAATTAATCCTCGTGGTGTCTTCCCGCCCACCTGGATTTTTTTTTAATCAACATATTGGTCGTCTTTTTCGAGCCTTTTGTGTCTTTCCAACAATGTTTTTGTCGCTTTTTCAACATTTGTTGTCTTTTTCTGAGCCTTTTGACATTTTTGTGGCTGTTCCCCTAGTTTTTTTAAAGCAATTTTTTTCAGTTTTTTTACATTTGTCACTTTTTTCAGACATTTTTGTTCCTTCTTTCGACATCGTCACATTTTTATTGTGACATACAGTATGTTGTATATATGTTATACACACTTTATTTGACATCTCTCTTTTTTTTGCACTTTTTTAAAAAGTTCTTCCAATTGATTTTTCTCCCAAAAAAACACCCAAATTCACTTAAAGTAGTGTACTGATTATTAATTTAACGTGTGAGGAGCGTTGTTGGGAACCATCCTCGTTACTGTTTTTGGACAATTTGTTTGAAAGAAACCCAAATTTCTGAATAGAAACTTTTTGGAAAGGGGGTCCAGATTAGACCCGAAGACACCAGGAGGTTAAATTTCATCTGCACTGATTTAAAAAAAGAAGCAAAGTAGAAGTGACCTGATTTGTTTGTGGGAAAACAAACGATTGAGTCGTGATGCGATACGTGTTCCTTGGGTTTATTCCTTGGATTTCCGTGGATAAATGAGTGTCTACAGCACTTTGATGCAACTCAAACCCTGAGTGACTTTAACAACATTTCATTTCTTAGCATCCAAAAAAAAACTACAGCTTTCTTTTCCATTGAGTTCAGTTTTCTTCTGTTTCCATGATATCCACCTCCGCTCTATTTAAATGTCGTCTTGCCACTGTTACAGTCATTTCTTTATTTTTAAGATGTATGTTTACGGTCCTCGGCTAGAAATCGGCTGTGGCTAACCACGTTGTAGCGACAAAGGGTTGGATCGCCCAACTCCTTAAAAATTGTGTTCCTCTACAACTAAACGGCCCTCTCGTTACGTTTCGAAGGGAGACGTATTTTCTAGTAGGATCTTTTTTGTTAAACCAGAAACAGCTTCGAAATAACCATCGCCAGACTCCATTTGAAAAAACAGTAATTTTATCATCGTTAAAAACGTCCTTCAAAGTTGACAGAAAACAAATAAAACTATCAAAAGCTGTCTTGTTTTTTTTTGGGCATGTTTAGGCCTTTATTGACAGGATAGCTGTAGATATGAAAGGGGCGAGAGAGAGGGGGAACGACATGCAGCAAAAGGTCACAGGTCGGAGTTAAACCCGGGCTCAGTGCATCGAGGAGTTAACCTCTATATTTGTGTGCCTGCTCTACCAGCTGAGCTATCTGGGCACCCATCAATTGCTGTCTTGGTTCCAACAATCACCACTCTGGTCTGGTTGAAATAAACTCTTAATTCACCCATTTACATGTGGAGATATGCTGCTCTATACACGCTAAAAGTAGTGATTATTTACATGGAGTCTGGTGGAGATATGCTGCTCTATACAGGATAAAAGTAGTGATTATTTACATGGGGTCTGGTGGAGATATGCTGCTCTATACAGGATAAAAGTAGTGATTATTTACATGGAGTCTGGTGGAGATATGCTGCTCTATACATGCTAAAAGTAGTGATTATTTACATGGAGTCTGGTGGAGATATGCTGCTCTATACACGCTAAAAGTAGTGATTATTTACATGGAGTCTGGTGGAGATATGCTGCTCTATACACACTAAAAGTAGTGATTATTTACATGGAGTCTGGTGGAGATATGCTGCTCTATACACGCTAAAAGTAGTGATTATTTACATGGAGTCTGGTGGAGATATGCTGCTCTATACATGCTAAAAGTAGTGATTATTTACATGGAGTCTGGTGGAGATATGCTGCTCTATACACACTAAAAGTAATGATTATTTACATGGAGTCTGGTGGAGATATGCTGCTCTATACACGCTAAAAGTAGTGATTATTTACATGGAGTCTGGTGGAGATATGCTGCTCTATACACGCTAAAAGTAGTGATTATTTACATGGAGTCTGGTGGAGATATGCTGCTCTATACACGCTAAAAGTAGTGATTATTTACATGGAGTCAGGTGGAGATATGCTGCTCTATACACGCTAAAAAAAGTGATTATTTACATGGAGTCTGGTTGAAATATGCTGCTCTATACACGCTAAAAGTAGTGATTATTTACATGGACTCTGGTGGAGATATGCTAATCTATACACGCTAAAAGTAGTGATTATTTATATGGAGTCAGGTGGAGATATGCTGCTCTATACACGCTAAAAAAAGTGATTATTTACATGGAGTCTGGTGGAGATATGCTGCTCTATACACACTAAAATAGTGATTATTTACATGGAGTCTGGTGGGTTTGGTGATGGTGATATCGGGGCTGTTTCATGTTAAACTAAAAGGATCTTACTCTTTAACTAAAAGGTCTATCTATGTAGGGATCCATCCCATAATGTCACACACTTAAAATAATAATCTGAGCCGGTCAGCGGCGAGCATTTAAATGTCCAATGTGATTACACTATTATTGTTGTCGTGGGTACAATAACGTTCAAAGGCCGGGACTAAATTACTTTGCTGCCACGCAGCAGAGTAAACAATAGATGAACATGATTCATCCTTTATCAGAGGGAGTTTTTGATCTTAAAGTGTCCAAATTCCCAACACCACCCATTCCTACAAGTCTAAAAATTACCTACACGTTGCTTAGCAACAGCCGCAAGGCCGAGTGATGTCGCTGCCAATGAGAAGTGAAAAACAGCCAAACTTGAAGTGTGCGGCTGCTTCGGCTCTCTGGGTGAACCGACTGTTGTTGTAAATACATCTTTCCTCCTCAGGTGCAGGTGTTTTTGGACTTTTAATGTCGCCGTAGCACGTTGTCTGCGCCTCGTGGAGAAGCGTCTCGGGTTTGTGTTGTTGATGTTTGAGTTGGGAGTAGAACCAGAAATTATTGTTTTTTTTAATTATTATTATTATTTTTTTAAGTCTGTATTTTGCAAAGAAAACAAGCTATGAATGTAAAACCTTACATCTGTTATTTCTCCTGATGATGTGCAGGAAACATGGTTTTAGAGGTTCATTGTATTCGCAGGGGGACTAGTATTACCTGGAGACAGATGGGAGTAATTCACACGGGGGGTCAAAACCTATTATAATTTCCTTCATTTGCACCGTAACTTGCAGAAAAGGCAGAAATTGTTGCCAAAAAACATTTTGACGTTCAAAATTTCAAATTTGCTCAAAAGTGGAGATCTTGAAAAGGTTTCTCTATAGAGCCCCCACAGGTTTCCCTATAGAGCCCCCTACAGGTTTCTCTATAGAGCCCCCACAGGTTTCCTATAGAGCCCCCTACAGGTTTCTCTATAGAGCCCCCACAGGTTTCCCTATAGAGCCCCTACAGGTTTCTCTATAGAGCCCCCACAGGTTTCTCTATAGAGCCCCCCCACAGGTTTCTCTATAGAGCTCCCCCCACAGGTTTCTCTATAGAGCCCCCCTACAGGTTTCTCTATAGAGCCCCCTACAGGTTTCCCTATAGAGCCCCCTACAGGTTTCTCTATAGAGCCCCCCCACAGGTTTCCCTATAGAGCCCCCTACAGGTTTCTCTATAGAGCCCCCCCCACAGGTTTCCCTATAGAGCCCCCTACAGGTTTCTCTATAGAGCCCCCCCACAGGTTTCTCTATAGAGCCCCCCCACAGGTTTCTCTATAGAGCCCCCACAGGTTTCTCTATAGAGCCCCCTACAGGTTTCTCTATAGAGCCCCCTACAGGTTTCTCTATAGAGCCCCCACAGGTTTCTCTATAGAGCCCCCACAGGTTTCTCTATAGAGCCCCCTACAGGTTTCTCTATAGAGCCCCCACAGGTTTCTCTATAGAGCCCCCCCAACAGGTTTCTCTATAGAGCCCCCTACAGGTTTCTCTATAGAGCCCCCCTACAGGATTCTCTATAGACCCCCCCCCCCCCCACAAGTTTCCTTAGACGACCTTCATTCAACTTGAATGTCATATAACCGATCCTTTGACTCTGTTAGTTAACGTCAATTAAGCAAAAACAAAGTTCCCCTTTAACGAATCAGGTTGTTTCCTGTTGATTTTATCTTATTAGAGTATAAATATGTTTGTTAACTGACTCCATCTTGTTATTAACCCCCAGTAGCTTTCCTGTAGCATTTCTGTGTGTTTCTACGAGCGTTGTTGTCTTTCTGTCCGACGTTACAGTCGATCTTCTATCTGAAGCCTTGGCTGCCGTAGCAACGTCACCAATAAACATGTCTCCATGACAACAAAAACGTGTTATGTTATGTTTTTATAGACGTGAGTTTGGTTTTTAATGGGATTTACACCCTGCAACACAACTAAAATACACACAACACAACCAAATACACACAACACAACCAAATACATACAACACGACCAACTACACACAACACAACCAAATACACACAATACACACAACACAACCAAAATGCACACAACACAACCAAAATACACACAACACAACCAAATACATACAACACAACCAACTACACACAACACAACCAAAATACACACAACACAACCAAATACACATAACACAACCAAAATACACATAACACAACCGAAATACACACAACCAAATACACACAATACACACAACACAACCAAATACACACAACACAACCAACTACACACAATACAACCAAATACACACAATACACACAACACAACTAAAATACACACAACACAACCAAATACACACAACACAACCAAAATACACACAACACAACCAAATACACACAACACAACCAAAATACACACAACACAACCAAATACACACAACACAACCAAAATACACACAACACAACCAAATACACACAACACAACCAAAATACACACAACACAACCAAATACACACAACACAACCACCACACACAATACAACCAAATACACACAACACACCCCCCTATGTTAAAATACAGGGGCATAAGTATACACCCCCCTATGTTAAAATACAGGGGCATAAGTATACACCCCCCTATGTTAAAATACAGGGGCATAAGTATACACCCCCCTATGTTAAAATACAGGGGCATAAGTATACACCCTATGTTAAAATACAGGGGCATAAGTATAACACCCCCTATGTTAAAATACAGGGGCATAAGTATACCCCCTATGTTAAAATACAGGGGGCATAAGTATACACCCCTATGTTAAAATACAGGGGCATAAGTATACACCCTATGTTAAAATACAGGGGCATAAGTATACACCCCTATGTTAAAATACAGGGGCATAAGTATACACCCCCTATGTTAAAATAGGGGCATAAGTATACACCCCCTATGTTAAAATACAGGGCATAAGTATACACCCCTATGTTAAAATACAGGGGCATAAGTATACACCCCCTATGTTAAAATACAGGGGCATAAGTATACACCCCTATGTTAAAATACAGGGGCATAAGTATACACCCCCTATGTTAAAATACAGGGGCATAAGTATACACCCCTATGTTAAAATACAGGGGCATAAGTATACACCCCTATGTTAAAATACAGGGCATAAGTATACACCCCTATGTTAAAATACAGGGCATAAGTATACACCTATGTTAAAATACAGGGGCATAAGTATACACCCCTATGTTAAAATACAGGGGCATAAGTATACACCCTATGTTAAAAACTAAGAGGCATAGTATACACCCCTATGTTAAAATACAGAGGCATAAGTATACCTATGTTAAAATACAGGGCATAAGTATACACCCTATATTTAAAATACAGGCATAAGTATACACCTATGTTAAAATACAGGGGCATAGTATACACCCCCTATGTTAAAATACAGGATAAAGGAAAATAGGCTACTTGAAATCTGTGATTTGGGACAGGAGAAATCCTCTGAACTATCTGCCCCCTTACCCCCTCTCTGGCTGGCTCTCTATCATGGCTGACTTTAGCTGTTAGGACGTCTACAGACTTCTAACTTGGTATCTCTGTAAATCTCTGCCAGGACGGAGAGATGAGGAGGAGAGGAGGAGGGGAGGAGGGTTGGTCAAGGGGGATCTGGGCTCGGCTCAGCCTCCCTGAGAGCTGCTGGATCTGGGTTACCCAGTTCTGCTCCGGCCTTAGTGGGCCACAGAACGATATGGAAATCACAATATGGGTAATTTACAGTTTTTCTCAGTCGCTTTGGTGTATTTCTTAGATCAAATATCTATATGGTATGTAATTTCTAATTGATGGTTAATTTTTTAGACATATTATACTATAACTTTTCATACATTTTTCAACATACTATACTATGACAGATGACCTATGTGGCTCCATAGCTCACTGGTCTACTTTTTTTTATACTTTTTTGACATACTATACTATGACTTTTTTAATTTTTTCAACATACTATATTATGACTTTTCATATTTTTTTCGACATACTATAATATGACTTTTTATACTTTTTTGACATACTATACTATGACTTTTATACTTCTTCGACATACTATGCTATGACTTTTTTTTAAATTTTTCAACATACTATACTATGACTTTTTTAATTTTTTCGACATACTATACTATGACTTTTTTAATTTTTTAAACATACTATAACTTTTCATACTTTCTCCTACATACAATACTATGACAGATGAACTATGTGGCTCCATAGCTCAGAGGTTAGAGCACTGGTCTTGTAAACCAGGGGTCGTGAGTTCAAGTCTCACTGGGGCCTAATTAACACTAAATTTCTGCTTAAATATAATTTAAGACTCTATCTGTATTTCTGCTGAAGTCTCTACACCTTCAGTTATCTGGCGGCTGCACACACTGCTGCAAGTACTTCATTTGTCTGTTTATTGACAAACGTTACTACGACTTTTTTCAACTTACTACTTTTTATTTTTTTGACATACTATACTATGACTTTTAATACTTTTGACATATACTACTATACTACACTTTATACTTGACATACATACAATGACTTTTATACTTTTTTACTATACTATGACTTTTATACTGACATACTATAATATGACTTTTTATACTTTTTGACATACTCTATATGACTTTTATACTTTTGAAATACTATACTATGACTTTTTATACTTTTTTCAACATACTATGCTATGACTTTTTAAATTTTTCAACATACTATACTATGACTTTTTTAATTTTTCATATATACTATACTATTTTTAATTTTTCAATTTTTTAAAAAATTAAAAAGTCATAGTATAGTATAACAAAAAAAAGTATAAAAAGTCATAGTATAGTATGTCGAAAAAACTATAAATATAATATTATAGTATGTTGAAAAATATAAAAAATCACAGTATAGTATTAATGAAAAAGCATAAAAATCATAGTATGTCAAAAATATAAAAAGTCATTATAGTATGTCGAAAAATATAAAAATCATAGTATAGTATGTCAAAAAAATATAAAAGTCATAGTATAGTATGAAAAATATAAAGTATATTAGAAATATGTCAAATAAATATAAAAGTCATATTATAGTATGTCGAAAAAAATTAGAAGTCATTATAGTATGTCAAAAGTATAAAAAGTCATAGTATAGTATGTAAAAAGTATGAAAGTAATAGTATAGTATGCTGAAAAAAGAATAAAAAGTCATACATAGTATGTCTAAAGGTATAAAAGTCATAGTATAGTATGTCGAAAAATTAAAAGTCATAGTATATGTTGAAAAAAGTATAAAAGTCATAGCATAGTATCAAATTAAAGAAAGTGTATTGTAGTATGTCAAAATTAAAAAGTCATAGTATAATGTCTTAAGTAAAAAATTTAAATTGTATAATGTAGTCGAAAAAAAAATATGAAAGTCATAATATAGTATGTTGAAAAAAGTATAAAAGTCATAGCATAGTATGTAAAAAGTAAAAAGTCATATTATGAAATCGTCAAAAAAGAATTAAAAGTCATAGTATAGTATGTCTAAAAAATATAAAAAGTCATAGTATAGTATGTGAAAAGTATAAATAGTAATAGTATAGTATGTTGAAAAAGTATAAAAAGTCATAGTATAGTATGTCGAAAAAGTATAAAAGTCATATTATAGTATGTGAAAGAATAAAAGTCATAGTATAGTATGTCAAAAAGTATAAAAAGTCATAGTATAGTATGTCAAAAATAAAAAGTCATAGTATAGTATGTCGAAAAAAGTATAAATAGTAATAGTATAGTATGTTGAAAAAAGTATAAAAAGTCATAATATAGTATGTCGAAGTATAAAAGTCCTAGTATAGTATGTAAAAAGTATTAAAAGTCATAGTATAGTATGTCAAAAAAAAATAAAAAGTCATAGTATAGTATGTCAAAAAAGTATGAAAAGTCATAGTATAGTATGTCGAAAAAGTATGAAAGTCCTAGTATAGTATGTCGAAAAAGAATTAAAGTCATAGTATAGTATGTCAAAAAGTATAAAAAGTCATATTATAGTATGTCAAAAATTATAAAAAGTCATATTATAGTATGTCAAAAAAAATTAAAAGTCATAGTATAGTATGTCGAAAAAGTATAAAAGTCATATTAGAGTATGTCAAAAAATTATAAAAAGTCATATTATAGTATGTCGAAAAAAGTATGAAAAGTCATAGTATAGTATGTCGAAAAAATTTAAAAAGTCATAGTATAGTATGTCGAAAAAGTATAAAAAGTCATATTAGAGTATGTCAAAAAATTATAAAAAGTCATATTATAGTATGTCGAAAAAAGTATGAAAAGTCATAGTATAGTATGTCGAAAAAATTTAAAAAGTCATATTATAGTACGTCGAAAAAAGAATTAAAAGTCATAGTATAGTATGTCTAAAAAAGTATAAAAAGTCATAGTATAGTATGTCGAAAAAAGTATAAATAGTAATAGTATAGTATGTTGAAAAGTATAAAAGTCATAGTATAGTATGTCGAAAAAGTATAAAAGTCATATTAGAGTATGTCAAAAAAGTATAAAAGTCATATTATAGTATGTCGAAGAAGAATAAAAGTCATAGTATAGTATGTCAAAAAGGTATAAAAAGTCATAGTATAGTATTGCGAAAAAGTATAAATAGTAATAGTATAGTATGTTGAAAAAAGTATAAAAAGTCATATTATAGTATGTCGAAGAAGTATAAAAGTCCTAGTATAGTATGTAAAAAAAGTATTAAAAGTCATAGTATAGTATGTCAAAAAAAATAAAAAAGTCATAGTATAGTATGTCGAAAAAAGTATGAAAAGTCATAGTATAGTATGTCGAAAAAATTTAAAAAGTCATAGTATAGTATGTCGAAAAAAGTATGAAAAGTCCTAGTATAGTATGTCGAAAAATTAAAAAAGTCATAGTATAGTATGTCAAAAAAGTATAAATAATAATAGAATAGTATGTCGAAAAAGTATAAAAGTCATATTAGAGTATGTCAAAAAATTATAAAAAGTCATATTATAGTATGTCGAAAAAAGAATTAAAAGTCATAGTATAGTATGTCGAAAAAAGTATAAAAAGTCATATTAGAGTATGTCAAAAAATTATAAAAAGTCATATTATAGTATGTCGAAAAAAGTATGAAAAGTCATAGTATAGTATGTCGAAAAAATTTAAAGTCATAGTATAGTATGTCGAAAAAAGTATAAAAAGTCATATTAGAGTATGTCAAAAAGTATAAAAAGTCATATTATAGTATGTCGAAAAAGTATGAAAAGTCATAGTATAGTATGTCGAAAAAATTTAAAAAGTCATATTATAGTACGTGAAAAAAGAATTAAAAGTCATAGTATAGTATGTCTAAAAGTATAAAAGTCATAGTATAGTATGTCGAAAAAAAGTATAAATAGTAATAGTATAGTATGTTGAAAAAGTATAAAAAGTCATAGTATAGTATGTCGAAAAGTATAAAAGTCATATTAGAGTATGTCAAAAAGTATAAAAAGTCATATTATAGTATGTCGAAGAAGTATAAAAAGTCCTAGTATAGTATGTAAAAAAGTATTAAAAGTCATAGTATAGTATGTCAAAAAAAATAAAAAGTCATAGTATAGTATGTCGAAAAAGTATGAAAAGTCATAGTATAGTATGTCGAAAAATTTAAAAAGTCATAGTATAGTATGTCGAAAAAGTATGAAAAGTCCTAGTATAGTATGTCGAAAAAAAAGATTAAAGTCATAGTATAGTATGTCAAAAAGTATAAATAGTAATAGAATAGTATGTCGAAAAAGTATAAAAGTCATATTAGAGTATGTCAAAAAATTATAAAAAGTCATATTATAGTATGTGAAAAAAATTAAAAGTCATAGTATAGTATGTCGAAAAGTATAAAAAATCATATTAGAGTATGTCAAAAATTATAAAAAGTCATATTATAGTATGTCGAAAAAAGTATGAAAAGTCATAGTATAGTATGTCGAAAAAATTTAAAAGTCATAGTATAGTATGTGAAAAGTATGAAAAGTCCTAGTATAGTATGTGAAAAAGTATAAAAAGTATTAAGTATGTCAAAAATTATAAAAGTCATATTATAGTATGTCGAAAAAAGAATTAAAAGTCATAGTATAGTATGTCGAAAAATTATAAAAAGTCATATTATAGTATGTCGAAAAAAGAATTAAAAGTCATAGTATAGTATGTCGAAAAATTATAAAAAGTCATATTATAGTATGTCGAAAAAAGTATAAAAAGTCATAGTATAGTATGTCGAAAAAGTATAAAAGTCATATTAGAGTATGTCAAAAAATTATAAAAAGTCATATTATAGTATGTCGAAGAAGTATAAAAGTCATAGTATAGTATGTCAAAAAAAATAAAAAAGTCATTGTAAGTTGAAAAAAGTCGTAGTAATGTTTGTCAATAAACAGACAAATGAAGTACTTGCAGCAGTGTTTGCAGCCGCCAGATAACTGAAGGTGTAGAGACTTCAGCAGAAATACAGATAGAGTCTTAAATTATATTTAAGCAGAAATTTAGTGTTAATTAGGTCCCAGTGAGACTTGAACTCACGACCCCTGGTTTACAAGACCAGTGCTCTAACCTCTGATCTATGGAGCCACATAGTTCATCTGTCATAGTATTGTATGTCGAAAAAGTGAAAAGTTATAGTATAGTATAAAAAGTCATAGTATAGTATGTCTAAAAAAGTATGAAAAGTCATAGTATAGTATGTCGAAAAAGATTAAAAGTCATAGTATAGTATGTCTAAAAAAGTTTAAAAAGTCATAGTATAGTATGTCGAAAAAGTATAAATAGTAATAGTATAGTATGTCGAAAAAGTATAAAAGTCATATTAGAGTATGTCAAATAATTATAAAAAGTCATATTATAGTATGTCGAAAAAAGAATTAAAAGTCATAGTATAGTATGTCAAAAAAAGTATGAAAAGTCATATCATAGTATGTCGAAAAAAGTATAAAAAGTCATAGTATAGTATGTCGAAAAAGTATAAAAGTCATATTATAGTATGTCGAAGAAGTATAAAAGTCATAGTATAGTATGTCAAAAAAGTATAAAAAGTCATAGTATAGTATGTCGAAAAAGTATAAAAGTCATATTAGAGTATGTCAAAAAATTATAAAAAGTCATATTATAGTATGTCGAAGAAGTATAAAAGTTATAGTATAGTATGTCAAAAAAAATAAAAAAGTCATTGTAAGTTGAAAAAAGTCGTAGTAACGTTTGTCAATAAACAGACAAATGAAGTACTTGCAGCAGTGTGTGCAGCCGCCAGATAACTGAAGGTGTAGAGACTTCAGCAGAAATACAGATAGAGTCTTAAATTATATTTAAGCAGAAATTTAGTGTTAATTAGGCCCCAGTGAGACTTGAACTCACGACCCCTGGTTTACAAGACCAGTGCTCTAACCTCTGAGCTATGGAGCCACATAGTTCATCTGTCATAGTATTGTATGTCGAAAAAAGTATGAAAAGTTATAGTATAGTATAAAAAGTCATAGTATAGTATGTCTAAAAAAGTATGAAAAGTCATTGTATAGTATGTCGAAAAAAGAATTAAAAGTCATAGTATAGTATGTCTAAAAAAGTATAAAAAGTCATAGTATAGTATGTCGAAAAAGTATAAAAGTCATATTAGAGTATGTCAAATAATTATAAAAAGTCATATTATAGTATGTCGAAAAAAGAATTAAAAGTCATAGTATAGTATGTCGAAAAAAGTATAAAAAGTCATAGTATAGTATGTCGAAAAAGTATAAAAGTCATATTATAGTATGTCGAAGAAGTATAAAAGTCATAGTATAGTATGTCAAAAAAGTATAAAAGTCATAGTATAGTATGTCGAAAAAATATAAAAAGTCATAGTATAGTATGTCGAAAAAGTATAAAAGTCATATTAGAGTATGTCAAAAAATTATAAAAAGTCATATTATAGTATGTTGAAGAAGTATAAAAGTCATAGTATAGTATGTCAAAAAAAATAAAAAAGTCATTGTAAGTTGAAAAAAGTCGTAGTAACGTTTGTCAATAAACAGACAAATGAAGTACTTGCAGCAGTGTGTGAAGCCGCCAGATAACTGAAGGTGTAGAGGCTTCAGCAGAAATACAGATAGAGTCTTAAATTATATTTAAGCAGAAATTTAGTGTTAATTAGGCCCCAGTGAGACTTGAACTCACGACCCCTGGTTTACAAGACCAGTGCTCTAACCTCTGAGCTATGGAGCCACATAGGTCATCTGTCACAGTATTGTATGTTGAAAAAAGTATGAAAAGTCATAGTATAGTATGTCGAAAAAAGAATTAAAAGTCATAGTATAGTATGTCTAAAAAAGTATAAAAAGTCATAGTATAGTATGTCGAAAAAGTATAAAAGTCATATTAGAGTATGTCAAAAAATTATAAAAAGTCATATTATAGTATGTCGAAAAAAGAATTAAAAGTCATAGTATAGTATGTCGAAGAAGTATAAAAGTCATAGTATAGTATGTCAAAAAAGTATAAAAAGTCATATTATAGTATGTCGAAGAAGTATAAAAGTCATAGTATAGTATGTCAAAAAAGTATAAAAAGTCATATTATAGTATGTCGAAGAAGTATAAAAGTCATAGTATAGTATGTCAAAAAAAATAAAAAAGTCATTGTAAGTTGAAAAAAGTCGTAGTAACGTTTGTCAATAAACAGACAAATGAAGTACTTGCAGCAGTGTGTGCAGCCGCCAGATAACTGAAGGTGTAGAGGCTTCAGCAGAAATACAGATAGAGTCTTAAATTATATTATTATATATATATAAAAAAGAATTAAAAGTCATAGTATAGTATGTCAAAAAAGTATAAATAGTAATAGTATAATATGTCGAAAAAGTATAAAAGTCATATTAGAGTATGTCAAAAAATTATAAAAAGTCATATTATAGTATGTCGAAAAAAGAATTAAAAGTCATAGTATAGTATGTCGAAAAAAGTATAAAAAGTCATATTAGAGTATGTCAAAAAATTATAAAAAGTCATATCATAGTATGTCGAAGAAGTATAAAAGTCATAGTATAGTATGTCAAAAAAGTATAAAAAGTCATATTATAGTATGTCGAAGAAGTATAAAAGTCATAGTATAGTATGTCAAAAAATTATAAAAAGTCATATTATAGTATGTCGAAAAAGTATAAAAGTCATATTAGAGTATGTCAAAATTATAAAAAGTCATATTATAGTATGTGAAGAAGTATAAAAGTCATAGTATAGTATGTCAAAAAAGTATAAAGTCATATTATAGTATGTCGAAGAAGTATAAAAGTTATAGTATAGTATAAAAAGTCATAGTATAGTATGTCTAAAAAAGTATGAAAAGTCATAGTATAGTAAGTCGAAAAAAGAATTAAAAGTCATAGTATAGTATGTCGAAAAAAGTATAAAAAGTCATAGTATAGTATGTCGAAAAAATATAAAAAGTCATAGTATAGTATGTCGAAAAAGTATAAAAGTCATATTAGAGTATGTCAAAAAATTATAAAAAGTCATATTATAGTATGTCGAAGAAGTATAAAGTCATAGTATAGTATGTCAAAAAAAATAAAAAAGTCATTGTAAGTTGAAAAAAGTCGTAGTAACGTTTGTCAATAAACAGACAAATGAAGTACTTGCAGCAGTGTGTGCAGCCGCCAGATAACTGAAGGTGTAGAGACTTCAGCAGAAATACAGATAGAGTCTTAAATGATATTTAAGCAGAAATTTAGTGTTAATTAGGCCCCAGTGAGACTTGAACTCACGACCCCTGGTTTACAAGACCAGTGCTCTAACCTCTGAGCTATGGAGCCACGTAGGTCATCTGTCATAGTATTGTATGTCGAAAAAAGTATGAAAAGTTATAGTATAGTATGTCGAAAAAGTATAAATAGTAATAGTATAGTATGTCGAAAAAAGAATTAAAAGTCATAGTATAGTATGTCTAAAAAAGTATAAAAAGTCATAGTATAGTATGTCGAAAAAGTATAAATAGTAATAGTATAGTATGTCGAAAAAGTATAAAAGTCATATTAGAGTATGTCAAATAATTATAAAAAGTCATATTATAGTATGTCGAAAAAAGAATTAAAAGTCATAATATAGTATGTCGAAAAAGTATAAAAGTCATATTAGAGTATGTCAAAAAATTATAAAAAGTCATATTATAGTATGTCGAAGAAGTATAAAAGTCATATTATAGTATGTCGAAGAAGTATAAAAGTCATAGTATAGTATGTCAAAAAAAATAAAAAAGTCATTGTAAGTTGAAAAAAGTCGTAGTAACGTTTGTCAATAAACAGACAAATGAAGTACTTGCAGCAGTGTGTGCAGCCGCCAGATAACTGAAGGTGTAGAGGCTTCAGCAGAAATACAGATAGAGTCTTAAATGATATTTAGGTAGAAATTTAGTGTTAATTAGGCCCCAGTGAGACTTGAACTCACGACCCCTGGTTTACAAGACCAGTGCTCTAACCTCTGAGCTATGGAGCCACGTAGGTCATCTGTCATAGTATTGTATGTAGGAAAAAGTATGAAAAGTTATAGTATAGTATAAAAAGTCATAGTATAGTATGTCTAAAAAAGTATGAAAGGTCATAGTATAGTATGTCGAAAAAAGAATTAAAAGTCATAGTATAGTATGTCTAAAAAAGTATAAAAAGTCATAGTATAGTATGTCGAAAAAGTATAAATAGTAATAGTATAGTATGTCGAAAAAGTATAAAAGTCATATTAGAGTATGTCAAAAAATTATAAAAAGTCATATTATAGTATGTCGAAAAAAGTATGAAAAGTCATAGTATAGTATGTCGAAAAAAGTATGAAAAGTCATAGTATAGTATGTTGAAAAAAGTATAAAAAGTCATAGTATAGTATGTCGTAAAAATTACAAAAAGTCATAGTATAGTATGTCGAAAAAGTATAAAAAGTCATAGTATAATATGTTGAAAAAATTAAAAAAGTCATATTATAGTATTTCGAAGAAGTATAAAAGTCATAGTATAGTATGTCGAAAAAAGAATTAAAAGTCATAGTATAGTATGTCGAAAAAGTATAAAAGTCATATTAGAGTATGTCAAAAAACGTTGTATATATATTATACAACGTAACAGTGTTATATATAATAGTTGTTACGTCAGTTCTACTTGTGAATTTCTGAATCAAAGCTAGTGGTTAGCCGGGAAGCTAACGGCGGTGGAGGCTAACTGTCCTCTTAATACATCCATGAGGCTAACGGCTAACCGCTACAACTATGACAGACCGTGTAGTTAGTGTGTCACTGATTTTAAACAATTATGTGTAAATTAAAAACATGTCCACACATTGTTTAGTAATTATGTTTTATTAGCACTTAATAATCCAGTTACAGCGACCTGACAGCAAGTTATAAAAACTCATTTACTTTCTCCTTGAGCTGATATAATATCCATAAAACAGCTTTCAGATATGATTATATATCACAATGTAGGAAATGCTCATATAAAAGAATCTAACTGGTGTTACGTCAATGTGCAAAACATGTAATATAGTTCATCAAAGTACAAAATAATACATATATATTGTACTTATATAAGTACAAAATAATACATATATATTGTACTTATATAAGTACAAAATAATACATATATATTGTACTTATATAAGTACAAAATAAGATATATATATAAGTATATATAAGTGTATATATATATATATATATATATATATATTGAACTTATATAAGCACAAAATAAGATATATATATATATATATATATATATATATATATATATATATATATATATATATATCAAAATGTTCTCAGAATAAAATCCATAAAACATTTAAAAACCCTGAAAATCATCCAGCAGTCGAGTCAGTGAGAAAGAGAACAGTTTCCCCAAATCATAATAGTCAAATTATTAAATATTGTTGGAACAGCAACTCAATTTTTCAAATAGTCTAACATTTATATCCCAGAAATGACGTCGTTATTTATAAATGTATTGCATTTAACGGGTAATTCTTTGTATTCAGACTTTTCTTTTCCTTATGAAATAATATGACTGTAAAGGTTTTAGAGTGTTTTCTTTTAGAAATAAATGATTATACTGGATGTCACAGTAAATTACAGTCTGATTAAAATGTGTTGCCGCTACTTAACTGTTGGATTTTGTGATATACATAAGTAAATATCTCAATATTACACATATTAAGCATATAAAATGTTGACATACAGCATATATTCATCATCTTATAAAAGAGTATTACATCAATATTTACATTCAGCAATGTGTGTAACTTAAATAACAACTTATATGGAGCAGTGAGTGAGAACTTATAGGTATAAAAGAAACAATAGATGGCTCTTTCCTTCAGATTTTAACGTTTTTTAACCCAAACTGGATGGGATGGCATCCCGCAACCCGATGAAGATGGATGGATGGATGGATGGATGGATGGATGGATGGATGGATGGATGGATGGATGGATGGATGGATGGATGGATGGATGATGGATGGATGGATGGATGGATGGATGGATGATGGATGGATGGATGGATGGATGGATGGATGGATGGATGGATGGATGGATGATGGATGGATGGATGGATGGATGGATGGATGGATGGATGATGGATGGATGGATGGATGATGGATGGATGGATGGATGGATGGATGGATGGATGGATGGATGGATGATGGATGGATGGATGGATGGATGGATGGATGGATGATGGATGGATGGATGGATGGATGATGGATGGATGGATGGATGGATGGATGGATGGATGGATGGATGGATGATGGATGGATGGATGGATGGATGGATGGATGGATGATGGATGGATGGATGGATGGATGGATGGATGGATGGATGGATGGATGAAGGATGGATGGATGGATGGATGGATGGATGGATGGATGGATGGATGGATGGATGGATGGATGGATGGATGGATGGATGGTTTTAACCCTCCTGTTGTCCTCGGGTCTAATTTGACCCCTTTCCTAAAATATCTATATCTAATTTGGGTTTCTTTCAAACTAATTGTCCCAAAAAGTAACGTGGATGGTTCCCAATAACGCTCCTCATACACATTATATACACATTTTAGTTGCTTTTTTTACGTTTTTGGCCTTTTTTGGCATTTTTTTCAACATTTCTTATGCCTT
>JABXJD010000096.1:1220000-1262500 GCA_013375575.1 Percina caprodes | reverse complement strand
AGTCATTGGGGACGTGTCTCACACTCTCACGTACTGGATGTAGGAGTCATTGGGGACAACGTGTCTCACACTCTCACGTACTGGACGTAGGAGTCATTGGGGACAACATGTCTCACACTCTCACGTACTGGACGTAGGAGTCATTGGGGACAACGTGTCTCACACTCTCACGTACTGGACGTAGGAGTTATTGGGGACTATGTCTCTCACGGTCTCACGTACTGGACGTAGTTATTGGGGACAACGTGTCTCAGTCTCACATACTGGACGTAAGAGTTATTGGGGACTAATGTGTCTCACTCCCACGTACTGGACGTAGGAGACATTGGGGACTATGTCTCTCACACTCTCACATACTGGACGTAGGAGTCATTGGGGACTAACGTCTCACACTCTCACATACTGGACGTAGGAGTCATTGGGGACTAACGTGTCTCACACTCTCACGTACTGGACGTAGTTATTGGGGACAACGTGTCTCACACTCATACTGGACGTAGGAGTTATTGGGGACAACGTGTCTCACACTCATACTGGACGTAGGAGTTATTGGGGACTATGTCTCTCACGGTCTCACGTACTGGACGTAGTTATTGGGGACGTGTCTCAGTCTCACATACTGGACATAGGAGTTATTGGGGACTAACGTCTCTCACACACACACTCACTTTCTGACCCCAAGATATAATCCTGCAGCTGGGACTTCTTTCCACATACTCATCCTCACCACCGGGTTCTCCTGCACAGCCCTGCACACACACACACACACACACACACACACACACACACACACACACACACACACACACACACAGGCATGAACAGACAGGGAGGGAAAGACAAAGAGAGACAGAGAGAGAGAGAGAGACAGAGAGAGAGAGAGAGACTGTGTGAATGTGAAGTTGAATGACAATAAAGTCTAAGTCTGGATTCGTAGTCCAGGCCTCTGGTTTTACGATAACATTTATATAAATACGTGTGTGTGTGTGTGTGTGTGTGTGTGTGTGTGTGTGTGTGTGTGTTTGTGTACTCACACTTTGCGTAGCCGCTGTCGGTAGACCAGCAGAGAGACAACGGCCACCATCATACCGATCAGGAACATCCCGGCACTCAAACCCTCCACAACGCCACCTAGAGGCTCTGGTACACAACACCACCCAGTGAGGGACAGGTGAGGCCGATTCCTTCAGGACCCCGTCTGGGTGACCCCCCACCCCAACCATGACCAGGGCTCAGCCAAGCCAGGAGACGTTAACCCTCTCTCCACTGAGTGAGTAGGAACAAATGGGACACTACCAAGCACCAATCAGTAGTTGCGGCCTGAAGTTACAATTCTGGGGATGTGAGCGTTGGTCTACGGCAAGGTCAGGTACACACACATACCTCAGGTACACACACATACCTCAGGTACACACACATACCTCAGGTACACACACATACCTGTACGTACGTACATACAGTCAGGTACACACACATACCTCAGGTACATACACATACCTCAGGTACACACACATACCTGTATGTACGTACAGTCAGGTACATACACGTACCTCAGGTACACACACATACCTCAGGTACACACACATACCTCAGGTACACACACATACCTGTACGTACGTACAGTCAGGTACATACACATACCTCAGGTACACACACATACCTCAGGTACACACACATACCTCAGGTACACACACATACCTGTACGTACGTACATACAGTCAGGTACACACACATACCTCAGGTACATACACATACCTCAGGTACACACACATACCTGTATGTACGTACATACAGTCAGGTACACACACATACCTCAGGTACATACACATACCTCAGGTACACACACATACCTGTACGTACGTACAGTCAGGTACATACACGTACCTCAGGTACACACACATACCTCAGGTACACACACATACCTGTATGTACGTACAGTCAGGTACATACACGTACCTCAGGTACACACACATACCTCAGGTACACACACATACCTCAGGTACACACACATACCTGTACGTACGTACAGTCAGGTACATACACGTACCTCAGGTACACACACATACCTCAGGTACACACACATACCTCAGGTACACACACATACCTCAGGTACACACACATACCTGTATGTACGTACATACAGTCAGGTACACACACATACCTCAGGTACACACACATACCTGTATGTACGTACATACAGTCAGGTACACACACATACCTCAGGTACACACACATACCTCAGGTACACACACATACCTGTATGTACGTACAGTCAGGTACATACACGTACCTCAGGTACACACACATACCTCAGGTACATACACATACCTCAGGTACACACACATATCTCAGGTACACACACATACTTGTACGTACGTACAGTCAGGTACACACACATACCTGTACTTACATAGTCAGGTACACACACATACCTGTACGTACGTACAGTCAGGTACACACACATACCTCAGGTACACACACACATAGATGGTATGTGTGTACGTACAGTCAGGTACGCATGCACACCTGTACGTACGTACAGTCAGGTATACACACATACCTCAGGTACACACACATACCTGTATGTACTTAGGTACGTACAGGTATGTGCATGTGTGTACTTTAATTTAATACCTGACTGTATTCAGGATTTATATGCAGGCCCGGTGTGTGTGTTTCTCACCTGAGAGCGTCCTGAGCGGTGGAGACAGGTACGTGTCGGTGAAGAGCGGCTGAGGAAACTCTCGGTGGTTTTCATCAAACAGTTTGGTGAAGGCTCTTACACTCAGCCTGAACACACACACACACACACACACACACACACACACACACACACACACACACACACACACACACACACACACACACACACACACACACACACACACACACACAGATACACACACACACACAGATACACATATATATATATACACACACACACACACACACACACACACACACAGATACACACATATATACACACACACACACACACAGATACACACACACACACACACACACACACACACAGACACACACACACACACACACATATACACACACATACACACACACACACACACATACACACACATAAATAAACACTCCATAACTACATGTTTAAATGAAAAGATTAATTGATTAATCAACTAGTAGTTGATTATTAAATTAATGGGCTGTCCTCAACAAGAAGTTCTTAGTTGTCGTGTGATTTTGTGGACTAATTGTTGAATAATTAGTTGACAGATCAGTGGCCTTTGTGTTGTCGTTAGTCTATTTATCGTCTGTAAAACTACAAGTTTCACCTGTAGGAGGTCTTGGCTTTCAGCGGCCCGTCACAGAAGCCGCCGTAGCTGTCGCTCAGGTAGTGGTCATCGTCATGGTAACGGTCACAAGCCCCGCCCAGTCGATCCCCTCCTGCCCCCAGGTTCACCTCCACCACCTGATCAATTATTGATGGAACAAAAACAAAAATAATTGTAATAATTGTTGTTTTTTTGTTGTTATCTAACTGTCAGTTAGCAGTCATTTGTTCGCTGCCGTCACCTGAATAGCGGAGGCGTCGGCGTCCTGCGGGCAGCGGCTGGAGAAGTAAGCGCTCTGATACGCTCGGACGGAGGAGTTGCTGATGTAGTCGCGGTAGGAGGGCAGAGGGTGGCGCTGCTCGGCTGCAGCATCTCATTGGCTGTCAAAAGAGATATGAACAGTCAAAAAAGGCTGACATCTGGTTTCACGTACTTACATCTCCACCAGACTCCATGTAAATAATCACTACTTTTAGTGTGTATAGAGCAGCATATCTCCACCAGACTCCATGTAAATAATCACTACTTTTAGTGTGTATAGAGCAGCATATCTCCACCAGACTCCATGTATATAATCACTACTTTTAGCGTGTATAGAGCAGCATATCTCCACCAGACTCCATGTAAATAATCACTACTTTTAGTGTGTATAGAGCAGCATATCTCCACCAGACTCCATGTAAATAATCACTACTTTTAGCGTGTATAGAGCAGCATATTTCCACCAGACTCCATGTAAATAATCACTACTTTTAGCGTGTATAGAGCAGCATATCTCCACCAGACTCCATGTAAATAATCACTACTTTTAGCGTGTATAGAGCAGCATATCTCCACCAAACTCCATGTAAATAATCACTACTTTTAGTGTGTATAGAGCAGCATATCTCCACCAGACTCCATGTAAATAATCACTACTTTTAGTGTGTATAGAGCAGCATATCTCCACCAGACTCCATGTAAATAATCACTACTTTTAGTGTGTATAGAGCAGCATATCTCCACCAGACTCCATGTATATAATCACTACTTTTAGCGTGTATAGAGCAGCATATCTCCACCAGACTCCATGTAAATAATCACTACTTTTAGTGTGTATAGAGCAGCATATCTCCACCAGACTCCATGTAAATAATCACTACTTTTAGCGTGTATAGAGCAGCATATTTCCACCAGACTCCATGTAAATAATCACTACTTTTAGCGTGTATAGAGCAGCATATCTCCACCAGACTCCATGTAAATAATCACTACTTTTAGCGTGTATAGAGCAGCATATCTCCACCAAACTCCATGTAAATAATCACTACTTTTAGTGTGTATAGAGCAGCATATCTCCACCAGACTCCATGTAAATAATCTCTACTTTTAGCGTGTATAGAGCAGCATAGCTTCACCAGACTCCATGTAAATAATCACTACTTTTAGCGTGTATAGAGCAGCATATCTCCACATGTAAATGTGTGAATTAAGAGTTTATTTCAACCAGACCAGAGTGGTGATTGTTGGAACAGTGGAAAAATGAACCGAGACGCACATTTGATAGTGTTATTTATTTTCTGTCCACTTTGAATGCAGTATGTTTTACAATGATAAAAGTTGTGATTATTTACATGGAGTCTGGTGGGTTTGGTGATGGTGATGTCGGGGCTGTTTCATGTTAAACTAAAAAGATCTTACTCTTTAACTAAAAGGTCTATCTCTATAGGGATCCATCCCATAATGTCACACACTTAGAATAATAATCTGAGTCTGTCAGCGGCAAAAACTGAACTTTAAGTGAAGATGAAAATGAAGGTGCACAATTTGCCGTTAGCGTTACATGTTTGGCTCTGGATCAATTTGTAAAATTGTTGTTCCTATCAGTCACTTAGACACAGATACCCTTTAAAGTCTGACTTAAATCCGGTTTTCAGGTTTTTATTTTAGTTATCCCTCCAGTTGTCCTCGGGTCATATTAGACCCCTTTAAAAAATGTATATATCTGAAATATGAGTTTCTTTTTAACCAAATTACCGCAAAAATTTTATTGGATTCCCTCCAACGCTCTTTGCAAATACAATTGCTTACTTTCAATCTTAACTAACATAATTTCTGCTTTTTAACTCTAATATTAGGTATAATTATATAAGAATGAGGGTTATTGACCATAAATTCCAAAAAGTAATAAAACTAGTAAGGTGGTGGTAGTGGAAACCAAAAAAAAAGTCAGAAAAAGGGACGAAAATGTCACATTTTTTTGTCAATTTTTGACCCGGGAGGACAACACGAGGGTTAAAAACGTTAAAAAGTCTTTAAAAATGTGTGTTTGTACCGTCAGACTCGGCCACGACCACGGCGAAGTATCTCACGGCTCCGTTAGCGTCACTGAACCACGAGCAGTTGAAGCGGAACAAGATGGAGGACGGCGTGACCTTTGACGACCTCTCACTGACACGAACGCTCGGGGGCGGGACCGGAGGACCTGAAAGGAAACCGATTGGTTAAACAGACTATCACTTCTTCCTGATGGAATGACTCAATGCTAAAGTCTTTGTGTTGACATTTTGTCAATAAAGTTTTTGTGTGCCTCCAGGGACCAATCCAATTAAACATCAGACTCGAGGGAGTGTGTGTGTGTGTGTGTGTGTGTGTGTGTGTGTGTGTGTGTGTGTGTGTGTGTTTGTGTGTGTGTGTGTGTGTGTGTGCGCACGCACCCCTTTGTGCGTGTGTGTGCTGTCGTATGTGCCTTCATGCGTGTGTGTGTGTGTGTGTGTGTGTGTATATGTGTGTGTGTGTGCGTGCAAGTGCCTTTGTGCGTCTAAGTGTGTGTGTCTGTCTGTGTGTGTGCGCGTGCCTTTGTATGTGTGTGTGTGTGTTTATGCGTGTGTGCCTTCATGCGCGTGTGTGTGTGTCTGTGTGTGCGCGTGCCTTTGTATGTGTGTGTGTGTGTGTGTGTGTGTGTGTGTGTACTCACGGTCTATCATGGTAACGGTTGTGTGTGTCGCGGCGGACTCGTCTGTCCGGCTGACGACACTCTGACCGTCACCGAGTACTTCCTGTACGCCTCTAAGTGGTCCAGCGTTACCGCGGTGACGCCCCCCGCCAGACGAAGCGCCGAGGTCAGCTCCCCATCGTCATGGCGGCGACACTCGACCTCGTAGGAGTCGAAGTCGGCGAGAGGAGGCAACCAGGAGCAGGAGAGAGAGGAGGGCGAGAGAGGGAAGCAGTGAATGGACTTCAGAGGAGACGGACCTGAAGGAGGAGAGGAGACAAGGGGGGAGGAGACAAGGAGAGAGGAGAGGAGACAAGGGGGGAGGAGACAAGGGGGGAGGAGAGACATTGCCAATTTTAATTGTTACTTTAAGTTGTATTTTAAGTCATTTTAAACTGTATGCATGTTATATCCGAGCTCTCCTTGGAGACCCAGGACCAGGTGGAGGGAAGTCCAGCTGGGAGGAGGCCTTGGGGAAGACCCAGGACTAGGTGGAGGGACGTCCAGCTGGGAGGAGGCCCCGGGGAAGACCCAGGACTAGGTGGAGGGATTATATCTCCAACCTGGCCTGGGAACGCCTCGGGATCCCCCGGTCGGAGCTGGTTGATGAGGCTTGGGAAAGGGAAGTTTGGGGTCCCCTACTGGAGCTGCTGCCCCCAAGACCCGATACCGGATAAGGGGACGGAGATGGATGCATGGATGGATGGATGGATGGAGGAATGGAGGGATGGTGGATGGATGGATGTCTACATGAATGGATGGATGGATGGATGGATGGATGTCTAGATGGATGGATGGATGGAGGAATGGATGGATGGATGGATGTCTAAATGGATGGATGGATGGATGTCTAGATGTCTAGATGGATGGATGGATGGATGTCTAGATGGATGGATGGATGTCTAGATGGATGGATGGATGTCTAGATGGATGTCTAGATGGATGGATGGCTGGATGGATGTCTAGATGGATGGATGGAAGGATGGATGTCTAGATGGATGGATGGATGTCTAGATGGATGGATGGATGTCTAGATGGATGGATGGATGTCTAGATGAATGGATGGATGGATGTCTAGATGGATGGATGGATGTCTAGATGAATGGATGGATGTCTAGATGGATGGATGGATGTCTAGATGGATGGATGGATGTCTAGATGGATGGATGGATGTCTAGATGAATGGATGGATGGATGTCTAGATGGATGGATGGATGTCTAGATGGATGGATGGATGTCTAGATGAATGGATGGATGTCTAGATGGATGGCTGGATGTCTAGATGGATGGATGGTAGTAAAGCTTCTCCTTCTCCTTTAACAGCCTGTGTCTATTAAATACTGCACCAGATGTTTGGCTGACCTCAGCAGCAGAAATTAGAAACTAGGTCACTTTATACATATTAATAAAGTGTCATTTTTAATCCTTCTGCCGATCGGTTTCGATCCCTGTGACCAGGAACCAGAACATGATGAAAAATGCTTCCCAACAGACGGACAGCAGGGATTCAGACTCTGTTATGTCTCCAAAAACTGACAAAAATCTGACATTTTTGTCCCTTTTTCAGACTTTTTTTTAGTTTCAACTACCCCCACCTTACTAGTTTTACTACTTTTTGGAATTCATGGTCAATAACCCTCATTTATATAGAATTATACCTAATATTAGAGTTAAAAAAGCAGAAATTATGAATTATTTTGACTAATAGTTAAGATCAGAAGAATGAAAGTGATCAGGTGTAAGGAATCCAATACATTTTTATGGTAATTTGGTTAAAAATAAACTCATATTTCAGATATAGACATTTATTAAAGGGGTCAGATTAGACCCGAGGACACCAGGAGGACACCAGGAGGACACCAGGAGGACACCAGGGGGGTTAAGATGCTTTCCGACAGACGGGCAGCAGGAACTCAGACTATGTTACGTCTCCATCTGGTGGAGAGAAGAAGAAACCACAACCTGTCTGATTTATGAAATGCTTTGTGAAGAAAATATCTTAACGTTAGTTTCTAGACACTAGTTTTCCTCCAGCTGTGTCGACAGTTTATGTTCAGCAGAGGTGGAAAGTACGAACTTTAAATGACTCACGTAGCTGTAATTGAGGTTTTTTGTGTGCTTTTACATCTTAAAGTAGTTTTCAAAGTCTGTCATTTTACTTTTACTGCAGTAAGATTTGGTTGAAATATTGTACTTTGCTTCATTTTCAGTAACATCCGTTACTGAGTAAAAAATATTAAATAAAAAAAGGTCTCCAACGCTGCTTTGGTAAAGAATCAAACTCAGTGACCTCAGATTCTGCTCATTTTCAGGCTCATAATTGTATTTTGAGGTTATATCAGAATAGGTTTCCATGGTTTCATTTTCAAAAAACACCATATTTCTGCTGTACTGCACAATGTTGCAGCTCCTCTTTTCACCCTGTGTGTTGAGCTCTGGATTTTAGCTACAGAGTGAGACATCTCACTTCTGTTCCATCTTTGTTGGGAGTCGCACATGCTCAGTACCTAGGTAAGGACTACTAGCCAGTCAGGAGCAGAGTGTGAGGGCCCTGCCAGTACCTAGGTAAGGACTACTAGCCAGTCAGAAGCAGAGTATGAGGGCCCTGACAATACCTAGGTAAGGACTACTAGCCAGTCAGAAGCAGAGTATGAGGCCCTGACAATACCTAGGTAAGGACTACTAGCCAGTCAGAAGCAGAGTATGAGGGCCCTGACAGTACCTAGGTAAGGACTACTAGCCAGTCAGGAGCAGAGTATGAGGGCCCTGACAGTACCTAGGTAAGGACTACTAGCCAGTCAGAAGCAGAGTATGAGGGCCCTGACAGTACCTAGGTAAGGACTACTAGCCAGTCAGAAGCAGAGTATGAGGGCCCTGACAGTACCTAGGTAAGGACTACTAGCCAGTCAGGAGCAGAGTATGAGGGCCCTGACAGTACCTAGGTAAGGACTACTAGCCAGTCAGAAGCAGAGTATGAGGGCCCTGACAGTACCTAGGTAAGGACTACTAGCCAGTCAGGAGCAGAGCATGAGGGCCCTGACAGTACCTAGGTAAGGACTACTAGCCAGTCAGGAGCAGAGTATGAGGGCCCTGACAGTACCTAGGTAAGGACTACTAGCCAGTCAGAAGCAGAGTATGAGGGCCCTGACAGTACCTAGGTAAGGACTACTAGCCAGTCAGAAGCAGAGTATGAGGGCCCTGACAATACCTAGGTAAGGACTACTAGCCAGTCAGAAGCAGAGTATGAGGGCCCTGACAGTACCTAGGTAAGGACTACTAGCCAGTCAGAAGCAGAGTATGAGGGCCCTGACAGTACCTAGGTAAGGACTACTAGCCAGTCAGAAGCAGAGTATGAGGGCCCTGACAGTACCTAGGTAAGGACTACTAGCCAGTCAGAAGCAGAGTATGAGGGCCCGGACAGTACCTAGGTAAGGACTACTAGCCAGTCAGAAGCAGAGTATGAGGGCCCTGACAGTACCTAGGTAAGGACTACTAGCCAGTCAGAAGCAGAGTATGAGGCCCTGACAGTACCTAGGTAAGGACTACTAGCCAGTCAGAAGCAGAGTATGAGGGCCCTGACAATACCTAGGTAAGGACTACTAGCCAGTCAGGAGCAGCGTAGATGTAGCCTGAATCACAACCTACACATTAAAGGAATAATTTGTTATTTTGGGAAATGCTTTCAAAGACTGAAATGAGTATATGGATATCAACGTCTGTCTGGAGACGGAGTCAGGATGTAGTTAGCCTAGCTTAGCATGAAGACAGGAAGCAGGAGGAACTATTCGCTAGCTATTCGCCCACAGTACAATAATACACCAAAAACCTGACTTCCCCCACGTACTTGTCCTGACGTTCCTCTGGATTGGCTGGCTCCTGACCGTGGGCCTGTCCGAGCTCCGCCCCGCTTATGGTTGCCACGGTGAAGTTGTACAGTCGCCCTGGAAACATCCCGCCCAGGACGCGGCTGGTCTGGTGAGTCTGTGTGACTGACAGCCTGTCAGGCGTCCACTGCAGGCCGAAGCTGTCGTAGTCCCGGAGGCGGGACCGGACCACGACAGCTCTATCGTGTCATTGGTCGGGCCTTGTTTGACGGACAGGTGGGTGGGCGGCTCTGGGGCTGAAAGAGAGGACTGCTGGTAATAATACGCGACGCACCGCACGCTAATAGAAATATTTCTGGCGCTGCATGCATTTTACGGCATAACGTGTCATACTGAAATTAGTGAAATCCATAAAAATAAAAAACCTTTCTCATTACAAACAATAACAGAAAATGGAAATAATTTCTGAATATTATTATTATTATTCAGATGTTATCGGGCGATAATAGGCATTTCCCGATCTATCGGTATTGGCATTTATAATAGCCGATAAAAAAATAAGATAATTTATCAGAACTTTAATATAGTTTGATGTTCTGTTGTGACAATAAAACAATTCACAACTCATAAATAACCACAAATAACTCATGTTAGGGAAATCTGATTATGTTTTGTAACGCGTTTCTGGATTTTAAAAAAATATATATATATCGGCCAACATATCGGATTGTTAAAAAAACAAATATTCGGAGCAGTATCGGCCTTAAAAATCCATTATCTGTCGAGCTCTAGTCATGACTAACTGTCACTAAGCCCCTCCCCCTCCCATCTTGTGGGTGATTGGCTGGAATGGGATTTGTAGTATTTTGGTGCACAGCCTGTGCCTGTAGTGTCTGTTCAACGTTAACGCTGTGTTGTCTCCTGAGACCGGGCTTTTTCACAGTGTATTCGGGGCCGGGGGCAGGTAGAGGATCAAGGATTTGAAAACAAAAAGTGAACTCATAGTGCACCTTTACCGTCATATAAATAAGGTTTATTGTTAATGAAGATGAAAAAGTGCTAAAAAAAGTGACAAAAATGTACTAAAAAGCATCAAAAGCATAGAAACCCCGGCAAAAATGCAAAAAACACAGATCTTTTTCAATTTTGACCCGGAAGGACAAGTTCACGGAGGACAGGAAGACAACACAAGTACATATTGAACCGACGGAGCTCTAGTTTCTATTTGACCTACTGGTGCGTCCGAAGGCTGAGATTTTATTGGTCAGTTCCCCGCTGTGTGTGATGACCTCAGCGCGATACAGCCTACCAGGAACCAGCCCAGAGAACATGTGACTCTTGTGCTCCGCCCGAGCGTCTGGGCTCCCAGAGTGGCTCCAGAAACGTCGTACAACACCACCTGAAAACACACAAAGTACACAAGATTTGTACAATATTCTATCTGTTGTTTCGGAATTAACCCTCATGTTGTCCTCATGTTGTCCTCATGTTGTCCTCATGTTGTCCTCATGTTGTCCTCATGTTGTACTCATGTTGTCTCCATGTTGTCCTCATGTTGTCTTCATGTTGTCTTCATGTTGCCTTCATGTTGCCTTCATGTTGTCTTCATGTTGTCTTCATGTTGTCTTCATGTTGCCTTCATGTTGCCTTCATGTTGTCTTCATGTTGCCTTCATGTTGTCCTCATGTTGTCCTCATGTTGCCTTCATGTTGCCTTCATGTTGTCTTCATGTTGTCCCCATGTTGTCTTCATGTTGTCCTCATGTTGTCCTCATGTTGTCCTCATGTTGTCCTCATGTTGTCCTCATGTTGTCCCCATGTTGTCTCCATGTTGTCCTCATGTTGTCTTCATGTTGCCTTCATCTTGTCTTCATGTTGCCTTCATGTTGTCTTCATGTTGCCTTCATGTTGTCCTCATGTTGTCCTCATGTTGCCTTCATGTTGTCCCCATGTTGTCCTCATGTTGTCCTCATGTTGTCCTCATGTTGTCCTCATGTTGTCCCCATGTTGTCCCCATGTTGTCCTCATGTTGTCCTCTATTTATTATTTCTATATTCTGTCCCTGTGTGTCTGATATTTTGCTGCTGTAGCGCCAAAATCTTCCTCAATAAAATCTAATCTAATTAAAGGTTGAGGAAAAACTACTTCAGTTTTCCGTTTTCAGCGTTTTTCTTGCTTTTTCCAGATGTTTTGGTCACTTTTTCATCCCTTATTTCAACATTGTTTTACGCTTTTTCCAACATTTTGTCGCTTTTATTCCGACATTTTCTCTGCTTATTTCAACATCCTGTATTTCTGATTTTAAAAAAACGTTGAAAACGGGTCAAATCTGACCCGAGAACAACGTTTTCTTGTCTCTGTAACGATGTTTTCTTGCTGCCAGGCGTCTCTCACCGAGATTTCATCTGAGTAATAAAGATAAAATGAATGAAATGAATGAACCTGATAGCTGCTCCAGCTGCCGGCTCCGTGCTGCCAGCTGACCGCCAGCCGGTCCGTCCGTCCTGGACTCTGAACCCGGAGAGACGAAACTGAAGACGGGACTGGAGAGCCGAAAAGAAAGAAAACAATACAATAATAATAATAAAAACTTTTTATAGAGCACTTTTCATACGAGAGATGCAGCTATGCCTAAAATTTCTTTCGGGATGAATAAAGTATCTATCTATCTTATATGCAAAAGCCCATTTAGATCAAGTTTCAGCTTTAAAAAACCTAAATCGTAGTACCCATAGTACTTTATATATCAAACATCCTAGTAATACTCATGACATGGTACTACAGTGTGTACTGACCGGTTCTGGCGAGCACCGAGGTGTCGCTGCTCATGCCTCGGCTCCAGCTCTCCACCGTCAGCCGGTACAGACTTCCTGCTTCCAGGCCGGAGAACACACAGCTGTCTGCAGCTGGACCCACTTTCTGCAGGTCCACCAGCGCCCCCCCCACCTGCAGCACACACACAGAACATCATACATATATACATACTGTATACATATATATATATATATATATATATATATATATATATATATATATATGCACATATACATATATATTCACATATACATACATATATACATATACACATATACATACATATACATGTATATATACATATATATACATGTATATATACATATATACATATATACATACATATATACATACATATATACATATATATACATATACATATAATATTGACATGTAATATTTTCTCCTCTATATTTGAGGTGTCCCACCTGGTGATGCTCTTTCCTGCCCGCTGCAGCGTCCTGCCTGTGATTGGCTGTTGCCTCGGTGACGCTGTAGAGTGACAGGTCGTACATGTTGACGTAGCCGTCCGAGGGATGCCAGGAGAAGGAGAGAGAGGTGGAGTTGGCCCAAGTGACGGTTAGATTACTGACTGCAGCCGGACCTGAAACACAGACAGCGTAACAATAATACCTCAAAGATCACACTTACGTTTTATAGATATCGTGACAGATTTCGGGCTCTATTTCAACGGTCTGAGCGCACGGCGTGGAGCGGTGCGTTCAGGGCCAAGTGTCCAAATCCAGTTTTGCTAGTTTGACGGAGGAACAAAGGGTCGGGGGCACCAAGCGCGTGGTCCTAAAGGGCTGGACTTAGTATCTCATTAATCAGAGGTGTGTTCTGGGTAACATGCAATCAGCCAATCAGAGATCCTGTAAGACCAGCACGCCCAGAATGCACCTGAACACACCTCCCTGTAAGACCAGCACGCCCAGAATGCACCTGAACACACCTCCCTGTAAGCCCAGCACGCCCAGAATGCACCTGAACACACCTCCCTGTAAGACCAGCACGCCCAGAATGCACCTGAACACACCTCCCTGTAAGACCAGCACGCCCAGAATGCACCTGAACACACCTCCCTGTAAGACCAGCACGCCCAGAATGCACCTGAACACACCTCCCCTGTAAGACCAGCACGCCCAGAATGCACCTGAACACACCTCCTTGTAAGACCAGCACGCCCAGAATGCACCTGAACACACCTCCCTGTAAGACCAGCACGCCCAGAATGCACCTGAACACACCTCCCTGTAAGACCAGCACGCCCAGAATGCACCTGAACACACCTCCCTGTAAGACCAGCACGCCCAGAATGCACCTGAACACACCTCCCTGTAAGACCAGCACGCCCAGAATGCACCTGAACACACCTCCCTGTAAGACCAGCACGCCCAGAATGCACCTGAACACACCTCCCTGTAAGACCAGCACGCCCAGAATGCACCTGAACACACCTCCCTGTAAGACCAGCACGCCCAGAATGCACCTGAACACACCTCCCTGTAACACCAGCACGCCCAGAATGCACCTGAACACACCTCCCTGTAACACCAGCACGCCCAGAATGCACCTGAACACACCTCCCTGTAACACCAGCACGCCCAGAATGCACCTGAACACACCTCCCTGTAAGACCAGCACGCCCAGAATGCACCTGAACACACCTCCCTGTAAGACCAGCACGCCCAGAATGCACCTGAACACACCTCCCTGTAACACCAGCACGCCCAGAATGCACCTGAACACACCTCCCTGTAACACCAGCACGCCCAGAATGCACCTGAACACACCTCCCTGTAACACCAGCACGCCCAGAATGCACCTGAACACACCTCCCTGTAACACCAGCACGCCCAGAATGCACCTGAACACACCTCCCTGTAACACCAGCACGCCCAGAATGCACCTGAACACACCTCCTGAAGTGATACTTCTACGGTTTGGAAGTTATGCAAAATCTAAAATAATCTAATATATTTTTAACACTTTCACCCAGGAAGTGTTTTACTTTGGAGCATTTTAATTCAATCTAGATCTTTTTCCTAAATTCAACTCAACTTCACCACTTTTCCCCTTCAAGATGGCGACAAACGTGCGCCCGTATGGTAACGCAGTGACTTACGAGTCTGTCCCTCTGCTGTGGCGTCCAGCGACAGGACGCCGCCGCTGAGCGTCGCCACCTTCACTCTGTACCACCTCCCGACGTCAGACCCTCCAGGCGCTCGCTCCGACTCTCCACGGGCACCGACCGATTGGCCAGAACGACGCCGGCCTCGTCCAATAGCTGCAGACTGTAGCCGTCGTACGCCCGCCGGCCTCTCCCAGCTGACGGTCAGACTGTGCGTGGTGTGGTCGTTATCCGCCTGCAGCGCCGTGACTCTGGCCGGAGCTGCGACACAATAATCATACATATTACTCTGTTATTACAGTTATTATTGGTATCTTTATACGTATGATGTCTTTATACGGTCTTCTATACTGTCTTCTTGCTAAAAACTGATGCTGGAAATTTCAATATCCTTGCGGGAGTCCTCCCAAAAGGATTAATAAAGAGAAGTGTGAGTCTAATTTAACCCTTGTGTTGTCCTCGGGTCAGAAATATAATGTAGTGTACATTTTAGTTGCACTTGCATTAATATTCAAGATTTCTTTATGGTCATACCTCAGTACACTGTAGTACGAAATACAACAAACAATTAAAAACACTGTGGAAAAGTCGATATTAGTTATATGAATGAAAAGAAATAAATGCTTGTATGGGTGTGCAGAGCATGTAGAATGATAAATATAAATATATAACGTCTAAAAAACCTAAAAAATATAAATATCTAGATACTAGATACATGCAGTTGGGAAAAAGTATAAAGTATGTATGTGATGTGTATGAGTTTTATCAAACTCAATTAAATTTCTATATTATATTACATATATATATATATATATATATATATATATATATATATATATATATATATATATAAAAATATATTATACATATATAGTGAATATATATTTTATTATTTTCTAGACCTCACCCCTTCACAGAGAATGCTACACAATTGTACATATATATATATATATATATATATATATATATATATATATATATATATATATCTATCTATATATATATATATATATATATCTATATATATATATATATATATATATATATATATATATATATATATATATATATATATATATATATATATATATATATATATATATATATAAAATATATCTATATTTTATATATTTACATATATATAAACCTCTCTTTCGACAAGCATTAGGTGCACAACGGTACTTCTATTTTTGAGTGTGTAGTAATAATACGTTGCTATTACTCAAAATGAGTCAAAGCGACGGCGTCGTACCGGTTGTGCCGGTGGCTGCGATGCGATTGGTCAGCTTCCCGCTCAGTGATTGGACGCTGACGGTGTAGGCGAGGCCTGGGGTCAGATCCTGGAAGTCCAGGGAGGAGACGTGTTTAGGGACGGGGCGCGTCTCGACGAGGACGCCGTCCTGGAGACAGGAAGAAGAACAGAATACTCCAGAATAAAAGCTCCATCATTTAGGATAGATAGAATAGAAAGCCTTTAATGATATTATATAAAAATATAAAAATATAAAAATATAAAAATATAAAAATATAAAAATATAAAAATATAAAAATATAAAAATATAAAAATATAAAAATATAAAAATATAAAAATATAAAAATATAAAATATAAAAATGTAAAAATCTAAAAAATATAATATATAAACATAAAATATAAAAAATTAAAAAATTTAAAATACTAAATATAAATATATAAAATATAAATATATAAAATATATAAAATATATAAAATATATAAAATATATAAAATATATAAAATATATAAAATATCAAATATAAAAAATATAAAATACATAAAATATAAAATATAATCTTCATCTGCTTATACGCTGTTGCACAATAAAAAGAAGAGATACATAAATAGAAAGCCTGGTATAATATTTTCCTAAATATTTTCCTTCTTTCTTTGTTAATGATTTTAATTCTCTCGGAGTGAGCCTGCATGTGCAGTTGGACTCACCGTGGTGGACAGGGAGACGACGTACATGTCCAAGTCTCCGTCTCCCGGTGTCCAGGAGACCAGCAGCCCGCCGACCGAGGAGCGCGGAGACAGACGGAGGTTCCTGACGGTGCTGGGAACTAGAGGCGGGAAAATAACCAATAGTATAGTCTAGTACACTGGTTCCCAATCTTGTTCAGGTCAAGACCCAAAAGAGAAACCTGGTGTCTCCCCGGGACCCAAATTTGCAAAAATACACCATGAATCATTGTAACATCTACATTTTTAAACTGTGGACAAAAGACGGAACAAACCATGAATTTAAATGTATATGAAGTGTATTTATTCCATTATAAAAGTTATCAAAAACAGAAAAGGTCTCTATTGTCCTCTCTGTGTCTCCGTCCCCTCCCATCGTCCCTCAGGAACCACACCAACATGTTTTAACTATGCTGACTTGAATTTAATGAGATGGATGTGTCTGGTTGAAGATCTCAACCAGCTGATCTACTCTAGGTTCGGTTTTTGAAAGTGCCCTTCTGAGGTCATTCTGAGGTCATTCTGAGGTCATGCTGAGGTCTTGCTGAGGTCATTCTGAGGTCATGCTGAGGTCATGCTGAGGTCATGCTGAGGTCATGCTGAGGTCATTCTGAGGTCATTCTGAGGCCATGCTGAGGTCATGCTGAGGTCATTCTGAGGTCATTCTGAGGTCATGCTGAGGTCATGCTGAGGTCATTCTGAGGTCATTCTGAGGTCATTCTGAGGTCATGCTGAGGTCATGCTGAGGTCATGCTGAGGTCATTCTGAGGTCATTCTGAGGTCATTCTGAGGTCATGCTGAGCATTTAGTTTGTTTCTGTATTAGTTTTTCAGGTACGCTAGAGTCGAAAAGCCAGATTCTCATTTTACTCTGCCAATTGGCGACCCAATAAAACGGGTCTGCGACCAATTTTGGGTCCCGACCCTAAGTTTGGGAAACATTGGTCTAGTATATGTCTAGTAGTATGAAAAAATTCGTATGTACAGTATGTCAAAAAAACACAGGTCCAGAAAAGACAGTCTGAATTGAAGCCGTCTTGATGGTCTCACCTGTCCGTCCCTCGATGTGCTGCGCTCTCTGGTACGGTCCGCTGAACGTCGACACCACGATCTTGTAGAGCCGCCCGGGGGTCAGAAAGGTCAGCCGGTGCCGACGCTCCTCGCTGCCCAGCGTCACCGGAGGGAAAACACGAGTGTCGTTGAAGAGCAGCGTCACCTGGAGGCGAGGAAAGAGACTGAAACTCAGCCCGTTGTATAGACCCTCCTCCACAGCGCTGTGGAGGAGGGTCTGGCTAGTCTGGCTAGTCCTAAGAGGACAGAAATGTTTCTCATAACATTAAAGGAAAGGTCTTCAACATCAAAAAGAGTTCATCATTAAACACGTGTGACATTATGCGTAATATCTAAAGCAGGAATGAGTCAGATGGACACAGCCATGCGATAAATGTCCCATAAGTCTCGGCAGTAAGACCTCATAGTGGTCCACGTCTCCAGGGGCGGGGCTCCATTGGACAGTCAGATCACCCGTTCCTGCGCTGTCCAGAGACAGATTTCCAACAGCGGCCGGAACTGCAGGACAAACAAAACTTTAATCATCAATAAAATATATATTTAAATAGATCGTAGACTATGAAAAATAATAGACGTAGCAGCAGTTTTTGACTCACAGGTGCGTCCGTCGGTGGAGACGCTGCTGACGTAGTCCCCGCTCCAGGTTTCCACGGTGACGGTGTAGAGTCTCCCCGGCGACAGAGACGAGAAGACGCACTCGTTGCGTGCGGCGGAGACGCTCTTGTTCTGCAGCACGCTGTTGTTGTAACGGATCAGGACAACGTAGCGGTCCAGATCTCCAGTTGCATGACGCCAGTACACCTGAACACACAACAGGACCAATCCACTCGTGATTCTACGTAAAATGCAGATTTCAAAATATAAATACTACTACAACCCTTTAAGGGCATTATGGAGACCAGGGTTTCCGCGGGGTTTAACCCTTGTGTTGTCCTCGGGTCATATTTGACCCATTTTGAGGTGTCTTCAACCAAAATTTCAGAAAAATAACGCGGATTGTTCCACACAACAAGTAAAATAAATGCTCAGCCCACTGCTTTCTTTAAATTTGGATGTTTTGTTCAATTTCATAGCATTCAAAAAACTTTTTCTATGAAAGACCATTGAAAAAAAGTGACTAAAATGTCCGAAAAAGCTTCAAAAACGTTGGCGAGAACCCTGCAAAAACGTCAAAAGGCGCAGAAAACATTGACAAAAACATCAGGGCGAAAAACAACAAAGATGTTGAAAAAGACGATCAAAAGGTTTCAATTCTGACTCAGAAAAACAAAGAGTTGCTAATTAATAATTAATAAGTAAATAAGTTCACAAAAGCACTTGTGTTCTAGGTCATTCTGATGCAGGATCTTAAAATTAAATGACTAATTTAAGCTTTATTTTAACCCTTTTTCAGGCTAACAACGTTAAATGTTCCTGTTAAATGTTAAATGTGACGCTATGTTCACTGAAATGTTGTTGTAGTTTTATTCTGTGGTGTTGTAGTTCTTTCTTTCGCTCGACTAAATATAATTAGCTGTAATTATGGATAGATCATTATTACTCTGTGTCGCTTTCATTCAATTTTGACAATTTTATGTACTTTGCAAGTGCTTTGGTGACCCTGCATTTCATTTCTTTATGTTGTAATTTAGGTCTTAAATTTTACAGAAAAAAAAAAACTAACAGACTACAAAGAGACACAAACAAAGAGACACAAACAGACTACAAAGAGACACACACAGACTACAAAGAGACACACACAAAGAGACACACCCAGACTACAAAGAGACACAAACAAAGAGACACAAACAGACTACAAAGAGACACACACAGACTACAAAGAGACACACACAAAGAGACACACCCAGACTACAAAGAGACACAAACAAAGAGACACAAACAGACTACAAAGAGACACACACAAAGAGACACAAACAGACTACAAAGAGACACACACAAAGAGACACACACAGACTACAAAGAGACACAAACAAAGAGACACAAACCGACTACATAGAGACACAAACAAAGACACACACACAGACCACAAAGAGACACACACAGACTACAAAGAGACACACACAGACCACAAAGAGACACACACAGACCACAAAGAGACACACACAGACCACAAAGAGACACAAAGAGACACAAAGAAACACAAACAGACCACAAAGAGACACAAAGAAACACAAACAGATTACAAAGAGACACAAAGAGACACAAAGAGACAGTCTAAATATAATTAGCTGTAATTATGGATAGATCATTATTACTCTGTGTCGCTTTCATTCAATTTTGACAATTTTATGTACTTTGCAAGTGCTTTGGTGACCCTGCATTTCATTTCTTTATGTTGTAATTTAGGTCTTAAATTTTATTCATAAAGGTTTTTAAAAAGTCTTAACCTCTCACATTGTCCTTGTGTCAAATTTGACCCATTTCCAGTTATTTATTTATTTTTTGGCACAAAAAACGGGCCGTCGAAATAAGCACTGAAAACATCAACAATAAATATATCAAAAAACATTGACAAAAACATCAAAAGAAGCACCGACAACATTGAAAAAGTGACAAAAATGTCGGAAAAAGCGATATTAATGTGACCAAAGATTTATTTTTAAGTTGACAGGAAGACAACGCGAGTCTTAACCCTTGTGTTGTCTTCCCGTCAACCATGGAAACACTATTATTGCTTTTTTTGACATTTTTGTCACTTTTTCAATGTTGTGGGGGCTTTTTTGAAGTTATTTGATATTTATAATGCTGAAATTTTCCGTGCTCATATTGAAGGCCCATTTCTTTGTGATAAAAAAACTGAAAACGGGTCAAATTTGACCCGAGGACAACATGAGGGTTAAAGGTGCTCAAAGCGTTTTTTAGGCTACAACATTTTTTGTGACATACGGCGCCTCCTCACTATCTGCTAGCTGCCTAATAAATGTCTATATCTGAAATATGAGTTTCTTTTAACCAAATTACCATAAAATGGATCCTTCCAACGCTCTTTCATTCCTCTGATCTTAACTATTAGTCAAAATAATTCATAATTTCTGCTTTTTTAACTCTAATATTAGGTATAATTCTATATAAATGAGGATAATTGACCATGAATTCCAAAAAGTAGTAAAACTAGTAAGGTGGTGTTGGTGAAAAAGGGACAAAAATGTCAAATTCTGTCCGTTTTTGACCCGGGAGGACACACGAGGGTTAACATGTTTCCCTGTTAACGTGCAGGCCTTAAAACGTCCGTCCTGACGAACTCACCTTGAGGAAGTCGTCTCTCGCGGAGTGGACAGCTGTTGGGTCTTGCACAGTCGCCGGCTCTGTAAGACAATCAGAATCATAACAACAAAAACAGTAAGACGAGTGCTTAGGGACGTCTAACAGACTACAAACAAAGACACACAAACAGACTACAAAGAGACACACACAAAGAGACACACACAGACTACATAGAGACACAAACAAAGAGACACACAGACTTTCAAAGAGACACACACAGACCACAAAGAGACACAAAGAGACACACACAGACCACAAAGAGACACAAACAGATTACAAAGAGACACAAACAGATTACAAAGAGACACAAAGAGACACAAACAGATTACAAAGAGACACAAAGACACACACAGACTACAAAGAGACACAAACAAAGAGACACAAACCGACTACATAGAGACACAAACAGACCACAAAGAGACACAAAGAAACACAAACAGATTACAAAGAGACACAAAGACACAACAGCCTTACAGAGCACACCCTGACGTCCTTACGTGTGCGCGTTTGAACGGCGGTGGCGTTCTCCAGGCTGCCGCTCCTTGTTACTATGACGACCGAGTACAGGCGGCCGGGACCAGCGAGCTGAAGGAGCACTCGGGCGGCGAGGACCGGGACACGGCGAGTGTGGGCTCCGGCCCCGTCCTGAAGGCGGACCAGGTAGCTGTCCACCACGCCCACCGCCGGGCGCCACGACACCTGCAGAGCGTCGGACCGGCCGCCGTTAGTAACGGTAACCACGGACACCGACGCGGGGCTGAAGGGAAAACAGGACGGAGGAATTATTACATTACAAATTTAAACTCAAACATCATTATATTATTATATTTATATTTATAATTATAATTATATTTATATTTATATTTATAATTATATTTATAATTATAATTATATTTATAATTATATTTATATTTATAATTATAATTATATTTATAATTATATTTATATTTATAATTATATTTATATTTATAATTATAATTATATTTATAATTATATTTATATTTATATTTATATTTATAATTATATTTATAATTATATTTATATTTATATTTATAATTATAATTATATTTATAATTGTAATTGTAATTATATTTATATTTATAATTATATTTATTTGGGAAATATAGGAATTTTACCCAAGAATTTACAATTTATGAATATATATATATATATATATATATATATAAAACAATATATATATATATATATACATATATATATATATATACACACACAGTATATGATATAATATTTATATATATATATATAAGTATAGATGTATAAAATATATATAAATATATAAAAAAGGGACAAAAACGTAAGAAGAAGTTAAAAGCAGAGATAAAAAGCATCAACAAAAGTGTTAATTTTAAATTTTGACGGGAAGACAACACAAGGTCAAAGGTTAAAGGTCATATTCAAAGGTCAGGATGTGTCCGAAGAGGTTCAACTTGAATCTCGCCAGCAGAGGGTGATGGTGGCCCGGTTTGTGGGTTTTATACGTTTCTTAACAATCAAAATCAATTAACATGTACATAAGTTCGAGGTGTTCCCAGTGAGCTGCTTCCCTGTTGCTTCCTGTCTTTATGCTAAGCTAAGCTAAGCTAACTCCGCCCTGACTGAGGATAAGTGAGAAATACAGAGTATATCAGACCAGTGTGTCTTCAGTTCTATATATCGACCAATAGAAGGTCATCTGAGGGGCTGGGGCGGGGCTTGTTTTTGTTTTTGTCAAACTGAATGCTGATTTGTTGACAGGTGGACACACACACACACACACACACACACACACACACACACACACACACACACACAGTCCTAAAAATAACTGGTACATTTTGTGGGACCACAATAGGTGTTTTGAGCAGGAATGTGTGTGTGTGTGTGTGTGTGTGTGTGTGTGTGCAGGAAGCCATTAAGCAGAGCACTGGGAGTGTCTGTGTGTGTGTGTGTGTGTGTGTGTGTGTGTGTGTGTGTGTGTGTGTGTGTGTGTGTGTGTGTGTGTGTGTGTGTGTGTGTGTGTGTGTGTGAACATTTTCAAACCTCCTTTTTGGTATTTCAGCTATTGTTCTCAAAACTCTGATGTTATCGCATAATGAACTTTTGATCACTCTAACACACACACACACACACACACACACACACACACACACACACACATATCTACCGATGTTATGTAACTCTGGTCGTGCAACAGAGACTCCAATTGGACAGATAGTCTAGCTAGCTGTCTGGATTTACCCTGCAGAGACCTGAGGACCAGGTAACCATAGTCCTCAGAAACCAGCTGCAGGTTAGAGCCCCAACACGGAGACAGAGGACGGGGACGGACATCCGGCTAAATTTCCATAACAATCCCGGAAGTTGAACATTGTGGATATAAACTACATAAAATATAACAGTACCCTAAAAAATCCTAACAAACAAATTAGAGATAATAATTACAATATCAGTAATAATGGCGGCAGTTTGAATCTGAAATTTAACTTAGAGTAACTCACCGGTGCGTGCCTCCAGACTGGTGCTCGTAGAGCGCAGCCCCCCGCTGATGGCGGTGGCCTGCAGCCGGTAGAGGGCGCCGGGAGTCAACCCAGCGATCAGCAGAGAAGAAGAACCGACCGGAACGCTGTAGTTCTGAACCACGACACTGAACACGCACAACACAAAACAGTGATTTTAAAACACTCGTTTACATGTGGAGATATGGTGCTCTATACACGCTAAAAGTAGTGATTATTTACATGGAGTCTGGTGGAGATATGCTGCTCTATACACACTAAAAGTAGTGATTATTTACATGGAGTCTGGTGGAGATATGCTGCTCTATACACGCTAAAAGTAGTGATTATTTACATGGAGTCTGGTGGAGATATGCTGCTCTATACACACTAAAAGTAGTGATTATTTACATGGAGTCTGGTGGAGATATGCTGCTCTATACACGCTAAAAGTAGTGATTATTTACATGGAGTCTGGTGGAGATATGCTGCTCTATACACGCTAAAAGTAGTGATTATTTACATGGAGTCTGGTGGAGATATGCTGCTCTATACACGCTAAAAGTAGTGATTATTTACATGGAGTCTGGTGGAGATATGCTGCTCTATACACACTAAAAGTAGTGATTATTTACATGGAGTCTGGTGAAGATATGCTGCTCTATACACACTAAAAGGATCTTACTCTTTAACTAAAAGGTCTATCTCTGTAGGGATCCTTTTATAATGTTGTCAAACACTTCTGAGCCTGTCAGCGGCAAAATCAGAACGCTCTAAATGTCTAGTTGACCAATCAGATAGCCTGGTTGGATCTTCTTCTGATTAACATCAGACAGAGCTACTCCCTGGTGTAGAAACACACCTGTCTTGCAGGAGAGTCAGAGTGAACGAGTCCACGTCTCCAGGTGGTTTTTCCCATGATGCCTGAAGGCTGTTGACCCCGGAGCATCTCAGAGTAATCGCTTGCAACGCCATGGGAACTGCAACACACACACACGCACACACACATGCACACACACACACACACACACACACACAACCACTGTGCAGTTACTACATGTTTGAGGATATATGTATAATATATTGTAATTGTTATGCTGTTATGTAAATTATAGAGCGGTCTAGACCTGCTCTATCTGTAAATTATAGAGCGGTCTAGACCTGCTCTACCTGTAAATTATAGAGCGGTCTAGACCTGCTCTACCTGTAAATTATAGAGCGGTCTAGACCTGCTCTATCTGTAGATTATAGAGCGGTCTAGACCTGCTCTATCTGTAGATTATAGAGCGGTCTAGACCTGCTCTATCTGTAGATTATAGAGCGGTCTAGACCTGCTCTATCTGTAGATTATAGAGCGGTCTAGACTTGCTCTATCTGTAGATTATAGAGCGGTCTAGACCTGCTCTATCTGTAGATTATAGAGCGGTCTAGACCTGCTCTATCTGTAGATTATAGAGCGGTCTAGACCTGCTCTATCTGTAGATTATAGAGCGGTCTAGACCTGCTCTATCTGTAGATTATAGAGCGGTCTAGAACCGTAATGTAAAGTGTCTCAAATTAACTTTTGTTATTAATTGATACTATGAATAAAATTTAATTGAATTAATTAGCATGAAAACAGATCCTAGAGAACAATCGACTCGGTACACATATGTTATTAACCACTAGGTTCATTTTGCGCCGGAATCGTCCTTTAAAATAACAAATTAGACCATTTTCAATTAATTATAGTACCTTAAGTTGTAAAAGTGTGGAAAATCACTGCACTAATTAACATTTTTACCTTTAAGATGTATTTCTGAGATGGATTAACATAAAAAAACAAACCTGTCCTCCCTTCTAATGACACAGAGGTGTTCAGTTTCCCGCTCCTGGTTGTCACGGTGATGGTGTACAGCCGCCCAGGTGTGAGCACGTTGAACGTGCACTCCCTCATGTTTGGCTCCACCTCCCTGGTATCCACGGTGACGTTACCTACGAGACACAGGAAGCGATAATTACAATATCGGTTAATCGTCTACATCTAAGCTCTGAGCCACAGGAAAAGGTTAAATCGGAAATATTGGATTGGTTACCGTGGCGAATGGTCAGGAAGTAACTGTCACGTGACCCAGAGGGGGCGTGGCTCCACATGGCGCTGAGCGATGTCTCGTCAGAGTGTCGTATGTGGAGGTCCAACACCGAGGCCGGAGCTGCAGAAACAGACGGTGAGTTCAGGTTCAGCTCTGTGAGTTTTAAAGGGTAATTTCGGTATTTTCTTCAACCTGGGTCGTATTTTCCCAGGTGTCTCAGTGACTAATGTGAACAAAAAAATTTTAACAACTGGGAAAATTGAAAATTGAAATTGGTTCTATATATATATATATCACTACTTTTAGCGTGTATAGAGCAGCATATCTCCACCAGACTCCATGTAAATAATCACTACTTTTAGTGTGTATAGAGCAGCATATCTCCACCAGACTCCATGTAAATAATCACTACTTTTAGCGTGTATAGAGCAGCATATCTCCACCAGACTCCATGTAAATAATCACTACTTTTAGCGTGTATAGAGCAGCATATCTCCACCAGACTCCATGTAAATAATCTGTACTTTTAGCGTGTATAGAGCAGCATATCTCCACCAGACTCCATGTAAATAATCACTACTTTTAGCGTGTATAGAGCAGCATATCTCCACCAGACTCCATGTAAATAATCACTACTTTTAGCGTGTATAGAGCAGCATATCTCCACCAGACTCCATGTAAATAATCACTACTTTTAGCATGTATAGAGCAGCATATCTCCACCAGACTCCATGTAAATAATCACTACTTTTAGTGTGTATAGAGCAGCATATCTCCACCAGACTCCATGTAAATAATCACTACTTTTAGTGTGTATAGAGCAGCATATCTCCACCAGACTCCATGTAAATAATCACTACTTTTAGCGTGTATAGAGCAGCATATCTCCACCAGACTCCATGTAAATAATCACTACTTTTAGCGTGTATAGAGCAGCATATCTCCACCAGACTCCATGTAAATAATCACTACTTTTAGCGTGTATAGAGCAGCATATCTCCACCAGACTCCATGTAAATAATCACTACTTTTAGTGTGTATAGAGCAGCATATCTCCACCAGACTCCATGTAAATAATCACTACTTTTAGTGTGTATAGAGCAGCATATCTCCACCAGACTCCATGTAAATAATCACTACTTTTAGCGTGTATAGAGCAGCATATCTCCACCAGACTCCATGTAAATAATCACTACTTTTAGCGTGTATAGAGCAGCATATCTCCACCAGACTCCATGTAAATAATCACTACTTTTAGCGTGTATAGAGCAGCATATCTCCACATGTAAATGGGTGAATTAAGAGTTTATTCCAACCAGACCAGAGTGGTGATTGTTGGAACAGTGGAAAGATGAACCAAGACGGCTTTTCATAGTTTTTTTGTTTCTGTCGACTATGAATGAAGTGTGTTTTATGATGATAAAAGTAGTGATTATTTACATGGAGTCTGGTGTAGTTTGGTGATGATGATTTTGTTAAACAAAAAGGATCTTCCTCTTTAACTAAAAGGGATCCTTTCATAATGTTGTCAGACACTTAATATAATAATAATAATCTGAGCCTGTTAGCGGTGGTGGTATTTTGTTAAGTTTATGTATTTTCAGTCATATTTGTGCCATCATATATCTTTCTTCTGTTTCTGTATATTGTGATGTCTTTGCTGTCCCTTTATGTCTATATTTTCTGCAGTAATGTGTATATATTAGTAGTGGGAAGAAATCAAAAATTCACGTACTGTATGTGTTGTGTATTTCTTGTCCCCAGAATCAATATTTTTTATTTTTTATTTCCATCAATGATTTACCTAAATATTTTCTGTTTCTACGGTGCCGCTGACGGTGACTACATCATATCTGTTTCCAGCAAAACATTATATTATGTTGTGAATTTCTACAGTAGTCTGACCTGTTGCTCCTTCACAGCTGCTCTCAGCCGTCAATCCTCCGCTCTGCACTCGTAGCACAGCTCTGTACAGCCTCCCAGGTGTTAGTCCAGTCCCAGGGAAGCTGAAGTTCGTCGCCTCTCGGTCGCGAATGGTGCTGACTAACAACTGCGACCCGTCGAACAGGAGCAGCATGTAGCTGTCCCAGCAACCAGCGGGGGGCAACCAAGACAGGAGGAGGCCGCCGCCGGAGGGGGAGGGAGACAGGGAGAGGAAGGACGCCGCCGCCGGAGCTGGAGACGAGACAAAGGATGAAGAAATAAAAACAATTATGGGTAACTTCTAGCCGTAGCCGTATCCCTTCTAGCCGTAGCCGTATCCCTACTAGCCGTAGCCGTATCCCCTCTAGGCGTAGCTGTATCCCTTCAAACCGTAGCTGTATCCTTTCTAGCCATAGCCATATCCCCTCTAGCCGTAGCTGTATCCCTTCTAACCGTAGCTGTATCCCTTCTAGCCATAGCCATATCCCCTCTAGCCATAGCCGTATCCCTTCTAGCCGTAGCCGTATCCCTTCTAACCGTAGCTGTATCCCTACTAGCCGTAGCCGTATCCCCTCTAGGCGTAGCTGTATCCCTTCAAACCGTAGCTGTATCCTTTCTAGCCATAGCCATATCCCCTTCTAGCCGTAGCTGTATCCCTTCTAACCGTAGCTGTATCCCTTCTAGCCATAGCTGTATCCTTTCTAGCCATAGCTGTATCCCTCTAGCCGTAGCTGTATCCCCTCTAGCCATAGCCGTATCCCCTCTAGCCGTAGCTGTATCCCTTCTAGCCGTAGCTGTATCCTTTCTAGCCATAGCTGTATCCCCTCTAGCCGTAGCTGTATCCCCTCTAGCCGTAGCTGTATCCCTTCTAGCCGTAGCTGTATCCCCTCTAGCCATAGCTGTATCCCTTCTAACCGTAGCTGTATCCCTTCTAGCCATAGCCATATCCTTTCTAGCCATAGCCGTATCCCCTCTAGCCATAGCTGTATCCCTTCTAGCCGTAGCTGTATCCCCTCTAGGCGTAGCTGTATCCCTTCTAACCGTAGCTGTATCCCCTCTAGCCGTAGCTGTATCCCTTCTAGCCATAGCTGTATCCCCTCTAGCCGTAGCTGTATCCCCTCTAGCCGTAGCCGTATCCCTTCTAGCCGTAGCTGTATCCCCTCTAGCCGTAGCCGTATCCCTTCCATCCGTAGCTGTATCCCCTCAAGCCATAGCCGTATCCCTTCTAATCGTAGCTGTATCCCCTCTAGCCGTAGCCGTATCCCCTCTAGCCGTAGCTGTATCCCTTCTAGCCGTAGCTGTATCCCTTCTAGCCATAGCCGTATCCTTTCTAGCCATAGCCATATCCCCTCTAGCCGTAGCCGTATCCCTTCTAGCCGTAGCTGTATCCCCTCTAGCCGTAGCTGTATCCCCTCAAGCCATAGCTGTATCCCCTCAAGCCATAGCTGTATCCCCTCTAGCCGTAGCTGTATCCCTTCTAGCCATAGCTGTATCCCCTCTAGCCGTAGCTGTATCCCCTCTAGCCGTAGCCGTATCCCTTCTAGCCGTAGCTGTATCCCCTCTAGCCGTAGCCGTATCCCTTCCATCCGTAGCTGTATCCCCTCAAGCCATAGCCGTATCCCTTCTAACCGTAGCTGTATCCCCTCTAGCCGTAGCCGTATCCCCTCTAGCCGTAGCTGTATCCCTTCTAGCCGTAGCTGTATCCCCTCTAGCCGTAGCCGTATCCCTTTTAGCCGTAGCCGTATCCCTTCTAGCCGTAGCCCTTCTAGCTGTAGCCGTATCCCTTCTAGCCGTATCCCTTCTAGCCATAGCTGTATCCCTTCTAGCCGTAGCCGTATCCCCTCTAGCCGTAGCCGTATCCCCTCTAGCCGTAGCCATATCCCTTTTAGCCGTATCCCTTCTAGCCGTAGCCGTATCCCTTCTAGCCGTAGCCGTATCCCTTCTAGCCACAACCAAGAAAAGAACCTCACTTGTCCTGGCTGTGATTTCTGATTGGCTCGTCAGCTTGCCACTCCTGGACGTCACCACAACCTGATAGGTCGAGCCGGGAGTCAGCTGGTCAACAACGACCTCGGTGGCGTCCGGCGGAAGCATCATCTCCCAGCAGCTCGTGTCATTGGTCGCGACAGTGGCGACGAGCGCCTCCAGGTCGCCCGCGGGCAGTTTCCATGACAACAGCAAGCTGGTGCTGTTGTTGTGGTCGGCGGTGAGGTTGGAGACGGCGGCGGGAGCTGCAAAGAGATTTTAGATTTATTTCCTTATTTCTTTCCATTACTTCCTGTCTTCTTCTTCTTCTTCTTCTCTCTGTACCTGTCTGAGCCGCCGTCGTCTGGCCGTTCTGCAGCCCCCCAGCCTCCGTCACCACGGTAACGTTGTACAGTCGCCCCGGCGCCAGGTCGAGGAGTGTGTGTTGCGTCGCCGTGCTCTCTAACGTCTCGTTCCTCAGCAGACCTGCAGACACAGACCCTTATAGTCTTTTATTTTGTCATCTATTATTACAGGAAGTACTCTTTTACCAAAATAAAACTACATGTAACTCGTTACTACATGTACCTCGATACTACATGTACCTCCTTACTACATGTAACTCGTTACTACATGTACCTCGTTACTACATGTAACTCGTTACTACATGTACCTCGTTACTACATGTACCTCGTTACTACATGTTCCTCGTTACTACATGTACCTCGTTACTACATGTTCCTCGTTACTACATGTACCTCGTTACTACATGTACCTCGTTACTACATGTTCCTCGTTACTACATGTACCTCGTTACTACATGTAACTCGTTACTACATGTACCTCCTTACTACATGTAACTTGTTACTACATGTACCTCGTTACTACATGTAACTCGTTACTACATCTACCTCGTTACTACATGTAACTCGTTACTACATGTACCTCGTTACTACATGTACCTCGTTACTACATGTACCTCCTTACTACATGTACCTCGTTACTACATGTACCTCGTTACTACATGTACCTCGTTACTACCCACCTCTGACCCGTTATAAGGTTCTTCTTGTTACCTGTTCGGTCCCACAGCTGCAGCCTGAAGCGCTGCGTCCTGCCCGGGCCGGCCTGCCAGGAAAGGCCCAGGCTGCTGCTGGTGCTGGAGGTCACCGCCAGGCCGCTCACCGCCGCCGGCACTGATGATACAGCACGCACACGCACACACACACACACACACACACACACACACACACACACACACACACACACACACACAGACACACACACACACACACACACATATTACAGATGGAGTACAATACACACAAACTCATAGACCAATGGCATGCCGCAGGTCTTCACAATGTACTGTACATATATATATATATGTACAGTACATTATATATATGTACAGTACATTATATATATATATATATATATATATATATATATATATATATATATATATATATATATTAAAAATATCCTCAATTATAATAATAAAAACCTCTGAAAAGCTGTTACTATTAATCTCTGCAGCTCTATTGGTAATGAATGTGTCCACCAGAATAGAGACACACACACACACACACACACACACACACACAGTCAGATGAAAGGATGGATATCAGTGTCATCTCTGAACTTAGCCGAGCTTTTGCACAAAGACAGCGTACACACTGTGGTGAAACAGTGGGACTGTTCCTTTAACGTGATTTATCTGCGTTGGACATGACGTCCCGTCCCACTGCAGGAAGCTTTCAGCCGGAAGACGATCCATCGCCTCCACCGCTGTCCTTGTCATCAAAGTGGGAGCACTGTGGGAGCCTGCTCCCTAAACTTTGGGTTTTTCCCACAATGTCTGTGTGTGTGTGTGTGTGTGTGTGTGTGTGTGTGTGTGTGTGTGTGTGTGTGTGTGTGTGTGTGTGTGTGTGTGTGTGTGTGTGTGTGTGTGTGTGTGTGTGTGTGTGTGTGTGTGTCTGTGTTTCATCTACAGTCAGTCCTCAACCTTGTTGAAGACAGCGTGGCAGCATTTTACAAAATTAGATAACAAAAAAAAGGTTGAATGCAAGGTTTGCAAGCAACAGTTGGCATATCACAGCTGGACTACAAACATGGCCGATCACCTAAAAACGGTGAGCTAACCTGTCTGCGTTAGCTTGCCCAGTCTGTTTTGAGTAAGCTATATTAACATATCAGGATTGTCATATTTCAATTAAAGTGGACGTGCCTTTTGTGTTAAGGAGTAAAAGCTTGAAGTTAATAGTCTATTTGTAGGTCCATGTTCAGCCGCTCTGTGGAGGACGTGCACAGAGCGGCTGAAATGATAGCGTCTGTCAGTTATTACAACATATGACAAAAACAATTGTCTTTATATTATGTTGCATCTTCCTCACCAGTTCTTGTGCTGATAACACAAGTTGACATAGTACTATTTTCGGAAATCATAGGCTATGATATTGCAAACGTGCACGTGATGCAACGCGTCAGAGCCGACACACGCGTGTCATCTCAGTGCAAAATAATTAGGTCAAAAATGATTTAATATATTGCAAATAGCCTATTAGGTTTTTATGTTTATTTATAATTAATGTAGGCAGACAAGGCTACCAAGTACTGCACAGCTAATTAACGTTTTTGCCCCCAGTCGATTTTTAGTTGCAATTTCAGGACTTTAGTCGACCGAGATTTTTTTGGGTTGATTACAGCCCTAATTTTTACTGTTATTATTATTTATTATTATTTTTAATTATTTTTATTTAATTTATTATTATTTAATTTATTATTATTTAATTTATTATTATTTAATGTATTATTATTTTTTATAAATTTTTATTGAATTTATTATTATTATTATTATTATTATTATTATCACTGCCCTGCAGTCTGGGTGCCTCTGTCTGCTTCTTAGTTGAGTTAGTTCCTATCTCTGTAAAACAGCAAAGTCACACATCAACGGCGAGGCAGCGGCAGAGCAGCAGCTCCCGTGTTCTGCAACTAAAAGGCTAACGCAGCCTTGAGGTAGCGGCTGACACGCGTGACGCGACGCGGCGTGACGCGACGCGGCGCGGCGAGTCGGTACACGTGCAGACCAACGTGCAGACCAACGTGCAGACCAACGTGCAGACCAACGTGCAGACCAACGTGCAGACCAACGTGCAGACCAACGTGCTGAGGCTCGCTGGCTGTAACAGGCGGAGGGACTCTGAAGATAAGAAACCACAAACACAACAGAACAAGTGTTTGGCTTCGCTGAGAAGGTTACTGTCGGGACTCGACTGGGTCACCCTGTTTCCTTCACACACACACACACACACACACACACACACACACACACACACACACACACACACACACACACACACACACACACACACACACACACACACACACACACACACACACACACACACACACACGCCCTTTCCCAGTGCTTCCCACAGAACAAAGAAACAATGGAGGCAGGAAATGGCTGAACCCTGAGCTCTGCCCACGATGGAAATACACACTAAGGGTCCAACTTCTGTTCTGGGCGCCTGCCAGCATGGACGCACACACACACACACACACACACACACACACACACACACACACACACACACACACACACACACACACAAACCCACACACACACAAGCTCTATCACTCTCTCCCAGCAAGACTTTGGTTCCTGTACCTAATCACACAATAAAGAGAAGGGAAGCTACATGACATTCCCTCTAGAACACACACACACACACACACACACACACACACACACACACACACAAACACACACACACACACACACAAAGACAAAGAGGTCATGTTGTGTTCTTTTACTTCAAAAGACGAGAGGTCAGAGGAGATGGAAACAATAGATTAGTTGGCTAAATATTGCTGTCAGGGTGTAAAAGCTCCAGCATGTAACCTTGTAAATACTCCATCTTACTGCAGTAAAAGTATTAAATACTCCATCTTACTGCAGTAAAAGTATTAAATACTCCATCTTACTGCAGTAAAAGTATTAAATACTCCATCTTACTGCAGTAAAAGTGTTAAATACTCCATCTTACTGCAGTAAAAGTATTAAATACTCCATCTTACTGCAGTAAAAGTATTAAATACTCCATCTTACTGCAGTAAAAGTATTAAATACTCCATCTTACTGCAGTAAAAGTGTTAAATACTCCATCTTACTGCAGTAAAAGTATTAAATACTCCATCTTACTGCAGTAAAAGTGTTAAATACTCCATCTTACTGCAGTAAAAAGTATTAAATACTCCATCTTACTGCAGTAAAAGGATTAAATACTCCATCTTACTGCAGTAAAAAGTATTAAATACTCCATCTTACTGCAGTAAAAGGATTAAATACTGCATCTTACTGCAGTAAAAAGTATTAAATACCTATATATGTCTATATAAAGAGACTTCAGATACAGTATTAGGGACCACTAAGGTCTATATAAAGAGACTTCAGATACAGTATTAGGGACCACTAAGGTCTATATAAAGAGACTTCAGATACAGTATTAGGGACCACTAAGGTCTATATAAAGAGACTTCAGATACAGTATTAGGGACCACTAAGGTCTATATAAAAGAGACTTCAGATACAGTATTAGGGACCACTAAGGTCTATATAAAAGAGACTTCAGATACAGTATTAGGGGACCACTAAGGTCTATATAAAGAGACTTCAGATACAGTATTAGGGACCACTAAGGTCTATATAAAGAGACTTCAGATACAGTATTAGGGACCACTAAGGTCTATATAAAGAGACTTCAGATACAGTATTAGGGACCACTAAGGTCTATATAAAGAGACTTCAGATACAGTATTAGGGGACCACTAAGGTCTATATAAAGAGACTTCAGATACAGTATTAGGGACCACTAAGGTCTATATAAAGAGACTTCAGATACAGTATTAGGGACCACTAAGGTCTATATAAAGAGACTTCAGATACAGTATTAGGGACCACTAAGGTCTATATAAAGAGACTTCAGATACAGTATTAGGGACCACTAAGGTCTATATAAATGAGACTTACGGGTGTGCAGGGTGATGTTTGCCGTCTCCTCGTCCCCCTGGGACTGGATCTGCAGCAGGTACGCGGTTCCTGCCTCCAGCTGCTCCAGCGTGCAGGTGAAGACGCCTCCTAGCTCCTTGTTTCCTCCGTCCTCCTCTCCTAGCTGGGTAGTTCCCATCTCCTCCTTCGCCTCCTCCTCTCCTTTGATCTCATTAGTCTCTTTTTCCTCCTTTCCTTCGTTTCTTCTTGGCGAACACTCGGCGCCGTCTGTTCCGGCGTCTGGAGACGTCACGGTGAAGGAGCAGTTCCCTCCAGGCGTGGTAACGGTCAGCGAGATGGAGTCCAGGTCTAATACGGGGTCAGACACCGAGATGTTACACGGGACGGGATGGGACTCTGCGGGAGCTGCACCGCTCAGATCCTGACGGGGAAACAAGACACGGAAAACAGTTAAAACACAGAACAATATTTCTGTTTTAATATCTTGTTTTCATATAAAAGAGACTTCAGATACAGTATTAGGGACCACTAAGGTCTATATAAAGAGACTTCAGATACAGTATTAGGGACCACTAAGGTCTATATAAAGAGACTTCAGATACAGTATTAGGGGACCACTAAGGTCTATATAAAGAGACTTCAGATACAGTATTAGGGGACCACTAAGGTCTATATAAAGAGACTTCAGATACAGTATTAGGGACCACTAAGGTCTATATAAAGAGACTTCAGATACAGTATTAGGGGACCACTAAGGTCTATATAAAGAGACTTCAGATACAGTATTAGGGGACCACTAAGGTCTATATAAAGAGACTTCAGATACAGTATTAGGGACCACTAAGGTCTATATAAAGAGACTTCAGATACAGTATTAGGGGACCACTAAGGTCTATATAAAGAGACTTCAGATACAGTATTAGGGACCACTAAGGTCTATATAAAGAGACTTCAGATACAGTAGGGGACCACTAAGGTCTATATAAAGAGACTTCAGATACAGTATTAGGGACCACTAAGGTCTATATAAAGAGACTTCAGATACAGTATTAGGGACCACTAAGGTCTATATAAAGAGACTTCAGATACAGTATTAGGGACCACTAAGGTCTATATAAAGAGACTTCAGATACAGTATTAGGGACCACTAAGGTCTATATAAAGAGACTTCAGATACAGTATTAGGGACCACTAAGGTCTATATAAAGAGACTTCAGATACAGTATTAGGGACCACTAAGGTCTATATAAAGAGACTTCAGATACAGTATTAGGGACCACTAAGGTCTATATAAAGAGACTTCAGATACAGTATTAGGGACCACTAAGGTCTATATAAAGAGACTTCAGATACAGTATTAGGGGACCACTAAGGTCTATATAAAGAGACTTCAGATACAGTATTAGGGACCACTAAGGTCTATATAAAGAGACTTCAGATACAGTATTAGGGACCACTAAGGTCTATATAAAGAGACTTCAGATACAGTATTAGGGACCACTAAGGTCTATATAAAGAGACTTCAGATACAGTATTAGGGACCACTAAGGTCTATATAAAGAGACTTCAGATACAGTATTAGGGACCACTAAGGTCTATATAAAGAGACTTCAGATACAGTATTAGGGACCACTAAGGACTATATTTTTCATAGTTGTATGCTGGCAGTGCATTTTATTGTCTTTATTTTATTGTACCTTCTATTTTTATTGTGCTTTTATTGTGTTATCTATTTATTTTGTATTATCCTTTTGTGCAGCACTTGAAACCTTGTGTTTGATTTCAATTGTGCTATATTAATAAAGTGGATTGAATTGAAAATGTCAAGTTTTGAAGAAAATTTGGATCATCTTCACAAATAAAATGTTAAATAAATGATCAGTTCACTACTCTTACTGAATATGGGTGTCGTGGTAGAAGAACTTTGAAAAAAGTGTCAAAAATTACAGAAAAAGCTTTTAAAAAAGTCAGCAAAAATATAACAAATGTCAAAAAAGCACAGAAAAAAAAACCTTTGAAAAATCTGACAAAAACATGCGGTTCTTCCTTAAAACGTTACCTGCTCTATCTGTAAATTATAGAGCGGTCTAGACCCGTTCTATCTGTAAATTATAGAGCGGTCTAGACCTGCTCTACCTGTAAATTATAGAGCGGTCTAGACCTGCTCTATCTGTAAATTATAGAGCGGTCTAGACCCGTTCTATCTGTAAATTATAGAGCGGTCTAGACCTGCTCTATCTGTAAATTATAGAGCGGTCTAGACCCGCTCTATCTGTAAATTATAGAGCGGTCTAGACCTGCTCTATCTGTAAATTATAGAGCGGTCTAGACCTGCTCTATCTGTAAATTATAGAGCGGTCTAGACCTGCTCTATCTGTAAATTATAGAGCGGTCTAGACCTGCTCTACCTTTAAATTATAGAGCGGTCTAGACCTGCTCTATCTGTAAATTATAGAGCGGTCTAGACCTGCTCTATCTGTAAATTATAGAGCAGTCTAGACCTGCTCTACCTTTAAATTATAGAGCGGTCTAGACCTGCTCTATCTGTAAAGTGTTATAAATCTGTAAAGTGTTATAAATTGATACTATAAATAAAATGTAATTGAACTAATTGCCCCTTGTGGGATTATTAAAGCTGTTGAATGGGATTTAACGAGAGATAACGGGAGCAGACTGACCCGGACCAGCAGCAGGACCAGCACCAGCACCAGCGAGGTGGACCACAGGCGGCAGAGAGAACCGTCAACTTTACACGTCAGCATGTTGGTCCTCGTTCAGATCCTCAGACAGAACCAAATGCACCATAATCCAGAAGACGTGCGTCTATATTCCCTCTTCCAGGCAGAAAGTACTCCTCTAGTCCTTCAACCGGCTGGAAAACAGCTCAAAAATCACTTAAAAAAACCGAATCAACCCCTATTTTCACAATTATCTCTTTTATTCCCCCGTCAATCTCATCAGCGCTGTCCGGCGTCTCTTCTCCTGCCTCATGTGCAACTCAGACTTCAAACTGTCTTCTCTCTGGACTCCCTGGCCGTGTCCCTCTCAGCCGTCTGTCTCTCTTCCTGTCTGTCTGTCTGCCTGTCTGTCTGCCTGTCTGTCTGCCTGTGTGTCAGTCAGACTCTGCAGGCTGGGAGTAACTAACGGACTTCCTCTATCGAGCCGCCGGCTCTGTGAGTCAGAGCAAAGGCACGACTACAACCTGCCGGGACGGGGGCTATAAATACCGGCAGCGCACCTGGCCGCCGCGCTCACGGCAGAGTTAACGTTATAAATAGAGACGCGTGTTTGATTTATTGTCACCGTGGCAACGCCGTCCTCGTCTTCTCACGACAGCGTCGGCTGTTGATGGGATTCATCTGTTTATTGGGTGTAAATTTAGTTTTTGGCTTCACAATAATGGATATTATTCGACTCTTTTTGTCTGCTTGATCTTTTTTGGAACTTTTTTATTGATGTGCAGCGGCTTGAGGAAGTCCCCCACCACCACCACCCAGATTAAAGTTGATTAAAAAGAGGAATAAAAATAATCATCTTTTAGAATTTGATCTTAATGCCTTAATTAAAAAAAATTAGGTAAAGCCAACCTTTAAGGACACTAATTATCTTTGTGAATGAATAATGTAGCATGAATCCTTAAAATACGGGGGGGGGGGGCATAAGTATACACCCCCTATGTTAAAATACAGGGGCATAAGTATACACCCCCTATGTTAAAATACAGAGGGCATAAGTATACACCCCCCTATGTTAAAATACAGGGGGGGGGGCATAAGTATACACCCCCCCAAAAAAAAAATATATGTACATATATACCCTCATGTTGTCCTCATGTTGTCCTCATGTTGTCCTCATGTTGTCCTCATGTTGTCCTATATCAATGTTCTTTTTAATCCCCCAAAATAACATGATTGATTCCACCCAACGCTCTTTGCCAAGTACAAATCTCTACTTTCATTAATTTTGGGGCGTCTTATTCAATTTTATTGCATTTGAAACCAAATTGAAGTGTTTTTGAAAAGTATTGAGAGTAAAAGTTGACATATTCCAGTCTGTGATTATCATCAACATCCATTCCTTTAATTTTAGTCTCAATAATTCCTAATTTCTGCTTTACTAACTCAAACATTAGGTATAATTTCCTATAAATGAGCTTTATTGACCATAAATTCCAAAAATAACTGTAAAACTAAAGTTAATAAGTTGGTGTTACGTAGTATTAAACATCAAAAAAGTGACAAAAGTGTTGAAAAAAGGGGCAAAAACATACATATATAGATACATAGATATATATCTATATATATATAGATATATAGATATGCCTAAATATGTATTTTGGTTGTTTTCTTTCCACTAGTGTGAAAGCATAAATGTGATAATTAACCAGTTATTAGTGCTTTCAATAGAAAACGTTTCTGCTGGCGTGTCTGGCCTTAAAAGTCAAACTGCTTTTGTTTCAGTTGGTCTACTTTTAGTCATCCACACCTCTTTCCTTCCTTCCTGCCCCCCTCGGTTTCACTCCCATTTCATACGACTGTGAGTTTCTAGGAACAGTTAAAGCTCCAAATATGAGCTTCATTAAGGTTTCTCAATGCCCCCAAAATAAAAAGAGCAGTTTATTTATTTTTGTCATGAAACCTTGAAACTGAAATAATGACGTTAGGCTGCGCTCACGCTTGGCGTCCATCTTTCTTTTTTGACTGCACTGGCAGCGTTTTCATTGCAAACAGCAGCCAAGTGCATCTTTTGTTGCTATGACAACAGCTACTACGTGGAGCGGTGCTACTAAACAAAGTGGTGGAGCGAGCTAGAGAAGGAACAGAGTGAGAGAGAGAGAGAGAGAGAGAGAGGTGCTAACATTACATAAACAAAGCGGTGGAGCGAGCTAGAGAAAGAACAGAGAGAGAGAGAGAGAGAGAGAGAGGTGCTAACATTACATAAACAAAGTGGTGGAGCAAGCTACAGAAAGAACAGAGAGAGAGAGAGAGAGAGAGAGAGAGAGAGAGAGAGGGAGAGAAAGAGGTGCTAACATTAGATAAACAAAGTGGTGGAGCGAGCTAGAGAAAGAAAGACAGAGAGAGAGAGGGGGGGTGCTAAGTTTCTGACGCTTACTTCCAGTGTTTTATTTCATAATTTTTGTCACTTTTTCCGATATTTTTCACGCCTTTTTCCCCCAACGGGTCAAATTCGACCCCAGGACAACATGAGGTCTCCAAGGTCGTCTCAGGATGTTTTACATCAGGATCGATTTGAATTGTAAAATCAAGTTTTTTTAAATTCAGCCAGACATACGCACCAGAATCTGGATTTCACTGTCCAATATTTTAATAATAAAAACAAGAGTCAGAGGTCCATCGTTTTAATGTCCAATGTTTATGTACAGATTATAGGTAACTATATATATATATATATATATATATATATATATATATATATATATATATAGATATATATATATATAGATATATATATAGATGTAGATAGAGTAGATAAAGAGGTTACATAACTACTCAGTGGCTAATATTCCCGACATTCAGGTTGATTAGTAATACAGTTATAAATCACGTCCCATACGTACACTTCCAGGTGTTAGTTTAGCTATATATATTTATATATATATATATATATATAAATATAAATACATATACATATATATATATATATATATATATATATATATATATATATATATATATATATATATATATATATATATATATATATATATATATATATATATATATATATATCCCAACAATCCCGGCAGTCCCAGCGGTGATCCTGAATTGAGTGAAAACAGGGTTGGTGATGGTCCCATGTTGGACACATAGACAAAGAGAACCTGGTCCAAAGTCTCCTGATTGTATCACAAGAAAATTAATGAATAAAAAATAATTTGGTACATAGAAAAAGAAGTCATCAAAATGTCTCTCGTTTATTGTCTGTCAAGGGTACCAACTGTCCCAATGGTCCCAACGGCCTGTCCCAACTGTCCCAATGGTCCCAATGGCCTGTCCCAACTGTCCCAACTGTCCCAACAGTCCCAATGGTCCCAACGGTCTGTCCCAACTGTCCCAACAGTCCCAATAGTCCCAACTGCCCGATGGCCTGTCCCAACAGTCCCAACTGTCTCAATGATCCCAAATGTCCCGACAGTCCAAATGTCCCGACAGTCCTGACGATCCCGACAGTCCCAACGATCCCAACAGTACCGACAGTCCCAGTTGTCCGGACAATCCCAGCGGTCCCAACGATTCCAACAGTCCCAACGATCCCAACAGTCCCGACAATCCCAGCGATCCCAACAGTCCCGACAGTCCCAGTGGTCCAGACAATCCCAACGATCCCGACAGTCCCATCGGTCCAGACAATCCCAACGATCCCGACAGTCCCAGCGGTCCAGACAATCCCAACAATCCCGACAGTCCCAGTGGTCCAGACAATCCCAATGATCCCGACAGTCCCAGTGGTCCAGACAATCCCAATGATCCCGACAGTCCCAGTGGTCCAGACAATCCCAATGATCCCGACAGTCCCAGCGGTCCAGACAATCCCAACGATCCCGACAGTCCCAGTGGTCCAGACAATCCCAATGATCCCGACAGTCCCAACAGTCCAGACAGTCCCAGCGGTCCCAACGATCCCTACAGTCCCAGTTTTAGCAGCAAGATCTCTGTTTGTTTGAGGTCTATTGAAAATGTAACTACCCATGTTAGGTTTAATAGCACTTTAACTGTAAAACGTTACATCCCATTCACACAGAAAGCAGATTAGATGATAATGTTCTTCGGTTCTGGCGTTACTGTAGAAACCTCAGACCTCTCAAACAAGTCAACCAGCAACTGACAAAAAAACAATTCATTTTATTCTAAAACACGTTGGACGTATTAATACTTAACTTCACTTCATTTGTTTCTCCCAAAGCACTGGCACTCAAATGGTTAGGTGGTTTTCTTTTAATATTTTGACCATCCACCCACCCATCCAACCATCCATCCACCCATCCAACCACCAACCCACCCACCCATCCATCCAGCCATCCATCCACCACCCATCCATCCAACCACCCACCCAGCTATCCATCCACCACCCATCCATCACCATCCCTCCAACCACCTACCCACCCACCCACCCATCCATCCATCCAGCTATCCATCCACCACCCATCCATCACCCATCCATCCAACCACCCACTCATCCATCCACCACCCATCCATCCACCACCCACTCATCCATCCAACCACCCACCCACCCACCCATCACCCATCCATCCATCCATCCATCCACCACCCATCCACCACCACCCACTCATCCATCCATCCACCACCCACTCATCCATCCATCCAACCACCCACCCATCACCCATCCATCCATCCATCCATCCATCCACCACCCATCCACCACCCACTCATCCATCCATCCAACCACCCACCCATCACCCATCCATCCATCCATCCATCCATCCATCTATCTATCCATCCATGCACCACCCATCCATCCATCCATCCAACCACCCACCATTTTGACATTTTTAAGACATTCATCCAGCTCCTGTTAAGTTGGTGATTCATAGATGATGTGGTTTGTACCCCTAAATAGCATTGTGAGTCAACAAATAGCTGAAAACTGCTAAAACACATCAAAAACATGTAAAAACAGTATAAA
>JABXJD010000096.1:1212500-1215000 GCA_013375575.1 Percina caprodes | reverse complement strand
CTATTATACTAAAATAAGATAAAAGCCATACTTCAAACCAAAAAAAACCCCAAAAAAGGCATTTCATTCATCCTTTTCTTCCATCATTGTCATATATACAGTTAAAAAGAAATTAAATAAATAAAAACAATTCATAGTCATACGTTCATCGCTGCTCATTAATGAGCTTAACTGCGAGAGGGATAATTATTTCATGTAACTGTGCATTATATTTGATTATTATTACCTAAAGATCAAATAAAAACATGAAACGGGAAATAATAATGCATCAGTTAAGATAAAAAGAGACTATTAGCATAAAAACCATCGTATCGGCTCCCCCTCGACCTGCAAATGTTGTTTTTGAGTCATAATTTCAAATGAAAAACCTTTTATCAACGTTATGCTCGTCTTTTCCGACCCTTTTGTGTCTTTCTCCCGATGTTTTTTGTCCCTTTTTCAACATCTGTTGACTTTATCTGAGCCTTTTGAATTTTTTGAGGGTGTTTTCTCAAATTTTACAGCTTTTTTTTTGACATTTTTCTTTTTTTTTTACATTTTTGTCATTTTTTTTGACATTTTTGTCACTTTGTTTGGCATTTTTTTCCACATTTTTGTCACTTTTATTGACATTTGTCTTTTTTGACATTTATTTTTACATTTGTCACACACAAGTTCTTTTATCAATTTTTTTTTTGCTCCAAATGCTATAAAAAAATGACAAAAAACACCCAAATTCAATGAAAGTAGTGAACTGATTATTTATTTCATGTGTGAGGAGCATTGTTGGGAACCGTCCATGTTACTTTTTTGGACAATTTCTTTGAAAGAAACCCAAATTTCTCATATAGAAACTTTTTTAAAAGGGGGTCAGATTAGACCCGAAGACACCAGGAGGGTCAAACAAAAAGGCGTAGAGGATTATAAGAGGGTTTTAATCCTGACGTGGTACTCTGCTCCATAATTCATGTATTTGTGTCTCCGTGCTCTTCCTTTCCTGCGATAAAGTACTCAGTACACAGTGTGAGTGTGTACTGTCGGCTGAAGAATGTGGCCTGACACTTTAAATTGTTTCAGGAGCTTCCTGACAGGAAGAGAGTCTATTGTACCGAGTCTGAGAGCGACATTACTAACGTATACTTTCACTGGCCGTGTGTGTGTGTGTGTGTGTGTGTGTGTGTGTGTGTGAGTGAGTCTGAGTGATATATATATATATATATATATATATATATATATATATATATATATATATATATATATATATATATATATATATATATATATATATATATATATATATATATATATATATATATATATATATATATATATATATATATATATATATATATATATATATATATATATGAGATATTTCTACCTACCCGTATGTAGTTAGCGTTGATGTAGGAGCTCAGCTGGTCGTTGCAGCTTTTTGACTTCAGGATCACTCTGGAATGAGGGTCTAGGATGCACAGCAAGGACAGGAGGAGAGGAGGAGAGGAGGTGAGGAGGTGAGGACACAAGGAGAAGGAGGAGAGAAGGAGAGGACGTGAGGAGGTGAGGACACAAGGAGAAGGAGGAGAGGAGGAGACGAGGTGAGGACACGAGGAGAAGGAGGTGAGGAGGAGAGGAGAAGAGGAGGAGAGAAGGAGAGGAGAAGGAGGAGAGGAGGAGAGGAGGAGAGAAGGAGAGAAGGAAGAGAGGAAGAGAAGAGGAGAGAAGAAGGAGAGGAGAAGGAGGAGGTGAGGAGGAGAGAAGGAGAAGGAGGAGAGAAGAAGGAGGAGAGGAAGAGAAGGAGGAGAGGAGGAGAGGAGAAGAGGAGGTGAGAAGGAAAGGAGGTGAGGAGGTGAGGACAGGAGGTGAGGATAAGAAGAGGAGAGGAGGTGAGGAGGAAAGGAGGTGAGGAGGAAAGGAGGTGAGGAGGTGAGGAGGACAGGAGGTGAGGAGGAGAAGAGGAGAGGAGGTGAGGAGGAGAAGAGGAGAAGAGGAGAGGAGAAGAGGAGAAGAGGAGGTGAGGAGGAAAGGAGGTGAGGACACAAGGAGAAGGAGGCACCAACGGAGGGAAGGAGAACAGGAAGAGAAGAAAACACAGATCAGCCATCTACATGTTGACAGACACATCGTTAACGGTTCTGATCCTAATCGCGTAGAATCCATTTTGTCTTGATTTGGTCTTCATGTGTTTTTGGACTCTTGAGTTAGTCCTGATCCACTGGACTAGTTAGTCCTGATCCACTGGACTAGTTAGTCCTGATCCACTGGACTAGTTAGTCCTGATCCACTGGACTAGTCTCAGAGTGTGAAAAGGGTTCAAGACCAAGTCACAAATGTCTCTGATTGGATCTTTTCGGCTCAACCCTTTTTGGGTCCCTGGTCTTTGGGCCAACTTTCAACTTGGCTTCATAATACTACTTTATAATACTTCTTTATAATACTTCTTTATAATACTTCTTTATAATACTTCTTTATAATACTTCTTTATAATACTTCTTTAAAATACTTCTTTAAAACTCTCTTG
>JABXJD010000096.1:1200000-1207500 GCA_013375575.1 Percina caprodes | reverse complement strand
GTCTGATGTAACCAGAACAAAATGGCGTCCGAGGTTCAAATGCCAAGAGGAAGAGTTACGGGGCAGATAACGCCGAGCGGAGGAACAGATGAAGGATAACGTGCTCGACGCCGAGCGGAGGAACAGATGAAGATGTTTTCTTTACCGTTATGAAACTACTTAAGAGGGAAAGTTAGAGCTGATAAAGAGACGTCGGCTGTTTTTTAAGGTTATGTAACGCCGTCCGTACAATGGACCATTACACTCATTATCCAACCCTACTGATTACATAACATCTCTTCTTCTTCTTCTTCTTCTTCTTCTTCACCAGCACACGGTTAGCTCTGGACGATCTACAGCCCGACCGATAGACCAGCGGCCCCGTTAGTGATGGCGTTGCATAGTCTGTCCACCAGAGGACGCTCTACAACGTCCCCGTTAGTGATGGTGTTACATAGTCTGTCCACCAGAGGACGCTCTACAACGTCCCTGTTAGTGATGGTGTTGCATAGTCTGTCCACCAGAGGACGCTCTACAACGTCCCTGTTAGTGATGGCGTTGCATAGTCTGTCCACCAGAGGACGCTCTACAACGTCCCTGTTAGTGATGGTGTTGCATAGTCTGTCCACCAGAGGACGCTCTACAACGTCCCTGTTAGTGATGGTGTTGCATAGTCTGTCCACCAGAGGACGCTCTACACTATTATTACACTTATTACTCTATTACTATTATTATTATTATTATTATTATTATTATTATTATTATTATTATTATTACTATTATTATTATTATTATTTTGTGTTCTATCTCAACCATGTAAAGCTGTCTAAGTTCTGTATGAATAAAGTTTTCTTTATTATTGTTATAATAAAGTTTTGGGGGGGGTCTTCTTACCTTTCCTGCAATCCTGCAGCAGGTTTCATCCTGAAGGGGGAGGGGCAGGGCTTTAGCTCGTTATTGGCTGTCACCGGGGCAACGCTGGCCAAGGGGGCGTGGTCGTTGCCGCTGACGACGGGGAAAGGGGCGGGGCTAGAAAGAGAAATCAGACAGGTGATTTTCCTCTAATGTTTTTAAATTGAGGAACTGAGGTGGAAAGAGTACTTCATATTTTACTTAGGTAGAAGTACTATTACTACGTTCATGAACTTTTACTTAAGTACTTATAAGTAAAACTACCGGTACAAAAATATACTGCAGTAAAAGTAAAACGTGGCTTGTTAACAGTTTTTTTTAATTGTACGACAGTGGGAACAACTGGAGCTACATGTACACACACACACACACACACACACAGAGATAACACACACACACACACACACACACACACACACAGACAGACAGACAGAGAGACAGACAGACAGACACACACACACACACACACACACACACACACACACACACACACACACAGAGATAACACACACAGCCACTGAGCACACTGAAACACACACACACTGACAGAAAGACACACACACACACACACACACACTGAGAGAGACACACACACACACACACACACACACACTGAGAGAGACACACACACACACACACACACACACACTGAGAGAGACACACACACACACACACACACATACACACACACTGAGAGACACACACACACACACACACACAGATAACACACAGAGCCACTGAGCACACTGAGACACACACATACACACACACACACACACACACACACACACTGAGATAACACGCACACACACACACACACACACACACACACACACACACACACACACACTGAGAATAAAAACACCAATACAGAAAATACTTTTCATCTTTACAGTTTGTACTATTAACTTCACTCAATAGCTTCTTTAAAGAAAATATATAGATTTAATGTAATATACCAATTTTAAGGTAAATCTGCAGTTTGCTTCAATATAGTATTTTGTCTCCAGTAATTTATGAAAGATACATAACAGTACTGAGAATAGTGATGATGCCTCTCAGCATCATGCAGCCAGTTCAGTGCGCCGATGTGCTGCAATTGGCCCATTTTTTGTGTTAATTTGGTTAAAAAAACCTCATATTTCCGATATAGACATTTTTTAAAGGGGTCAAATATGACCCGAGGACACCAGGAGGGTTAAAAATGTCACATTTTCTTGAGGAAAGACACCTAAACACCTCACCAAATGCACTTAGGTCCTCCACAAAGATGGGAAAACACTGCTTGTGGTGACGTTGTGTTGACGTACCTGGGCAGAGGGACGACAGGTGGAGCGAGGCGGCGGCTGGCTACGATTGGCTGCTGCTGCTGGCGAATGGGAGTGGCTACGGCTGGAGGGAGCTCAGCTTGGACCATGCTGCCCGACGTCACGGACTGGAGACAGAAAGAGACGGAGTCACAAAGAGGCTTCACCTGCCATCTCACAAACTGGTTTTTGGCGTCTGGGGTCGGACCTTGGCGCCTTTTGACCATTGGGCGGAGTCTGATTGGACGGTCGGGGTCAGGTGGCGGCCAGGGGGCGGGGCCTTTAGCGGTCTGTCTGAAACCTGAACCCCTCCTTCAGTCGGTACAAAACCTGAGAGCAGACCGAGAGAAGAATATCGTCAAATGGACCCGTTGTCCTATATCAATGTTCTTTATAAGTCCCCAAAATAACATGATTGATTCCACACAACGCTCTTTGCCAAGTACAAATCTCTACTTTCATTAATTTTGGGGCGTCTTATTCAATTTTATAGCATTTGAAACCAAATTGAAGTGTTTTTGAAATAGTATTGAGAGTAAAAGTTGACATATTCCAGTCTGTGATTATCATCAACATCCATTCCTTTAATTTTAGTCTCAATAATTCCTAATTTCAGTATTAGGGGACCACTAAGGTCTATATAAAGAGACTTCAGATACAGTATTAGGGGACCACTAAGGTCTATATAAAGAGACTTCAGATTCAGTATTAGGGGACCACTAAGGTCTATATAAAAGAGACTCCAGATACAGTATTAAGGGACCACTAAGGTCTATATAAAGAGACTTCAGATACAGTATTAGGGGACCACTAAGGTCTATATAAAGAGACTTCAGATACAGTATTAGGGACCACTAAGGTCTATATAAAGAGTCTTCAGATACAGTATTAGGGACCACTAAGGTCTATATAAAGAGACTTCAGATACAGTATTAGGACCACTAAGGTCTATATAAAGAGACTTCAGATACAGTATTAGGGACCACTAAGGTCTATAAAGAGACTTCAGATACAGTATTAGGGACCACTAAGGTCTATATAAAAGAGACTCCAGATACAGTATTAAGGGACCACTAAGGTCTATATAAAGAGACTTCAGATACAGTATTAGGGACCAAGGTCTATATAAAGAGACTTCAGATACAGTATTTAGGGACCACTAAGGTCTATATAAAGAGACTTCAGATACAGTATTAGGACCACTAAGGCATATAAAGAGACTCAGATACAGTATTAGGGACCACTAAGGTCTATATAAAGAGACTTTAGATACAGTATTAGGGACCACTAAGGTCTATATAAAGAGACTTCAGATACAGTATTAGGGACCACTAAGGTCTATATAAAGAGACTTTAGATACAGTATTAGACCACTAAGGTCTATATAAAGAGACTTTAGATACAGTATTAGGGGACCACTAAGGTCTATATAAGAGACTTCAGATACAGTATTAGGGACCACTAAGGTCTATATAAAGAGACTTCAGATACAGTATTAGGGACCACTAAGGTCTATATAAAGAGACTTCAGATACAGTATTAGGGACCACTAAGGTCTATATAAAGAGACTTCAGATACAGTATTAGGGACCACTAAGGTCTATATAAAGAGACTTCAGATACAGTATTAGGGACCACTAAGGTCTATATAAAGAGACTTTAGATACAGTATTAGGGACCACTAAGGTCTATAAAGAGACTTCAGATACAGTATTAGGGACCACTAAGGTCTATATAAAGAGACTTCAGATACAGTATTAGGGACCACTACGGTCTATATAAAAGAGAATTGCTAAAAGTGACACCTAAAAAAAAATATTATGACAAGATGATCGATAAAAAAAATTGGAAATGCACATTTTGAGCTGCTTCCTTGATATGATTGGAGGATAAATTGTAAGCGGGGAATAAAATTATAGAGAAAAGGATCGCATGATGTCATTATTTAGATTCATTATGGTGTAAAAAGTTTAATTATTTAATGCAGAACTGAATCAGCATCTGGTTTCTCTGTGAGCAGCCTCCAGATGGATGAAAGGTCACACTGCAACTATAATAGTATTATATACTGCATTATTAATTTATATTAAAATACCTTCTAGTATTAGATCAGTATTAGTCTATGACATCACTCATTAATATTCTAAGTTTTTTCTACTGTATATTTAGACCCTAAAAACAGATTACATGTCCACATAAAGAGGGCTTTACATTTAGTATTTCAATTTTGTGTGTGTGTGTGTGTGTGTGTGTGTGTGTGTGTGTGTGTGCGCGTGCATGGTTGTGTCTGTCTGTGTGTGTGTGTGTGTGTGTGTGTGTGTGTGTGTGTGTGTGTGTGTGTGTGCGTGTGTGCGTCTGTGTGTATCTGTGTGTGTGTGTGTGCGTGCGTGCGTGTCTGTGTGCGTGCGTGGTTGTGTCTGTCTGTGTGTGTGTGTGTGTGTGTGTGCTAGCGTGTGTCTCTGTGTGTGTGTGTGTGTGTGTGTGTGCTAGCGTGTGTCTCTGTGTGTGTGTGTGTGTGTGTGCTAGCGTGTGTCTCTCTGTGTGTGTGTGTGTGCTAGCGTGTGTCTCTCTGTGTGTGTGTGTGTGTGTGTGCTAGCGTGTGTCTCTCTGTGTGTGTGTGTGTGTGTGTGTGTGCGTGTGTCTCTGTGTGTGTGTGTGTGCTAGCGTGTGTCTCTCTGTGTGTGTGTGTGTGTGTGTGCTAGCGTGTGTCTCTCTGTGTGTGTGTGTGTGTGTGTGTGTGCTAGCGTGTGTCTCTGTGTGTGTGTGTGTGTGTGTGTGCTAGCGTGTGTCTCTCTGTGTGTGTGTGTGTGTGTGTGTGTGTGTAAAAGCAGGTCTCTGTGTGTGTGTGTGTGTGTGTAAGTAGCGCAGTCTCTCTGTGTGTGTGTGTGTGTGTGTGTGTTAGTGTGTCTCTGTGTGTGTGTGTGTGCTGTGTCTCTCTGTGTGTGTGTGTGTGTGTGCTAGCGTGTGTCTCTCTGTGTGTGTGTGTGTGTGTGCTAGCGTGTGTCTCTCTGTGTGTGTGTGCGTGTGTGCTAGCGTGTGTCTCTGTGTGTGTGTGTGTGTGTGTGTGTGTGTGTGTGTGTGTGCGGTTTACCATCAAGCAGGTGATGACGATGACGAAGATGGTGAAGAAGAGGACGACGGCGTAGAATCCTTCCCTGCTCCACACGTGGTCCCTCTGCTCGCCCTGCAGGACGTTCTTCTACAGGAAACGGAGAGAGAATGACTTTCAAAATAAAGTTAACAATTGTGACGGTGACGGTGAAGCAGCCCCTCCACCTTCCGGTGGACAACCACGGGACACATTTCGGTCAACGGTGGTGAGACGGATAATTACTTGATACTGAAATAAGCCATAAAAAATTACTATTATTATTATTATTATAAATTACACATATATGATGTGTGATGTCAACTGAAAAGATAACGCTGGAAGTTGAGAAAGTCTCAGTGTGAGCTACGCACGCCAACCAGCAGCTGATCCTTCTGTAACGTTACCCAACCAGCAGCTGATCCATCTGTAACGTTACCCAACCAGCAGCTGATCCTTCTGTAACGTTACCCAACCAGCAGCTGATCCTTCTGTAACGTTACCCAACCAGCAGCTGATCCTTCTGTAGCGTTACCCAACCAGCAGCTGATCCTTCTGTAGCGTTACTCAACCAGCAGCTGATCCTTCTGTAGCGTTACCCAACCAGCAGCTGATCCTTCTGTAGCGTTACCCAACCAGCAGCTGATCCATCTGTAACGTTACCCAACCAGCAGCTGATCCATCTGTAACGTTACCCAACCAGCAGCTGATCCATCTGTAACGTTACCCAACCAGCAGCTGATCCTTCTGTAACGTTACCCAACCAGCAGCTGATCCATCTGTAACGTTACTCAACCAGCAGCTGATCCATCTGTAACGTTACCCAACCAGCAGCTGATCCATCTGTAATGTTACTTAACCAGCAGCTGATCCTTCTGTAATGTTACTTAACCAGCAGCTGATCCTTCTGTAACGTTACTCAACCAGCAGCTGATCCATCTGTAACGTTACCCAACCAGCAGCTAATCCTTCTGTAACGTTACCCAACCAGCAGCTGATCCTTCTGTAATGTTACTTAACCAGCAGCTAATCCTTCTGTAACGTTACCCAACCAGCAGCTGATCCTTCTGTAGCGTTACCCAACCAGCAGCTGATCCTTCTGTAACGTTACCCAACCAGCAGCTGATCCTTCTGTAGCGTTACCCAACCAGCAGCTGATCCTTCTGTAACGTTACCCAACCAGCAGCTGATCCTTCTGTAACGTTACCCAACCAGCAGCTGATCCTTCTGTAACGTTACCCAACCAGCAGCTGATCCATCTGTAACGTTACCCAACCAGCAGCTGATCCTTCTGTAGCGTTACCCAACCAGCAGCTGATCCTTCTGTAACGTTACTCAACCAGCAGCTGATCCTTCTGTAACGTTACCCAACCAGCAGCTGATCCTTCTGTAACTTTACCGAGATAGGCACACTAACCTCAGTGGAGACTTCTGTGATGCCAAAGTGTCCCAGGTGGCGGTGAAGGACCCGGACGTTCAATGATTGGATGACCTCTTCAGCGGGGCGGGGCTCCGAGACACCCGGCCTATCAGAGGACACAAAGAGCTCGATGCCATTCCTCTTCTCCTGTAAGAGCCGTCAATCAATCAATTAGTCAATCAACCAATCAACCAATCAGAGGAGGGTAACATCGGTGTGGTGTGACCTACATTCAGCCGGTTGATGTGCACGTGCGCTGCAGGAACGCCCAGTGCCGCCGCTATGCCTTCCCGAAACCACCGAAGAAGACTGACGTTCAGCCTCCGCACATCCACAGCCAGGTACTGAGAAAGAGAGAGAGACAGAGAGAGACAGAGAGACAGAGAGAGAGAGAGAGACAGAGAGACAGAGAGTCAGAGAGAGAGAGAGAGAGAGACACAGAGAGACAGAGAGAGAGAGAGGGAGAGAGACAGAGAGTCAGAGAGAGAGAGAGGGAGAGAGACAGAGAGACAGAGAGAGAGAGAGAGAGACAGAGAGAGACAGAGAGAGAGAGAGGGAGAGAGACAGAGAGACAGAGAGAGAGAGAGACAGAGAGACAGAGAGAGAGAGAGGGAGAGAGACAGAGAGAGACAGAGAGAGACAGAGAGAGAGACAGAGAGAGAGACAGAGAGACAGAGAGAGACAGACAGAGAGAGACAGAGAGACAGAGAGACAGAGAGACAGAGAGAGAGACAGAGAGAGAGACAGAGAGAGACAGAGAGACAGAGAGAGAGACAGAGAGACAGAGAGAGAGA
>JABXJD010000096.1:1152500-1185000 GCA_013375575.1 Percina caprodes | reverse complement strand
AGGCGCCAAGTATGGATCTATATATATATATATATATATATATATATATATATATATATATATATATATATATATATATATATATATATATATATATGTGGGTCAGTTTGTCCCATTTTGCATGTAGGCAACTACGTTGTTGAATATCGCAATAACGATAATACTTGCGATAAATAAACAGATATTAACAGTTTCGCTGCTTTCAGTGTTTTTGCAAAAATACAACAAACTGCTTGTTGGATTAAAAACAAATGAAAGGAAATAAGTTCCAACTTTCTTCTGTTGAGCAAATTGAACATTGAATTGAACATAAAGGCATCACTAAAGAGAGAGAGAGCCACGTTTCTTCTATCCACCTATCCGTCCATCTATCTATCTATCCATCTATCTATCTATCTATCTATCTATCTATCTATCTATCTATCTATCTATCTATCTATCCACCCACCTATCCATCCATCCATCCATCCATCCATCCATCCATCCATCATAACATAAAGGCATCACTAAAGAGAGAGAGAGCCACGTTTCTTAACTTTTACAAAGGTAGGTTTCTACTGACACTTACTTTCAACTAACACAAAAAAGTGTGTTTTTTGCGATATTTTGCAGTAGGGGTGGCGAAAAAAATCAATATAGCGTAATATTGCGATATTTTCAGTGGCGATACTGTATCAATACACAGGAGCCAAGTACGGATCTACTATTATATATTATATATTATATATGTGGTGGTCAGTTTGTCAGATTTTGCAGCGATAACATTGAAGATGAACAAACTGAGAAATGTTTCTTTTTAGATGAAACATGTTGATAAGTTTCCTTTTGGGGAAAAATTTGAAGTTGAAAAAAAGGTTATAAAAGGTCAATTTATTGCAGAATATTGCAATATGTGTGAAATCGCAATAATATCGTATCGTGGCGTAAGTATCGTGATGATATCGGGAGGCGTCTGGTCGCCCGCCCCCATCCCCACTGTAAATTACACCTATGCTTTCCATCGTTGATTAATCTGCTGATTATTTTCTGGATTAATTGATTGTTTGGTCTATAAAATGTCGGAAAATTGTTTGTCCACAACTCAAATATATATATTTTACTGTCAAAGAGGAGAGAAGAAACTAGAAAATATTCACATTTAACAAGCTGACATCAGAGAAGTTGTACTTTTTTTTATAAAAACATGACTAAATCCGACTAATCAATCATCAAAATAGTTGGAGATTAATTCAACAGTTGACAACTATTAATCTCTGCAGCTCTATATTGCTTAAAAAGATCATCTACTCATGAATTACTAATGTAAATGATCATCAATGTATGTTGACTCCATCACACGCTGTTTTATTTTCCACATATCACCCGTAGGATTTTCAGTGCGTCACATTAACACAATCATAAGCACATTTAGCTTATTCTATGTCGTTTTTCCACATTCTATATGTTCACTACATAATGCATATTCATATATTAAGCTTTCTACCTTCTTTTTTGCCCCTTTAATGCCAAATTAACACATGACTATATCATGTTATTGTGGAAGGTTTGAGCTGTTTGAAGGATTTTAATGTAAAATATCCTGCATTAAAAAAAAAGATGATTTTAGGCCTGAAATACACATTAAAATTGGTAACACACATGATAAAATATCTGTAATTACAATGGTTAAATTCCCATCTCAAATTATAAAGGGTTATTTTGCTTATTTCATCTGAGCTTCACAGATGAGTACTTACATTTGAGAAGCTGTTAACAGCATTCATGGTGAATCTTTACAAGGTAAATGACAGAAAGGAGTATTGATTTACCAAAATAGCAGGCTAATCGCCCCGATTTGAGCACTATTTGTACGTATTTCTGTTTTTAATGCAGCATACGGACAACAGACGCTTACCTGTGATCAGCAGCTGTGTCCATATTAGACACAAGAAAAGAAACATGGGGAGAAATCCTCCTCTTCCTCTTCTACGGCTCATCTTTTCTTCCCTTTCTGCAGCTCAAACTGTACTAAATCGGCTCCTGAAGCTTCTCTCTGTGCTGTAATTACGCATCAAGGCAAGCAGCCGGTGGATATGTGTATGCATGTATATGTGTATGCGGTGGATATGCCCGTGCATGTATCTGTGGGTCCGATGGAGCATAAAGCACAAGGGGAGACGCTGCCAGAGCTCCAGAGACCGCTCCACAACACCGGCCCCCTGCGACGCTCTGTCCCCGCCCTGCGGTGTCCTACAGCGGCCTGCCTCAGGAGGAGCAGCCGCTCTGCAGTGGAAGCAGCTCCGGGAGAAGCAGAGGGTTTTTTCCCAGTGGAGGCTGGAGATGATGAACAGAGAGAAGGGGAGGAGAAAAGGCGTGGCGAAGAAGAGGAGAGGAGGAAGAAGATTAATACGTTATATACATTTTTTTCTTCATTTTACGTTATTTAAACGACGTAGGTAGGAAATAGGCCTATCTTGGTTGAATGTGCGTTTTTTAGGTATATAAAATATTTTTAAATTTCTAATTTTTCACGTTTGTAGCCATATAGTCGGATATTCTGTCTGTGTTTCAGAGGTAATTATTCAGACAACTACTGATAGAGTACTACAAAATTAGATTAATTAACAAAACCTCAAAACAGTTGCTAAAAGCTAGTAGCTAGCTATCTAGCTTCATTTAGCTAATGTTACCATGCTAAATCATTAGCATGCTAATGGTCCATGCTAATGCACCATGCTAATAGACCATGCTAATGGACCATGCTAATGCACCATGCTAATGGTCCATGCTAATGGTCCATGCTAATGCACCATGCTAATGCACCATGCTAATGCACCATGCTAATGGACCATGCTAATGGACCATGCTAATATATTTACAACTTTTAATGACCTACCGTTCGGTAAATTAGTGATATTATTACCAGAGACCTGGGCCGAGGCTTCTGAGCACATGTTGCTCATGTTGTCCTCATGTTGTCCTCATGTTGTCTTCATGTTGTCTTCATGTTGTCCTCATGTTGTCTTCATGTTGTCTTCATGTTGCCCTCATGTTGTCCTCATGTTGCCCTCATGTTGCCCTCATGTTGCCCTCATGTTGTCCTCATGTTGTCTTCATGTTGTCTTCATGTTGTCCTCATGTTGTCCTCATGTTGTCTTCATGTTTCCCTCATGTTGCTCTCATGTTGTCCTCATGTTGTCCTCATGTTGTCCTCATGTTGCCCTCATGTTGTCCTCATGTTGTCCCCATGTCGTCCTCATGTCGTCCTCATGTCGTCCTCATGTTGCTCTCATGTTGTCCTCATGTTGTCCTCATGTTGCCCTCATGTTGCCCTCATGTTGTCCTCATGTTGTCCCCATGTTGTCCCCATGTTGTCCTCATGTCGTCCTCATGTCGTCCTCATGTTGTCCTCATGTTGTCCTCATGTTTCCCTCATGTTGTCCTCATGTCGTCCTCATGTCGTCCTCATGTCGTCCTCATGTTTCCCTCATGTTGTCCCCATGTTGTCCCCATGTTGTCCTCATGTTTCCCTCATGTCGTCCTCATGTCGTCCTCATGTCGTCCCCATGTCGTCCTCATGTTGTCCCCATGTTGTCCCCATGTTGTCCTCATGCTGTCCCCATGTTGTCCCCATGTTGTCCTCATGTTGTCCTCATGTTGTCCTATATCAATGTTCTTTTTAATTCCCCAAAATAACATGATTGATTCCACACAACGCTCTTTGCCAAGTACAAATCTCTACTTTCATTAATTTTGGGGCGTCTTATTCAATTTTATAGCATTTGAAACCAAATTGAAGTGTTTTTGAAATAGTATTGAGAGTAAAAGTTGACATATTCCAGTCTGTGATTATCATCAACATCCATTCCTTTAATTTTAGATTTTAGCGGGAAAGGGAGAGACTGGGGGGGGGAGTGGGCGGGCATTCCAGTAAATGTAGAGGATGGAGAAGGCTCCTCCCGCGTTTCCTATTGGCCGATGACATTACCCGCCCTACCCGTCTCTTTTCTCTTTTCTTTTTTAAGATTATTTTATTTGACAGGACATTTAGGTGAGAAAGGGGGGAGAGAAGGTGAAGACATGCAGGAAATCGTCACAGGTTGGATTTGAACCCTCAACCTCTGCGTCTATGGTCGAGGCATAAACCTCTCAGTGCATGCGCGCCTGCTCCGCCACTGCGTCTCTGATTGGCTAGCACTCTTTGGCTTCGTTGTTTGTATTGGTTAGGGTAAGTGCTAAAATACAAAGGTAAGCAAATCAGAGGCAGAGTAGGGCGGGACATACGAAATTAACCCAGCTTTTAAACCTAAAAAGAGGAAGGGGTTTATTCTGGGAAGACAAGGAAAATGTTTATGTTTTCCTCTAGGAGGTGTGTGTGTGTGTGTGTGTGTGTGTGTGAGAGTGTGTTTCTCTTTGTGTGTGTGTGTGTGTTTCTCTTTGTGTGTGTGTTTGTGTGCTACTGTCTGTCTCTGTGTGTGTTTCTTTTTTTATGTGTTGATGTGTTTCTCTTTGTGTGTGTGTGTGTGTGTGTGTGTTTGTGTGCTACTGTCTGTCTCTGTGTGTTTCTTTTTTTATGTGTTTCTCTTTGTGTGTGTGTGTGTGTGTGTTTGTGTGCTACTGTCTGTCTCTGTGTGTGTTTCTTTTTTTATGTGTTGATGTGTTTCTCTTTGTGTGTGTGTGTGTGTTTCTCTTACTGTGTATTTGTGTGTGTTAGTTACAGGAAAGCAGGATGTAATTAAGTCTCTGCCCGGGTGGGTGGGGGGCAGACAAATTAAGGACGATATTGTGCTGTATCGGTACTTTATCCCACCCCGTAATGAGTACTTTTACTCTTCTACTGTACTTCAGTGACATGTTGCAGGACTTGTACTTGTTAAGAGTATTTCTACACTGTCGCAACTTTTACTCTAGTAACACATCCGAGTACCTAGATATTTACTGACCGAGTACTCTTTCCAGCTGCTCTGTACTTCATTAGATGGATTTTGATGATTGACGCCTGAAGTGTAAAAAGTACCTTTTCTGCTTTTTCAAAGTATTTTGTCCGTTTTTCTTTAAGTTTTGTAATTTCTTTGCCACGTCTGTCGCCCTGGTGTTGCCTTCCTTCTTTCCACTGTTGTTTTCTCCGTTTTTATTACCATTTTCAACCGATTCTTTCCTTACGTCCATCTTTTTCCAAGGTTTTGTCGCCTTATTTCAAGTTAATGCCTTCCAGGTACAAGGCTGCTGTTTAGTTAATATATCGCTGAATTGTTCCTTTTTATAAAGTATTTCTCAAAAAAAGAAAGCAGATAAAAAGGGGGAGGAAAGGAAAAAAGGGAGGGATTGGAGCAATTAAATCAAAATAGAGCAGTTCTGTGGAAACCAGCAGGTTCTCGTCTGCCTGGAAGCAGACATGTGGGAATAATAATGTGGGTACTGTAGGGGGACTGATTCACTGCAGAGGAATGTGTTTTTAGTGAAAGGTAGCAGTACCTCACATGGAAAGATATAAAGGGGACAGAATCTACAACAAAATTAAGTCAAATCAACTTTATTGTCAATAGTACAACAGGTGCCGGCCGTAGAAACTGAAGATAAAATACACCAGAAAATGAGACTAAATACACCGTATACAGAACCCTGCACCACATTATCACAGAGAAGAAGAAGAAGAAGAATAGTGGTGTGGTTGGACCCCCCTACAGTAATCAGGATTCACAATATGAACAAAGCATATAAAAACCTTCTAACAGGTCTGGTACAGAGTCATTGTTCTCTCCCCCCCCCCTAAGGCAGACGTTACAGATGTCTAAAAACAGGTAGATTTAGGAATATCTTCTTTCCCAAAGCAGTAACAGTCCTAAACAAACTTACAGAAACTTTTAAGAAAGCGATGCCGTTTGCACCGTTATCGGCACTTTTATCACTTCAGGATATTCATTATTTACTTAAAGTGTTTTATGTTTTTATGTCATGGTTAGGATGTGCTGCAGGAAAGATAAGAGGGTTTGCTATGAATGATGGTGAGATGTATTTGATACGTGTGTGTGTATTTTTGCAAAGACAGACATTCGCACCCCCCCCCCTCCCCTCCCCTCCCCCGTGGCCCTACAACCTCATTGTACTTAATGCAATGACAATAAAAAGGCACCAATTCTTTCATTGAAAACAACCTTACATCTTTTCATCTGCTGCCCGACCAGACAGATGTGATCCAGGGCAGCGTCTTGGTCCAGTCTTGTGGGACCAGGGTCGAGGGCAGGAAGGCCCCAGACCTCCCCACCTAATCCGGCAGCCGTGACAGGCTGCGGTGTAACCACTTGGGGCATTTGTCCATCGCCAATTTTAATCGACCAAAAAGTGCAGAATAAGAGTCTGAGAACATGGTGGACAGGATCCACTACAGAGAGACCGTTAGAGAACGTAAGATCCTTTTTGTGTAACAAGAAACGGACTCGGAGTCACCATCCATATGTGCGATTGACTAGATTTTGTTGCTGGTGAAAAATTGTTGTGCGTTTATCAGAAGAGGATTTTTCGGAACCAAATTCTTTGGAAGAAAAGTCCGAATTCAAGCAGCGAGACCAATAATCTTGTGATTATTAGTAAAACTTTAACAAACCCGACCCTCTCGGGTTGTGGAAAAACCGCAGATACGTACAAATCTAACAAGAGCTCAATAAGCCCCGAGCCATCGCGTTCTGATGGGACATAATAACGTTGCTGCAGGTATAAACAAAGATAAAAGCTGCGTTTGATCGCGATGGAGCCGACAGCCGGGACTCCTCACCAACGCTAAGGCACTTGGGACGCTGAGACAGACACCTTGACTTCCTGAACCTGGACAACGAGCCAACAGGGAGGCCTTGGTCCTCTAGTAGTACTTTGCAGGAAGAACGTTGTGCAGCTCCTCATATTTGGGAGATTTGCTGAACGGTGGCGCCATCATCAGGAAAACTGGTTTGCTGGGGTGACGCAGCTGGTGGATCATGATGGAGGACAGAACCATTCCCAGCAGCTGGAGGGGACACAAAGGTAACAGTCATTTCTGTTGTTCTACGTTCCCATAGGACTAGTATTGCTTTGCCAGACCCTCCTCCACAGCGCTGTGAAGGAGGGTCTAGTGTCCACAGCATTCTGGGATGGGAGAGAAACCTGCTCTGGTTTATCAGCATTTCTTTAAGCCAATCATAGTCGTTGTGGGCGGGGCTAAGAGCCGGACGGAGCCACGGTGCCGCTGCTAAATAGCCTCATGGAGGAGCTTGTTTTGGTGGAACATGTGAGAACAGAGACTCTGATTGGACAGATAGTCTAGCTAGCTGTCTGGATTTACCCTGCAGAGACCTGAAGACCAGGTCACCATAGTCCTCAGATTGGACAGATAGTCTAGCTAGCTGTCTGGATTTACCCTGCAGAGACCTGAAGACCAGGTCACCATAGTCCTCAGATTGGACAGATAGTCTAGCTAGCTGTCTGGATTTACCCTGCAGAGATCTGAGGACCAGGTAACCAGAGTCCTCAGATTGGACAGATAGTCTAGCTAGCTGTCTGGATTTACCCTGCAGAGATCTGAGGACCAGGTAACCAGAGTCCTCAGAAACCAGCTGCAGGTTAGAATAAAAAAAAAACAGATAATATGTATGTAGACTGATGTAAAACTCAATAAATATGAAATAAGTGTTTAATAATTCTCACCCCCAGGGAAGCCAGACCGAAGACGATCACCATGCCGATGTCAAGGAACACCAGGGCAAGGGAGCTGGTGTGGGTGAAGCAGGCCTGGAGACGGGACGGTATCATCAGAATCAGCTGACTCATGGTAGGAATTAGATATCAGTATTATTTGTAATATTCTGGGTTTACTGACCTGGATGTAGACGGACTTCTGCTGCTGCAGGACATCCTGAACGCCACCGCAGAAGAAGAAGAAGAAGAAGTTAATAAGCTGCATTTAAGCTGCATGGTTCAAGTTGATGAAGTTTGTTTTGAACTCACTGCGTCGTTGACGGTGTGACACTTTCCCTTCGTCTGGTCCAACGCGCTGCACAGACACGAGTCGGGGACGTGTCCCTCCCAGTCCGTATAACGGAACAGACCACAGCACTGATACTGAATCACAAGACAATCAGAAACAACCAGTTATTGATCAGTGAAGAAGAAGAAGAGGTGATGTCACAGCCTGGAATCAGACGAATGAAATCAATCAAGAGCGCCGTAAAGGTGCAGTACGTAACACTGATGAATAGAGCCCGGCCCATATTTGTATTATTTAAAAATCTGATACTAAAAAAAAAAAAAGTCTGTCCTCTGGTGGACAGACTATGCAACGCCATCACTAACAGGGACGTTGTAGAGCGTCCTCTGGTGGACAGACTATGCAACGCCATCACTAACAGGGACGTTGTAGAGCGTCCTCTGGTGGACAGACTATGCAACACCATCACTAACAGGGACGTTGTAGAGCGTCCTCTGGTGGACAGACTATGCAACGCCATCACTAACAGGGACGTTGTAGAGCGTCCTCTGGTGGACAGACTATGCAACACCATCACTAACAGGGACGTTGTAGAGCGTCCTCTGGTGGACAGACTATGCAACACCATCACTAACAGGGACGTTGTAGAGCGTCCTCTGGTGGACAGACTATGCAACACCATCACTAACAGGGACGTTGTAGAGCGTCCTCTGGTGGACAGACTATGCAACGCCATCACTAACAGGGACGTTGTAGAGCGTCCTCTGGTGGACAGACTATGCAACTCCATCACTAACGGGACGTTGTAGAGCGTCCTCTGGTGGACAGACTATGCAACGCCATCACTAACAGGGACGTTGTAGAGCGTCCTCTGGTGGACAGACTATGCAACGCCATCACTAACGGGACGTTGTAGAGCGTCCTCTGGTGGACAGACTATGCAACGCCATCACTAACAGGGACGTTGTAGAGCGTCCTCTGGTGGACAGACTATGCAACGCCATCACTAACGGGACGTTGTAGAGCGTCCTCTGGTGGACAGACTATGCAACGCCATCACTAACAGGGACGTTGTAGAGCGTCCTCTGGTGGACAGACTATGCAACGCCATCACTAACAGGGACGTTGTAGAGCGTCCTCTGGTGGACAGACTATGCAACGCCATCACTAACAGGGACGTTGTAGAGCGTCCTCTGGTGGACAGACTATGCAGCAACAACAACCCTGAATGATTGTAAAGATTAACAAAGAATAAATTTGCAGCATGTACTCTCTAACTGGGAGATTGTGTGTGTGTGTGTGTGTGTGTGTGTCTTACGTGTTTCTGCAGGTGTTCGACCTCTTGCTGTATCTTGGCTGAAGCTTTGTCCAGAGGCAGATAACCTCGGTACATGTTCTCGTGGTCGCTCGCCGCCTACAGACAGAAACAGAGTTAGCATCACAACGTTTTTGAAGTGGTCTTGGTCGTGTTGCTGATGAACAGTTGAAGGATCTACTTTAACGGTCGGAGCGCACGGCGTGAAGCGCCTGGCGCATTTAGGGCCAAGTGTCCAAATCCACTTTTGCTAATTTAACGGAGGAAGAAAGGGCTGGACTTAGTGTCATTAAATCAGAGGTGTGTTCTGGGTAACATCAACCAATCAGAGGTCCTCTCCCATTCCCTTTAATCGCCAGGTGCATTTGTACCTTGGAGCATTGCTGTTATGGAGGATTTACACCCTCATATTTTATTCATACATTTTTTTTAATCTTCTGCATGTGTGTGTGTGTTGCTTGGCTCCCCTGTGTGTGTAACAAGCATAGTGTGCGTCCCTGCGTGTGTGTCTGTAACAAGCATGGTGTGTGTCCCTGTGTGTGTGTCTGTAACAAGCATGGTGTGTGTGTATATAACAAGCATGGTGTGTGTCCCTGTGTGTGAGCCTAGCAGCATTACCTGTTAAAGTAACAATGAAATGCTGCGCTATTGACTTTAGAGGTTTCTGTTGGTCAATGCAGCAATCACTTCCTGCTCCCTCAAAATAGCGATACACCCACACACACCAAGGATTCACACCTCCCTGTAAGACCAGCACGCTCATGGGTGCAGGTGCATTTGCTATTTACACCATGTGGCCGTTGGATGGGAAATTGACAACTGCGTCGGGCTTTGCGCTGTGCCGGGTGCAGGATAGGGTCTCTCGTGTGTGTGTGTGTGTGTGTGTGTGTGTGTGTGTGTGTGTGTCAGGGTCGTTACCGCGGAATGGAAGACGACCAGCAAGGATCCACAGAGGAGCATCACAATACTTCCAAGAATCATACACACCAGGAACTGCAGAGAAAGACGAGAAAAACATTACCAGAGTTGCACAATAAAGGAAATGAGTCAGCATGAATCAAACTATCAAAAACTGTCTTGGTTCATCTTTCCACTGTTCCAACAATCACCACTCTGGTCTGGTTGAAATAAACTCTTAATTCACCCATTTACATGTGGAGATATGCTGCTCTATACACACTAAAAGTAGTGATTATTTACATGGAGTCTGGTGGAGATATGCTGCTCTATACCCACTAAAAGTAGTGATTATTTACATGGAGTCTGGTGGAGATATGCTGCTCTATACCCACTAAAAGTAGTGATTATTTACATGGAGTCTGGTGGAGATATGCTGCTCTATACACGCTAAAAGTAGTGATTATTTACATGGAGTCTGGTGGAGATATGCTGCTCTATACACGCTAAAAGTAGTGATTATTTACAGGGAGTCTGGTGGAGATATGCTGCTCTATACACGCTAAAAGTAGTGATTATTTACAGGGAGTCTGGTGGAGATATGCTGCTCTATACACGCTAAAAGTAGTGATTATTTACATGGAGATATGCTGCTCTATACACGCTAAAAGTAGTGATTATTTACATGAAGTCTGGTGGAGATATGCTGCTCTATACACGCTAAAAGTAGTGATTATTTACATGGAGATATGCTGCTCTATACACGCTAAAAGTAGTGATTATTTACATGAAGTCTGGTGGAGATATGCTGCTCTATACACGCTAAAAGTAGTGATTATTTACATGGAGTCTGGTGGAGATATGCTGCTCTATACACACTAAAAGTAGGGATTATTTACATGGAGTCTGGTGGAGATATGCTGCTCTATACACACTAAAAGTAGTGATTATTTACATGGAGTCTGGTGGGTGGCTGTAGACCAAAGTTAAAACCAGAAGTTAAAAAAACAACAACTGACGTCCGTGTTCTCATTTCAACAGCTCCCCCCCACACCCCAAACCTCAAAGACGTCACAGCCGATGTGAACTTTAAGAAAAGAAGATTGCATCAAATGAACGATGACTCCACTTCCTGTTTGATTCTGAGGTTTTTACCCCCGCACTGTTTCAGCATGTTGTAATTTTTATTTTGCAGGCTGAAAATGAGCTTCCCCTCTTTCAAAGACCAGTAGTACTGCTTTATACTCACCAGGACCATGCACGCTTTGCTCTCGTTGTAGGCGCCGACGGCTCCCAGGATGGCAATCACCATGACGATGGAGCCCAAGATGTAGAAATGGGTTGGGCCGACGTCCTTCTGCAGACAGAAGAAGTGATTGACAGGTTCATATTTAGTCGTTTTGTGATTCAGACACTGAGCTACGTTGTTGAAACAGTGGTTGTTCTTACATTTAAGACTCCGTCAACGAAGTGGAACTGAGACCTCAGAGCGACCACGATGGCGCTGCCGCCGACCATCTGAAACCATAAAAACTGTTTGATCAGATCCAACGACTCAATAAAAACACAGTAAAAGTACACAATGAGGTTCACTTCACTGCACCAAGGTGTTCAAAAACCCCATTAACCACTCTACACATTGGATCTACCGCAGAAAGGGGGGGGGGCACATTGTAACTAATTAATTTTTAGCATTAATTTTGAGCATCAAGCACATTATTTCCAGCATTCTGTATTTCACTATTTCTACTTTACTTTTTCACTAAAAATGCTGAAAATATTAAATTTGCATGAAAGCTGCAATGTGGTTTTTCTATAATAAAAAAAAAAATACAAACCTAACAAAAAAAAAGCATAAAAACTATTTTAGACACTAAAAATGCAATAAGTAAATACATAATAGCACAGTAATGTTGACTTTATTTAATTATATTAAAACATGTAGACATTTAAACCCCCAAAACAGACAATATACATATTTTTTAATTAAAAAAAAAAAAAAACGTTTTATTTTAACTTAAAATCGGTTTCTTTACACTTCAAGTTAACCGTTGACGTTACGTAGTCCGCAACCAAAGTTAGCGTCCAAATACGGTTGTTTTTCTCATTAAAAACCTTTAGCTTATCACACTTTCTCACTTATGACAGATTTAAGTATTTAAATACAAAGAAAAACGCTGATAAAAATGTTTATTTTATGTATTATAATGTATTTTTAACGAATTAAAAAGATAACCGGACATCCACCGCGAACTTTTCAATCTCAACGTCCGACCGGAGAATCAACGGCGGCCATTTTAATAACGGCTAACTATTAACAAGAGAAACTCACCGCGAAGATGATGTTGAAGACGGTTAGGAGCCATTTGAGGCAGCCGTTGACCTGAGTCATGTTAAAAGATGGAAGTACAACACAAGGATTGTTCCTGACGTTGACCAGCCGAGTGTGACAGAGAACGGTGGAGAGGAGGGGAAGGTGCCGGGTTTTAAGCGACAGAGAGACGGGGGGCGGGAGACGACCGTCAGGGGAGGACCCATAGATAGTTAAAGCTTCCAGTAAATTACACACATGAAAATGGCGCCGCCTTCTTTCTTAGAAGAGACGACATTACCCGCCCTACTCTGTGTCTGATTGGCTAGTACTCGTAGTGTTTTCGGTTAGGCATGGAGTGTGATTGGTTAGGGTAAGTGTTGACATACAAGGATAAGCGAATCAGAGGCAGAGTAGGGCGGGACATACCGTAGTTTTCCTTGGAATCGCTATCCAAATGGGGAGTTCCGGTGGCTTTAAAAGAGGGGGGATGGGGGGCTTCCTTCTGGGAAGAGAAATGGAAAATGGTTCATCTGGGAGATTAGATAGAATAGAAAGCCTTTATTGTCATTATACACAAGTGCAGTACCTGTGCAATGAGATTGAAGCGACCTCTTTAGATTAGATAATACTTTATTCATCCCGCAGCGGGGAAATTTACTTGTCACAGCAGCAGCAGTATTTTCTACAGTAAAAGCAGCAATAAAAACAAACAAACACACAAATAAACATACAAAAAGCAAACAGCAGACAGTGAGCAGCCGGTAAATGTAGTGACGTCAAGTCAAGGTTGCGTAAAGTGCGGTAGAACAATATTGCAGAGTGAGTGACGTTAAATTAAATTGAATATGTAATTAAGTAATTACAGTGTCAACACAACATATAAAAATACTAAATATAAGGAAAAAGAATATAAAAATATAGAATAGAATAGAAAGCCTTTATTGTCATTATACACAAGTACACAGTACCTGTGCAATGAAATTGGAGCAATTCCTTTTCAGTGTATATATAACAATAACATAAAGATAACAATATAAAATATCACAAATTTAAGTCAAAAATATATAAAAAAAGTCAAAAATAAAATATAACGTATAGGTAGTGCAGAGAGTGCAGACCTGAGAGCAGCATATTGTATGCATATATAAAATAGCTTTGTGTACACACAAGGGGGGGGGGGGGGGGGGGGCAGTGCATGTGTGAGTTCAGGGCGGGTTATGGTTTTTGGAACAAACTGTTCTTAAGCTGTGAGTGCTGCGGGAAATGTGGATGTTATTAAATCTCTGCCCGGAGAGGCTGTTTGTGAGTTTGAGGAAGGAATGGGGGGGGGGGAAAACCCCAAAAAACGTCTCTCTAGGCTGCAGAAATACGTCATGTTACGTATGTTCTTGATAAAAACATCACCCGCAGTTAGAGGTGAGACAACCACGGTGGAAGAAGTACTCTGGTAACGTTACTCAAGTAAAAGTAGTAATAATACCACAGTTTTACAGTACTGTCTGCTAGTATTAAAAGTCCTGCTACTACTACTTTTACTTAAGTAACTTAAGGGTTTTTACTGAGCTGGGGGGGAAAACCTTCTCTTACTTCGCTCCATGGTCTTGGAATAATTTGCAAAACTTGATGATCTGGTCCCGTTAAATGAATTTAAGGCCATGTTAAAAAGCTGTGTTACTCAAAAATGCAACTGCCACATGTGACCTGTTCCTCTCCTCTATGGGTGAATGTTCTTGTCTTTTCTGGTCCTTGTAAATTCTGGAGTGTGGTCTAGACCTGCTCTATCTGGTCTAGACCTGCTCTATCTGGTCTAAACCTGCTCTATCTGGTCTAGACCTGCTCTATCTGGTCTAGACCTGCTCTATCTGGTCTAGACCTGCTCTATCTGGTCTAGACCTGCTCTATCTGGTCTAGACCCGCTCTATCTGGTCTAGACCCGCTCTGTCTGGTCTAGACCTGCTCTATCTGGTCTAGACCTACTCTATCTGGTCTAGACCTGCTCTGTCTGGTCTAGACCTGCTCTATCTGGTCTAGACCCGCTCTATCTGGTCTAGACCCGCTCTATCTGGTCTAGACCTGCTCTATCTGGTCTAGACCTGCTCTGTCTGGTCTAGACCTGCTCTATCTGGTCTAGACCTGCTCTGTCTGGTCTAGACCTACTCTGTCTGGTCTAGACCTGCTCTATCTGGTCTAGACCTGCTCTATCTGGTCTAGACCTGCTCTGTCTGGTCTAGACCCGCTCTATCTGGTCTAGACCTGCTCTATCTGGTCTAGACCCGCTCTGTCTGGTCTAGACCTGCTCTATCTGGTCTAGACCCGCTCTATCTGGTCTAGACCTGCTCTATCTGGTCTAGACCTGCTCTGTCTGGTCTAGACCTGCTCTATCTGGTCTAGACCCGCTCTATCTGGTCTAGACCCGCTCTATCTGGTCTAGACCCGCTCTATCTGGTCTAGACCTGCTCTATCTGGTCTAGACCTGCTCTATCTGGTCTAGACCTACTCTGTCTGGTCTAGACCTGCTCTATCTGGTCTAGACCTGCTCTATCTGGTCTAGACCTGCTCTATCTGGTCTAGACCTGCTCTATCTGGTCTAGACCTGCTCTATCTGGTCTAGACCTGCTCTATCTGGTCTAGAGCTGCTCTATCTGGTCTAGACCTGCTCTATCTGTAAAGTGTCTCGAGGTAACTCTTGTTATGAATTGATACTATAAATAAAATTGAATTGAATTGAAATTTTTGACTCGGCTGTTTTTCTATTTGAATTGTAATTGTGTGACGTCTTGGTCTCCTTCGGAAAAGAGATTTCAATCAACTTCCTGGTTAAATAAAGGTTAAATTAAAAAAAACATGCAACGCTGTACTTTTACCCCATTACATGTATTGTGTAACACTGGTTCAGATGGAACCCGTGAGTCAGAGCAGGGTAATAGGGGAAGAGGGTGTGAATCGCTGCAGAGGAATGTGATTTTAAAGGAGATGTGCAGCTGCAGTCGTGCAGTCACGTTAGGAACTTGAAAGCACTTGTTCTTATTTTATTTGCGATATTGCACGTGCAGATAACACAAGCACCTTTCTGATTAACCCTAAAAATACTACGCTGGATGGGACTGAACTTGTACAAAGTCGTTCTTTTTTAGCATAACCCGCCTCACAATGACAATGCTGAACATTTTGAGCATTAAACACTACATTTCCTGCATTCTGGTGACTTTTTATGCACCTATTTCTTCTTTATTGCATCAATTCACGCTGGAAATGTCTTTATTTATGTAAAGGGAAACCGAGGGGACAATTCAAAATATAAAAACACAATGGGATATCGTGCAGTTAGGCTGTCAGGCATTATATTTCTTTTCCAATATGTATCCTCCTGTAGATGAACTTCTCTCATTTAGCCTAATGTTAACTCTGCTGAGTCCACACACAGGATCTACTCCCTCCTCTTTGCACAACCTCTTTAAATCTGCATGTGTCACTTAATCATGTGAATGGTACATTAATTCATTTGAATTCATTAACAAACACCTGCATGGTGATATTTCAGATATTTCTCATGTTCAAAGCATTCTGCACATTCAAAAATACATCTCATCCGATCTGTGTTCTCTGGCTTTGGAACAACTTAAAAACAGATATAAATACAAGTACTTGATATACACCCACCCACATATGCACATATACAGGAAGAGCATTTCTAATCAACATCGCCCGGACATGTAGTCCTGCAGACACTCGCACAGACACACACTAAAACGCTCTCACACTAGAAGGCGCTGACACACACTGAGTCACCGTGCTATCATTGTGTCAAAGGCTGATTAACATGACAGGGATGAGGGTTAGGATAATACATGAGACAAAGGTAACTTTCACCATGACTTCTGCTGCTGTACAAACAGTTCTGGAGAGGACACCTGCTTTGAACAATAGTCTGTGTTTAAGTGACTAATGGGTGCAACATTATTTGGAATTGGTGAAGTATTAAGCAAGGCTGCTGCATCCGGCCGCTGCAATACAGGCTGCAATGTAACCGTTTGAGGCATGTGCACCGTCAGTTTTGTCCACTAAAAGCACTTATTTTGGCACTGGCAGGCTCCGATTATTATTCTAAGTATCTGACATCATTATGGAAAGGATCCCTATAGAGATAGAGCTTTTAGTTAAAGAGTAAGATCAAAGATTTAACCAGAAAGAGCCTTGAAATCACTTTCACCAAACCCACCAGACTCCATGTAAATAATCACTACTTTTAGTGTGTATAGAGCAGCATATCTCCACCAGACTCCATGTAAATAATCACTACTTTTAGTGTGTATAGAGCAGCATATCTCCACCAGACTCCATGTAAATAATCACTACTTTTAGAGTGTATAGAGCAGCATATCTCCACCAGACTCCATGTAAATAATCACTACTTTTAGCGTGTATAGAGCAGCATATCTCCACCAGACTCCATGTAAATAATCACTACTTTTAGCGTGTATAGAGCAGCATATCTCCACCAGCCTCCATGTAAATAATCACTACTTTTAGCGTGTATAGAGCAGCATATCTCCACCAGACTCCATGTAAATAATCACTACTTTTAGCGTGTATAGAGCAGCATATCTCCACCAGACTCCATGTAAATAATCACTACTTTTAGCGTGTATAGAGCAGCATATCTCCACCAAACTCCATGTAAATAATCACTACTTTTAGCGTGTATAGAGCAGCATATCTCCACCAAACTCCATGTAAATAATCACTACTTTTAGTGTGTATAGAGCAGCATATCTCCACCAGACTCCATGTAAATAATCACTACTTTTAGCGTGTATAGAGCAGCATATCTCCCCAGCATCCCTTTTTTAAACTCATATTTATTACATTTTTAAGGGTTTTAATGACTGTATGAATTCACACAACAATGGAATTATCAAAATTATAGACCAACATGTAATCTAGGTCCCTCAGACAGTTACAGTGACAAAAATGTCAAAAAAAGTGATCATAATGTTGAAAGAAGTGACCAAATCAGGGTTTTTTTCATGGTTGACGGGAAGACAACACAAGGGTTAAAACAGGAAGGTTCTGTCTCCAACCCGCTGGCGTCTTAGACGAGACTAAGGGGGCTAATGGGATGCTGATTCCTGTATTTTTGTGAAGATTTTACATGTACATGATAGAATCTTTTGTCTAATATCATTAACATCTAGTTTCATTCTTCCTCTGCCTCAAACTTGATTATGACTGACTTATAATGAGGTTGTTGTGTCTGTTTTTGTTTTATTATGACTGTACTTGTTCATGTATTTATTGTTAAGGCCCCCCTCGCTGTATCTCAAGGGGTTACTCCTGATAAAGACATTTTCAACAACAACAACAACTTTTTTTAGCATGTTAACATGAAATGAATCTAGTTTCACACGCGGCGAGGCCTCCTTCCTGTGTTTTTCAAAGCGTTTCCTGTCAGATGTTTGGCATGGTGTTGTGTAGCTCATGTGGTGTCTGAACAGCAGTCTTTGCTTTTAAAGCTTTATTATATCAAAGAATTTCAGCATCAATTTACAAGCTCTGCAGAAACTCGGAGCATGTTGTTTTTTTGATTATTATTAATATTAATTTGCACCATAAATTGTTGCAAAACAATCCAGAATGCTGGAAATAATGTGTTTGACGTTCAAAATTAATGCTCAAAATTTTAGATCCAATGTGAAGAGCGGTTAATGGGGTTTTTAACGTTAACGGTTAACTTGAAGTTTAAAGAAACCGATTTTGAGTATTTTTAAAATTAAAAATATGTATATTGTCTGTTTTGGGGGTTTAAATGTCTACATGTTTTAATATAATTAAATAAAGTCAACATTACTGTGCTATTATGTGTTTACTTATTGCATTTTTAGTGTCTAAAATAGTTTTTATGCTTTTTTTGTTAGGTTTGTATTTTTTTTATTATAGAAAAACCACATTGCAGCTTTCATGCAAATTTAATATTTTCAGCATTTTTAGTGAAAAAGTAAAGTAGAAATAGTGAAATACAGAATGCTGGAAATAATGTGCTTGATGCTCAAAATTAATGCTAAAAATTAATTAGTTACAATGTGCCCCCCCCCCTTTCTGCGGTAGAACCAATGTGTAGAGTGGTTAATGGGGTTTTTGAACACCTTGGTGCAGTGACGTGAACCTCATTGTGTACTTTTACTGTTTTTTTTGAGTCGTTGGATCTGATCAAACTGTTTTTATGGTTTCAGATGGTCGGCGGCAGCGCCATCGTGGTCGCTCTGAGGTCTCGGTTGCACTTCGCTGACGAAGTCTTAAATGTAAGAACAACCACTGTTTCAACAACGTAGCTCAGTGTCTGAAACACAAAACGACTAAATATGAACCTGTCAATCACTTCTTCTGTCTGCAGAAGTACGTCGGCCCATCCCATTTCTACATCTTGGGCACCATCGTCATGGTGATTGCCATCCTGGGAGCCGTCGGCGCCTACAACGAGAGCAAAGCGTGCATGGTCCTGGTGAGTATAAAGCAGTACTACTGGTCTTTGAAAGAGGGGAAGCTCATTTTCAGCCTAAAAAGTAAAAATTACAACATGCTGAAGCAGTACCGGGGGGGTAAAACCTCAGAATCAAACAGGAAGTGGAGTCAAAGTTCATTTGATGCAATCTTCTTTTCTTAAAGAACATCGGCTGTGACGTCTTTGAGGTTTGGGGTGTGGGGGGGAGCTGTTGAAATGAGAACACGGACGTCGGTTGTTGTTTTTAACTTCTGGTTTTAACTTTGGTCTACAGCCACCCACCAGACTCCATGTAAATAATCACTACTTTTAGTGTGTATAGAGCAGCATATCTCCACCAGACTCCATGTAAATAATCACTACTTTTAGTGTGTATAGAGCAGCATATCTCCACCAGACTCCATGTAAATAATCACTACTTTTAGCGTGTATAGAGCAGCATATCTCCACCAGACTCCATGTAAATAATCACTACTTTTAGTGTGTATAGAGCAGCATATCTCCACCAGACTCCATGTAAATAATCACTACTTTTAGTGTGTATAGAGCAGCATATCTCCACCAGACTCCATGTAAATAATCACTACTTTTAGTGTGTATAGAGCAGCATATCTCCACCAGACTCCATGTAAATAATCACTACTTTTAGTGTGTATAGAGCAGCATATCTCCACCAGATTCCATGTAAATAATCACTACTTTTAGCGTGTATAGAGTATAGCAACCTTTGATAGTTTGATTCATGCTGACTCATTTCCTTTATTGTGCAACTGTGGTAATGTTTTCTCGTCTTTCTCTGCAGTTCCTGGTGTGTATGATTCTTGGAAGTATTGTGATGCTCCTCTGACACACACACACACACACACACACACACACACACACACACACACACACACACACACACACACACACACACACACACACACACACACACACACACACACACACACACACACACACACACACACACACACACACACACACACACAGGACCCTATTCTGCACCCGACACAAGTGTCTTGCTAGTTTAAGACCGACGCAGTTCGCCGCAGACGCGTTGTCTGTTGTGGTCTGATTGTCTCACCTGTTCCCCGTTACCCGTGTTCCCTTGCTCTAGTGCCAGATCCTGATGTCTCACCTGTTCCCCGTTACCCGTGTTCCCTTGTTCTAGTGCCAGATCCTGATGTCTCACCTGTTCCCCGTTACCCGTGTTCCCTTGTTCTAGTGCCAGATCCTGATGTCTCACCTGTTCCCCGTTACCCGTGTTCCCTTGTTCTAGTGCCAGATCCTGATGTCTCACCTGTTCCCCGTTACCCGTGTTCCCTTGTTCTAGTGCCAGATCCTGATGTCTCACCTGTTCCCCGTTACCCGTGTTCCCTTGTTCTAGTGCCAGATCCTGATGTCTCACCTGTTCCCGTTACCCGTGTTCCCTGTTCTAGTGCCAGATCCTGATGTCTCACCTGTTCCCCGTTACCCGTGTTCCCTTGTTCTAGTGCCAGATCCTGATGTCTCACCTGTTCCCCGTTACCTGTGTTCCCCTGTTCTAGTGCCAGATCCTGATGTCTCACCTGTTCCCCGTTACCCGTGTTCCCCTGTTCTAGTGCCAGATCCTGATGTCTCACCTGTTCCCCGTTACCTGTGTTCCCCTGTTCTAGTGCCAGATCCTGATGTCTCACCTGTTCCCCGTTACCTGTGTTCCCCTGTTCTAGTGCCAGATCCTGATGTCTCACCTGTTCCCCGTTACCCGTGTTCCCCTGTTCTAGTGCCAGATCCTGATGTCTCGTCGATGTGGTCTACGTGTCTACGTCGTACCAGCTTTGTCCCTCCTGTGTATATTACCCTGTGTGAGTATTACCTTCCCTGTGTCTGTTTTTGGATTTTGGATTTTTGGATTTCACCTTTTGTTCCCTGTGTTTTTGGACTGTTGCAATAAAGCTCTTTTTGAAGCTCCTTCCTGCCTGCTACTCCTCTGCTTTTGGGTCCTCCTTCCCTCACTCACCACAACATATTATTATTATTAATATTATTAATAACAGACCCCCCCCCCACACACACACAAACATATTGATGATTTAAATGAATGCTGAAGTATAACAGTGGAGCTCAGCTTCCCTTTCCCAAAACACAACAGAACAGAACATGAAGAAGAAAAGGAGCACAAGGCTGCCATCTGCTGGTCATCCTATAATACTACATACAGTACATACACACATATACACACACACACACACACACACACACACACAACAATGACCCCAAAAAGTTAGTCTAAAGTACCTTTTACTACTTTTTACATATAAAGTCCTGCTTTTATCAGACAGAGAGAAATAGAGAGAGAGAGAGAGAGAGAGTGAGAAAGAAAGAGAGAGAAGAGAGAGAGAGAGAGAGAGATGTGTGGAATAAAATCTGTTTGCTATCAATTAGGTTATGGAAACGTTTATTTTACTGGTTATGAGCGTTCATGAATGCACCACCAACCAAGGAACATTGTTTGTGTTAATAACTTGGTAATTATTGTGTATATATTAATGTAAATGTAAATGTGCTGCATTTATAAAGCGCTTTTCTAGTCTTAACGACTACTCAAAGCGCTTTTACATCATACAGGATACATTCACCATCACACACATTCACACACTGTGGCCGAGGCTGCTGTACAAGGTGCCACCTGCTCATCAGATACACACTCACACACATCTACACACCTGCTCATCAGATACACACTCACACACATTCACACTCCGATGGGGCAGCATCGGGGGCAACTCGGGGTTCAGTAGTAGAAGTACACAGAATACTTCATAGGAGAGACACAGAATGCTTCATGTTCACGTACAGATTTCAGTCACCGCCCCGTGAATATAACTTATTAAATAATCTGCTTTTATTTACCTTTTAACAGAAAGAAGCCTTTTACAGAAATCAAACATGCACGGTATTATTAGTGTGTGTGTGTGTGTCTGTGTGCATGTGTGTTTTTGTGTGTGTGTATATGCACGTGTCTGTGTGCGTGCGAGCAAGTGTGCCTGTGTGTGTGTGTGTGTGTGTGTGTGTGTTAAAACCCATGCAGAGGAAGTGGAGGTCAAACTATTGAAGAAGCTCCTATTAATTGTCTGAGTTATTATATACAGTATATATGTATGTATATACATACATATATACTGTATGTATGTATATACATACAGTATATATATATGTATGTATATACAGTATATATATATATATATATATATATATATATATATATATATATGTATATACATTATATACATAAATATATACACATACAGTATGTATATATATGTATATATTCTATGTATATACACATATATATACATACATATTACATATATATATATATATATATATATATAAAAATATAGGAGATGAGAGGATGTTGAGTGAGTCACACACTGGTTTATGTTGAGTCAGGAAACCGTTTAAAAACCATTTAAATATATTTCTTGCTATGAGAAAGAATGAAAAAAAACAAAATACTATGGAAGTAATTATTTATTTTACTTGTGAAGAATATTGAATAGATTCCATACAACGTGCATACATACATCCAAGTGATTTTGGGGCAATTTGGCTGTAATAATCCCATATTTCTGATATAAAAACTATGAAAATGGGTCAAATTTGACCCGAGGACAACACAAGGGTCGACGTAGACCTGAACAACGTCGGACACTGTCCTTTAATATTTAGTCCAGCAGGCGGCGCCGCTCCGCTGGGTTGGAAAATATGGATTATTAAAGGTGCAGTAGGTAAGACTTATAAAACTAACCTTCTGTCAGACCCGATCGTTACTTCCCGAAGTGAGTCGAGTGCAGATTTGAGTCACTTTGTGACAAGTAGCCTGCGAGATGCTTGTCTGGGGTCAACCAGACTAGAAACCGGCCCCATGGTCCAGTAGAACTACATGAAGCAGGTCGGCTCCTCTGGCGCCTCCTACAGCCTGTGGTGGGATCTGCAAAAATCCCTGTCCGGATGCACCAATCAGGGCCGGGTGGGGGCACACCTAGTCATTCTCCCTCGTGGGGGGAGGGGCTTAGGAGACCGTTTGGGCTTTAGCAGAAAGGGGGGGGGGGCTGAAAAGTTGTCTATGTTCATATTCGTTGGCTAAATCCAGGATCTTCAAAGTCCTCCTACGGCACCTTTAAGGGAAGCTTTTACTGTGTGTGTTTGTATGTTTTATCCCGAGAGATCCCCCCGCCAACAACAACTAATGCCCCCAGAAGTTATTTCAGCTCTTATATTTTACGTATTAAATAGACAAAACCAGCTGCAGACGGGCGTGTCAGAGGTTTCAAAGCTCTAGTCACTGCTTCTGTAGGAAATCAAAGTCAATAAAGTGCCCACTTTGATCACGAGATGCTTTTATTTTGAAGGGAACAGTGATTAAACCATTTTAAATATTATTTCCCATGATCCTTAGCAGTAAAGGCGGTGCAGAAACACATGGGATTTTTAATTTTTTTAAGGATTTTAGAGCAACAGAGACACTCGTGAATGTGTCTGCAAGCGTGCGTGTGTGTGTGTGTGTGTGTGCATGTGTGTGTTTGCATGTGTGTTTGCATGTGTGTGTGTGTATGTGTGTGCATGTGTGCGTGCATGTGTGTGTGTGTGTGTGTGTTAGCCAGAAGAGCAGCATCCTCCAGCGGCCGTGGCTTGTGGTTCGTCGTCGACGATCTGTACGCCCCGCCTACTCGATGCTGATTGGCTGGCTCCGTTGCCCTTCAACCGCTCCTCGGCCTGCGCTGTTTCCATCATCCCTGAAAACACACGCGGAGTTCAGGCTCCGGGAGAAGTATTCAGGTCGCGTACTGCAGTAAAAAGTACTAACACAACTCTGGTTGATGCCCAAAATGTATGAATGAAAAATGAAAAGGGCGGCCCGCCTACGTTAAAGGGCCCGCCTACGTTAAAGGGCCCGGCTACGTTAAAAGGGCCCGGCTACGTTAAAAGGGCCCGGCTACGTTAAAGGGCCGGCTACGTTAAAAGGGCCCGGCTACGTTAAAAGGGCCCGCCTACGTTAACGGGCCCGGCTACGTTAAAGGGCCGGCTACGTTAAAGGGCCGGCTCGTTAAAGGGCCGGCTACGTTAAAGGGCCGGCTACGTTAAAGGGCCGCCTCGTTAAAGGGCCGGCTCGTTAAAGGGCCGGCTACGTTAAAGGGCCGGCTACGTTAAAGGCCGGCTCGTTAAAGGGCCGGCTACGTTAAAGGGCCGCCTCGTTAAAGGGCCGCCTACGTTAAAGGCCGGCTACGTTAAAGGGCCGGCTACGTTAAAGGGCCGCCTACGTTAAAGGGCCGGCTACGTTAAAAGGGCCGGCTACGTTAAAGGGCCGCCTACGTTAACGGGCCGCCTACGTTAAAGGGCCGCCTACGTTAAAGGGCCGGCTACGTTAAAGGGCCGGCTACGTTAAAGGGCCGCCTACGTTAACGGGCCGCCTACGTTAAAGGGCCGCCTACGTTAAAGGGCCGGCTCGTTAAAGGGCCGGCTACGTTAAAGGGCCGGCTACGTTAAAGGGCCGGCTCGTTAGCGGGCCGCCTACGTTAAAGGGCCGCCTACGTTAAAGGGCCGGCTACGTTAAAGGGCCGGCTACGTTAAAGGGCCGCCTCGTTAAAGGGCCGCCTCGTTAGCGGGCCGCCTACGTTGCGGGCCCGCCTACGTTAGCGGGCCGCCTCGTTAGCGGGCCGCCTACGTTAGGGCCGCCTACGTTAAAGGGCCGCCTCGTTAAAGGGCCGGCTCGTTAAAGGGCCGGCTACGTTAAAGGCCCGCCTACGTTAAAGGCCCGCCTACGTTAAAGGGCCGCCTACGTTAAAGGGCCGCCTACGTTAAAGGGCCGCCTACGTTAAAGGGACCGCCTACGTTAAAGGGCCGCCTACGTTAAAGGGCCGGCTACGTTAAAGGGCGGCTACGTTAAAGGCCCGCCTACGTTAAAGGGCCGCCTACGTTAAAGGGCCGCCTACGTTAAAGGGCCGCCTACGTTAAAGGGCCGCCTACGTTAAAGGGCCGGCTCGTTAAAGGGCCGCCTACGTTGCGGGCCGGCTCGTTGCGGGCCGGCTACGTTAAAGGCCGCCTCGTTAAAGGGCCGCCTACGTTAAAGGGCCGCCTCGTTAAAGGGCCGGCTACGTTAAAGGGCCGCCTACGTTAAAGGGCCGGCTACGTTAGCGGGCCCGGCTACGTTAAAGGCCGCCTACGTTAAAGGCCCCGCCTACGTTAAAGGGCCCGCCTACGTTAAAGGGCCCGCCTACGTTAAAGGGCCCGCCTACGTTAAAGGGCCCGCCTACGTTAAAGGGCCCGGCTACGTTAAAGGGCCCGCCTACGTTAAAGGGCCGGCTACGTTAAAGGGCCCGGCTACATTAAAGGGCCCGCCCAAACATGTCCCTCAAACATGTCCCTCAAACATGTCCCTCAAACGTGCCCCGCGACCTCCTAGATAGCTGGACCCCCATGCTTGAACCCTTCTGACCTCTAATGTTCATTTCTTACGTTTACAGAGATCCAGGAAGAGTTCCTCGATGCCTTTGTTTAACTTGGCTGATGTGTGGTAGTGTTTGGCTCCCACCGACTCGGCGTAACTATGGCAACAAGGAGAAAGAACAGAGGACTGATGAAGCACCAGTGTCCATCGTTGTATTTAAGTAGTATTCATATCCTTTACTTCAGTCAAAGTACTACAAGGGGCTAGAAATGGAGATAGGTGTAAACCGAGCCCTGGGTATCCTGCTCCGCCTTTGAGAAAATGAAAGCTCAGATGGGCCGAGCTGGAATCTTATGGAACCTTATGACCTCATAAGGGGCAATGTTACATCCCCTTTCTCTGCTTTGCTCACCCAGAGAATTTTATAAACTACATGTGTACTTTGTGCAGTAATCTTAAAGTGTAATGTAACTAGTAACTAAAGCCGTGAGATTAGTAGAATATTTCTCTCTTAAATGTAGTTGAGTAGAAGTAGAAAGTAACATGAAAAGACTCGAGTAAAGTACAAGTACCTCAACATTTATACCTAAGTACAGTACTGGAGTAAATGTACTTAGTTACAATTCACCGCTGCAAGTGTCTAATCTACAAACTAATCATCATCATCATCATCATCATCATCATCATCATCATCAGTTCTTACCTCTCAGCCTCTTCCACTGAAACATGTCTGTCTTTGTCCAAATCTATTTTATTACCTGCAGACAGAGGAAAGCAAACTCGTTAATATCAGAATATCTCAGTTAATTACACCTTCAGTCAGGGACATTTGGAGAGTTTTACCCCTCTACCCGCCTCCGTAATTATTAGGGGTGGGTAGGGGTGTGTGTGTGTGTGTCTGTGTGTGTCTGGGTGTGTGTCTGTGTGTGTGTCTGTGTCTCTCTGTGTCTGTGTGTGTGTGTATGTGTCTGTGTCTCTCTGTGTCTGTATGTCTGTGTGTGTGTGTATGTGTGTGTCTCTCTGTGTCTGTATGTCTGTGTGTGTGTGTATGTGTGTGTCTCTGTGTATGTGTGTGTGTGTGTCTCTGTGTATGTGTGTGTCTCTGTGTGTGTGTTTCACTGTAGAGGGTTCTAACAGCAGGTTGTTAACAGTCTGCAGCTGTTAATAGATTATGAAGGAAAATATTATTTCAGAATTGTTTTTAAAATCCCAAATAATAAATATAAATATATAATAAAAATAATAAATATATATATATATATATATATATATATATATATATACACACACACACACATACATACGATGCCCAACCCCGAGGGTGTCACAATTCTCCAGACCAACAATTCGATCATGTAAAGTCCTTTTTTTTAGCAAAGCGTCAAACTTCACCGTCCTAAAATCACTTTGTCTTCATGTGATTTATTGCCAGAATTACATTAACTGCAGCTCTCCCACATGATCAACAACAACAACAACATAATCCAGTTAAAACACTCTGGAAACTTCCCCACGAGGCCACGAACAGACACATAACTTTATAAGAAGTTATCATCCATTTCTGAGACACAAAAACAAACTAATAAAAAACTATAAAACACATTTTTTCAGAGTAGAAGAATATTATTTTAGTGAGAATTCATAAATACCTACAAATAACTAATGTTAGGGACATCTGTTTTGTTACGCTTTTCTGGATTAAACAAAAAAAAAAAAATATATATATATATACATATATATATATATATATATATATATATATATATATACATATATATATATATATATATATATATATATATATATATATATATATATATATATATATATATATATATATATATATATATATATATATATATATATATATATATATATATATATATTTTTTTATATATTTTTATATATATATATATTTATATATATATATATATATATATATATATATATATATATATATATATATACACACATACATGTTGGCAATTTGTTGGTGATATGTTGATTTGTTGGTGATATGTTGATATGTTGGTGATATGTCGGTGATATGTCGGTGATATGTGGGCGATATGTCGGCGATATGTCGGTGATATGTGGGCGATATGTCGGCGATATGTTGGCGATATGTCGGCGATATGTCGGCGATATGTTGGCGATATGTCGGTGATATGTTGGCGATATGTCGGCGATATGTGGGCGATATGTCGGCGATATGTCGGCGATATGTGGGCGATATGTCGGCGATATGTCGGCGATATGTGGGCGATATGTGGGCGATATGTCGGTGATATGTGGCCGATATGTCGGTGATATGTCGGTGATATGTTGGCGATATGTCGGCAATATGTTGGTGATATGTTGGTGATATGTTGAGGTGAAGAAAATGATGTTTTGAGACCTTACCTACTATACATAAACAAATGTCGTTCCCCAACATTTTCCTCAACTCCTTCACCCAGTTCTTCACCTGCAGACACAAACATAAAGACTTCATCACGATCGGAGGAACGGAGGAGAGAATTAAAAGATGGGAAGAGAGGAAGAGAGAGACGACGCTGAAAAGAAAGAAAGACTTTCGCGTCATTTAACGAACATATATCCTACAATTAACTAATTTGACGACTCATTTTCTGTCGACCAATCAACAAAAGCAGAAATTATTTCAAAGTTTCAAATAATATATTTTAAATCAATGTGTTACCCAAGCCTCTATACAAATATAAAATCATGCTTGTTTGTCAGTTTTAGTATATTTACAGTAATATATCACGACTTTCCTGCACAAATATCCTTATATAACATCTCAAAGCTGTACAAGAGCTGGAAGAAGTACTCAGATTTCTTTTTAAGTAGTAATACTACAGTGTAATACTCTGTTTCAACCAGGATAGATAGATAGATAGATAGATAGATAGATAGATAGATAGATAGATAGATAGATAGATAGATAGATATTTATTGATCCAACAAAATGGGAAATTATAGTGTTGCAGCAGCAAAAAAATCAGTCACACAGTACAGAATATAAATGAAATACTAGAATACAATATACATGGAATAATACTAGGATACAATATACATACATACATACATACATACATGAGATAATACTAGGATAAAACAGAAGAACAAATATTTGAATATATACACAACAAACGTGTAACTGATTAACTAGTAAATGTAACGGACGCTCATTAATATCAGAAAGTTACGCACTAAAACTTTAAATAATATTATTTTTTAAGCAGTTTTGCTGATTGGGGTTTCATTCAGTCACATGTCTGTTAGTGACATGGTCAGAAACAACAGGCTCATGTTAACAGGCTCATTGCCCTTACTGTACCCCCGACCCCGGGGTTGATACCTTCTGAAAGGAGTCTTCGTCTGTGACGTCGTACACTAGTACGGCTCCGTTGGAGTCTCTGTAGTAGATGGGACCTAACGCGTGGAAACGCTCCTGGCCGGCTGTGTCCTAAACAACCAAAACAACACTCAGAACATCTTATCACAATAAATAAATAAATAAATATATATATATATATATATATATCTCCATTAGTGCATGTATAGGACCTGAGCCTGTGTGTGTATTCAGGTCTGTGTGTAATGTGTAATAACAGTGTAAATTTCCCCATAGGGGATCAATAAAGAGTATAAATTAAATTATTATTAATTATAACATCAACAAAGATGGCCACCCTCACCCATATGGCCAGGTTCACCCTCTTTCCTGTGATGTTGAGCTTCTTCGTGAGGAAGGACGCCTGCAGGAGACAAAGAGGAGCACACGACAATCATCAGCTTTACATAATTAAAACTAATGGAATCAGAAGTCAAGCTAAGAGTCCTTTGACACATTAATAAATCAGAATCTGCTTTATTTTCCCATTACGTGGTACCTGCTCGTCTTTTTTGGGTTTTCCATCTTATGAATTAAGTCCCTGATACCTGCCAACAGGAACTTAAATTCAGAGTTTTTTTGTGATTGTTGCAAAAATCCTTGATTATGCGGCTCGTTTTCTTAAAAACTGCGATGAATATGCGAGACAATTATGCAATTTCATGTGATGAAGTTGCGGGAAAAACTGCAGTTTGATGAAAAAGAGACTTTATTCTGATCCGGCCTGCGTATGAATTTAGTTTCACAAAATATTTCGGCCCAACTTGTTTCTCACTTTTTCAACGTTTTGTTGCTTTTTCTAAAGTCTTTGTCACTTTTTTTAATGTTTTGTTGCCGCATTTTGCGGCTTTTTCTCTCAATGTTTTTGTCGTTTTTTTCGACGTTTCCTGTAACTTTTTTCTTTGATAACCAAGTTACTTTTTCGCTGACTTTCGTACGCTTTATGTCGACCAAATGGTTAGAAAGCAACATGAAACATGCACTAATACACTCACAGACATTTCACATTTTCAAAATAAAAGCATGTCAATTAACTAAACATGTATGGCCTTGGATGTGAATCTGGTTTTCCAGTCTGGTCCTTAGTGAAGTTGAGTTTGACCCCCGGTCTAAGGCGATGGCGATGTGACCTTTGACCTCCCGTTGGCCTGTTATTACTCGATCAGACCCGGGGGATTAACATACTGCTGTACTTAGCTTTAACCTCTCGGGGGGGGGACGCCTGTACAAATCTCTACTTTCATTAATTTTGGGGCGTCTTATTCAATTTTATAGCATTTGAAACCAAATTGAAGTGTTTTTGAAATAGTATTGAGAGTAAAAGTTGACATATTCCAGTCTGTGATTATCATCAACATCCATTCCTTTAATTTTAGTCTCAATAATTCCTAATTTCTGCTTTTCTAACTCAAACATTAGGTATAATTTCCTATAAATGAGCTTTATTGACCATAAATTCCCAAAATAACTGCAAAACTAAAGTTAATAAGTTAGTGCTACGTAGTGTTGAAAACGTCAAAAAAGTGACAAACATTCAAAAATGCGTCAAAAGTGTTGAAAAAAGGGATAAAAACGTAAGAATAAGTTAAAAAAACTGTTGATTTTCCATTTTGACGGGAAGACAACACGAGGATTAAGACTGGACCGATGTCAGAGACTGGCGTCCATCAGTCAGACACCACACGGGGAAACGAGGTCCAGTTAAAAACACGGTAATTACCCTTTAATCTGAAAATGTAGAAACACGTTACTGTTGAATCCAGAGTTCTGCAACGGTTTCAGGTACTTGTGCAACTTCTGGCGTTGCCACAGAGCGTCCGCCAGCTGCCATTAATAACCTGTAGCTCCGATAAGAAGGTCAAAGGGCGTCGGAGGTTTTCTGATTTATTGGCGCTTTGAGTGAGAAACTCGAGGTTAACGATTACGACCCAGCGTCAACAGAAAGGGTCTGAAGGCTCAGACATGAATGAAATGGCTTTATTTGTGTGTGTGTGTGTGTCTGTGAGAGTGAGTGGTCTGTCAGCTGACTGGGTGTGTTGGTGAGCATGTGCTCCAACCTCTGAACATGTGTTTGGTTGTGTGTGTCTGTCTGTATGTGTGCGTGTGTGTGTGTCTGTGTGTTTGTGTCTGTGTGTGTGTTTTTTTTAATGACTTTGATTCTCATTTCTTTCTAGCCGAGTGTGGATTGGTAGCTAGAGAAAAGCTCTTGAGCAAGGCACCTAACCCCGCTCAGGCTGCTGGTCCCCCACACACACACACACACACACACACACACACACAGACACACACACAGACACACACACTATCATCTCTCCATTAGTGCATGTATAGGACCTGAGCATGTGTGTGTAGTTCAGGCCTGTGTGTAATGTGTAATAACAACAGAGTGTACATTGTAATTTCCCCATAGAGGACCGATAAATTATAATAAATTATAATAAATTATAACCTAATTAATAGATAGAAACTGTAATGGGGAAATCATTGGCCACAGCCGTATTTCGCTCCCCCATGCAGACACACTCGTGCCGATTGATCCAGTCCAAGCGGCTGGAAGTCTTCATTGATCCACCGGCTGCTCGGATGGAAATGCTGCATCACACTTTCAACATGAGGACAACATGAAGACAACATGAATACAACATGAAGACAACATGAAGACAACATGAAGACAACATGAAAACAACATGAAGACAACATGAAGACAACATGAAGACAACATGAAAGCAACATGAAAGCAACATGAAAACAACATGAGGGCAACATGAGGGCAACATGAGGGCAACATGAGGGCAACATGAGGACAACATGAGTACAACATGAAGGCAACATGAGGGCAACATGAGGGCAACATGAGGGCAACATGAGGGCAACATGAGGGCAACATGAGGGCAACATGAGGGCAACATGAAGGCAACATGAAGGCAACATGAGGGCAACATGAGGGCAACATGAAGGCAACATGAAGGCAACATGAGGGCAACATGAAGGCAACATGAAGGCAACATGAAGGCAACATGAAGGCAACATGAGGGCAACATGAGGACAACATGAGGGCAACATGAGGACAACATGAGGGCAACATGAGGGCAACATGAGGGCAACATGGGGACAACATGAAAGCAACATGAAGACAACATGAAAGCAACATGAAGACAACATGAGGGCAACATGAGGGCAACATGAGGGCAACATGAGGGCAACATGAAGGCAACATGAAGGCAACATGAAGGCAACATGAGGGCAACATGAGGGCAACATGAAGGCAACATGAGGGCAACATGAGGGCAACATGAGGGCAACATGGGGACAACATGAAGACAACATGAGGGCAACATGAGGGCAACATGAGGGCAACATGAAGACAACATGAGGGCAACATGAGGGCAACATGAGGGCAACATGAGGGCAACATGGGGACAACATGGGGACAACATGGGGACAACATGAAAGCAACATGGGGACAACATGAAGACAACATGAAGACAACATGGGGACAACATGGGGACAACATGAGGACAACATGAAGGCAACATGAAGGCAACATGAGGGCAACATGGGGACAACATGGGGACAACATGGGGACAACATGGGGACAACATGAAAGCAACATGGGGACAACATGAAGACAACATGAAGACAACATGGGGACAACATGGGGACAACATGGGGACAACATGAGGACAACATGGGGACAACATGAAAGCAA
>JABXJD010000096.1:1132500-1147500 GCA_013375575.1 Percina caprodes | reverse complement strand
AGGCGGGACTGGAGGACGGTGAGGGACTCAGAGGTGACGAGACGGGTCTTGAGGGGGGACTGGAGGACGGTGAGGGACTCAGAGGTGACGAGACGGGTCTTGAGGGGGACTGGAGGACGGTGAGGGACTCAGAGGTGACGAGACGGGTCTTGAGGCGGGACTGGAGGACGGTGAGGGACTCGGAGGTGAAGAGACGGGTCTTGAGGCGGGACTGGAGGACGGTGAGGGACTCAGAGGTGAAGAGACGGGTCTTGAGGCGGGACTGGAGGACGGTGAGGGACTCAGAGGTGAAGAGACGGGTCTTGAGGCGGGACTGGAGGACGGTGAGGGACTCAGAGGTGACGAGACGGGTCTTGAGGGGGGACTGGAGGACGGTGAGGGACTCAGAGGTGAAGAGACGGGTCTTGAGGGGGGACTGGAGGACGGTGAGGGACTCAGAGGTGACGAGACGGGTCTTGATGGGGGACTGGAGGACAGTGAGGGACTCAGAGGTGACGAGACGGGTCTTGAGGCGGGACTGGAGGACGGTGAGGGACTCGGAGGTGAAGAGACGGGTCTTGAGGCGGGACTGGAGGACGGTGAGGGACTCAGAGGTGAAGAGACGGGTCTTGAGGCGGGACTGGAGGACGGTGAGGGACTCAGAGGTGAAGAGACGGGTCTTGAGGGGGGACTGGAGGACGGTGAGGGACTCAGAGGTGAAGAGACGGGTCTTGAGGCGGGACTGGAGGACGGTGAGGGACTCGGAGGTGAAGAAACGGGTCTTGAGGGGGGACTGGAGGACGGTGAGGGACTCAGAGGTGAAGAGACGGGTCTTGAGGGGGGACTGGAGGACGGTGAGGGACTCAGAGGTGTGGATCTCTAGAGGGAGGGAGTACCAGAGCCTGGAAGCTGCCCTGGTGCAGAATCTGTCCCCAAAGCTGCGGCGGTTGGACTTGTGGGTGCAGAGGAGACCGGCTGAGGTGGATCTGAGGGACCGTGAGGGTTGTGGGGGGAGGGGGGGGGTCAGTGAGGTATGAGGGGGCCAGATGGTGGAGGGCTTTGTAGGTGAGTTGGAGATGGGGGGCCAGTGGAATTGTCTTAGGACTGGAGGGATTTGGTGCGGGTGATGAGACGGGTGCCCCCCCCTACCCCTAACCCCTCACCCCCCCTGACTGAAACCTTTGGAACTTCTTCAATGAGCCTGAGTTGATAAATTGACTTAAATATCAAAATTAAAATAAATCAATGCTTTTTGTTGTAGTACCACCGCTGCTGCAGTACCCCCCCCCCCCGCCACTAGGGGGCGGAGTCGGACTGGAAACAGGAAGCAGGAAGACCAATGAGAATAATATCTTATGCAAACATTATTCAGTCAGATCCTTTGTTTCTCAACTCTAGTATAATTTTAACTATATTTCACTACTTTAAATGAATTTAGGTGTTTTATTCAATAGCATTTGAACTTTTTTTTTATAAAAGAACATTGAAAATAGCTTCAAAATGTGGAGAAAACGCAGAGAGTGACATATATAACGTGGAAAAAATATTGAAAAACGTGACAAAAATGTCGAAAAGCAACAAAAATGTCAATAAAAAAGTTAACAAACTAATAAAAACAAAAATATTTACATTTTGACCCAGAAAAAAAAAGTTGCGTGTGTGTGTGTCTCTCTCTGTGTGTGTGTGTCTCTGTGTGTGTGTGTATGTGTGTGTGTGTCTCTCTGTGTGTGTGTGTGTGTGTGTGTATGTGTGTGTGTGTCTCTGTGTGTGTCTCTGTGTGTGTCTGTGTGTGTGTGTGTGTGTCTGTGTGTGTGTGTGTGTGTGTATGTGTCTCTGTGTGTGTGTGTGTGTCTGTGTGTGTGTGTGTGTGTGTGTGTGTGTGTGTGTGTCTCTGTGTGTGTGTGTGTGTGTGTGTGTGTGTGTGTGTGTGTCTGTGTCTGTGTGTGTGTGTGTGTGTGTCTGTGTGTGTGTGTGTGTGTGTATGTGTCTGTGTGTGTGTGTGTGTGTGTGTCTGTGTGTGTGTGTGTGTCTCTTTTGTGTGTGTGTGTGTGTGTGTGTGTCTGTCTGTGTGTCTGTGTGTGTGTGTCTCTTGTGTGTGTGTGTGTGTGTCTGTCTGTGTGTGTGTGTCTGTGTGTGTGTGTCTGTGTGTGTATGTGTCTCTCTGTGTGTGTGTCTCTGTGTGTGTGTGTGTGTGTGTCTCTGTGTGTGTGTGTGTCTGTGTGTGTGTGTGTGTGTGTGTGTGTGTGTGTGTGTGTGTGTGTGTGTGTGTGTGTGTGTCTGTGTGTGTGTGTGTGTGTGTGTGTGTGTGTGTGTGTGTGTGTGTGTGTGTGTGTGTGTGTGTGTGTGTGTGTGTGTGTCTGTGATAACCATCTTCATATCTCTCTTAAAGGGCCAATCATTAACCCGAGCTCGGCCCACTTCCTGTCTGGTTCAGTCTCAGTTTCGTCAAAATAAAAGCTCGGATAAAACCATGTGTGTATATCAGAATATGATTGGTTGGTCAACATTATATAATATATATAGAAAACTAGGCCTGATAAAGACATTCTTATAGGTTTCATTGTAAAAAGGTGGAATAAAAAAATTGAATTGTACAAATAATAATAATTTTTTTTTTTTATGGCAACCCTCTAACCTTTGAGTTGTTTTTCCCATCAAAATGTATCGCTTTTCAACAATGTTTTTAACTTTTTCTTACGTTTTTGTCCTTTTTTTCAAAATTAAAGGAATGGATGTTGATGATAATCACAGACTGGAATATGTCAACTTTTACTCTCAATACTATTTCAAAAACACTTCAATTTGGTTTCAAATGCTATAAAATTGAATAAGACGCCCCAAAATTAATGAAAGTAGAGATTTGTACTTGGCAAAGAGCGTTGTGTGGAATCAATCATGTTATTTTGGGGAATTAAAAAGAACATTGATATAGGACAACATGAGGACAACATGAAGACAACATGAGGACAACATGAGGACAACATGAAGACAACATGAGGACAACATGAGGACAACATGAGGACAACATGAAGACAACATGAGGACAACATGAGGACAACATGAAGACAACATGAGGACAACATGAGGACAACATGAGGACAACATGAGGACAACATGAAGACAACATGAGGACAACATGAGGACAACATGAAGACAACATGAGGACAACATGAAGACAACATGAGGACAACATGAGGACAACATGAAGACAACATGAGGACAACATGAGGACAACATGAAGACAACATGAGGACAACATGAAGACAACATGGGGACAACATGAAGACAACATGAGGACAACATGAAGACAACATGAGGACAACATGAGGACAACATGAGGACAACATTGGGGCAACATGAGGACAACATGGGGACAACATGAGGGCAACATGAAGACAACATGAGGGAAACATGGAGACAACATGAGGACAACATGAGGACAACATGAAGACAACATGAGGACAACATGAGGACAGCATGAGGACAACATGAGGACAACATGAAGACACCATGAGGACACCATGAGGACAACATGAGGACAACATGAAGACAACATGAGGAAAACATGAAGACAACATGAGGACAACATGAAGGCAACATGAAGACAACATGAAGACAACATGAGGGCAACATGAGGACAACATGGGGACAACATGGGGACAACATGGGGACAACATGGGGACAACATGAGGGCAACATGAGGACAACATGGGGGCAACATGAGGACAACATGAAGACAACATGAGGACAACATGAGGACAACATGGGGGCAACATGGGGGCAACATGAGGACAACATGGGGGCAACATGAGGACAACATGAAGACAACATGAGGACAACATGAGGACAACATGGGGGCAACATGAGGACAACATGGGGACAACATGGGGACAACATGAGGACAACATGAAGACGACATGAGGACAACATGAGGACAACATGAGGGTTAAAGGAGGCTCTGCAACAGGGACCAGGTCCAGGTAACGGTCCTATGGGACGCCTGTTTGTTCCTCAGTCTGTCAGAACATCTGTGTTACTGTGGGGACATTAGACCTACTTGTCCTCCGGGAGTCTCTCTCTCTCTCTCTCTCTCTCTCTCTCTCTCTCTCTCATTCCTCCAGAGACGGAGGTGAAGTCCTTTGTCTCTGCTTGTTCTGTGTGTGCCCAGAATGAGACTTCTAATCAGCCCAGTTCTGGTCTTCTGCAACCACTGCCGATTCCCCATCGCCCTTGGTCTCCCTGTCCCTGTCCCTGGGTTTTGGGACTGGACTGCCACTATCCAAAGGTATGTCCACCATCCTGCCTCCGCCTAAACGACCCTCTGCCAAGGAGACTGCTGATTTGTTGTTTCAAGAGGTTTTCCTGAGTTTTGGACCCCCTGTGGACATCGTGTCGGATGGAGGACCCCAGTTCATCTCTGCTGATTGGCATTCCTTGGTGCCACTGTGAGCCTAACGTTTGGGTTTCAACCAGACTCTAAGATCTCGACCAACCCTCCCACCTGGTCATCTCAGCTCCCCTGGGTGCAGTATGCCCACAACACTGTCCCCACTTCAGCCCCGGGTCTGTCTCCTGTTCAAGCTTCCAGCCCCAGAGGTGCCTTTCCACGGGTGGAGTACCTGAGCAATGAAAGTCCAAGTCATATTTTCAATTAACACCATTGGTTCCACTGGGAGGAGGCCTCGAGGAAGACCCAGGACTAGGTGGAGGGACGTCCAGCTGGGAGGAGGCCTCGAGGAAGACCCAGGACTAGGTGGAGGGACGTCCAGCTGGGAGGAGGCCTCGAGGAAGACCCAGGACTAGGTGGAGGGACGTCCAGTTGGGAGGAGGCCTTGAGGAAGACCCAGGACTAGGTGGAGGGACGTCCAGCTGGGAGGAGGCCTCGAGGAAGACCCAGGACTAGGTGGAGGGACGTCCAGCTGGGAGGAGGCCTCGGGAAGACCCAGGACTAGGTGCAGGGACGTCCAGCTGGGAGGAGGCCTCGGGAAGACCCAGGACTAGGTGGAGGGATGTCCAGCTGGGAAGAGGCCTCGTGGAAGACCCAGGACTAGGTGGAGGGACGTCCAGCTGGGAGGAGGCCTCGGGAAGACCCAGGACTAGGTGGAGGGACGTCCAGCTGGGAGGAGGCCTCGGGAAGACCCAGGACTAGGTGGAGGGATGTCCAGCTGGGAGGAGGCCTCGGGGAAAACCCAGGACTAGGTGGAGGGATGTCCAGCTGGGAGGAGGCCTCGGGGAAAACCCAGGACTAGGTGGAGGGACGTCCAGCTGGGAGGAGGCCTCGGGGAAGACCCAGGACTAGGTGGAGGGACGTCCAGCTGGGAGGAGGCCTCGGGGAAAACCCAGGACTAGGTGGAGGGATGTCCAGCTGGGAGGAGGCCTCGGGGAAAACCCAGGACTAGGTGGAGGGATGTCCAGCTGGGAGGAGGCCTCGGGGAAGACCCAGGACTAGGTGGAGGGACGTACAGCTGGGAGGAGGCCTCGGGAAGACCCAGGACTAGGTGGAGGGATGTCCAGCTGGGAGGAGGCCTCGGGAAGACCCAGGACTAGGTGGAGGGATGTCCAGCTGGGAGGAGGCCTCGGGGAAGACCCAGGACTAGGTGGAGGGACGTCCAGCTGGGAGGAGGCCTCGGGAAGACCCAGGACTAGGTGGAGGGATGTCCAGCTGGGAGGAGGCCTCGGGGAAGACCCAGGACTAGGTGGAGGGACGTCCAGCTGGGAGGTCTAGGTGGAGAGATTGTATCTCAATCTGGCCTGGGAACGCCTCGGGATCCCCCAGTCGGAGCTGGTTGATGTGGCTCTGGAAAGGGAAGTTTGGGGTCCCCTGCTGGACCTGCTGCCCGCGAGACCCGATACCAGATAAAGGATGAAGATGGATGGATGGATCATTGGTTCTATTTATTTCTATGAGATATAAGTTAATAGTCCAGAGACATTACTGCTTTTATGTGTGTGTGTCGCCGTGTGGTCAACAACTGTACGTGTTTCCGGGTTGCACCTGAGGAACCAAAGATCGGTGCCCCCCCCCCCATGTGTGCAGACAGAGAGGAAACACTGGGGGAAATGAACTACAACTTCTTCTTCTGTGTTTTGTGGCGGGCTGCAACCATAAAATGACCTAAAACTTCATCGCAACTCATTATTTATTCAGAAAATAATGTTTCCATCAGCGCCGAATATCATCAAGAGAAAATCAGATGAGACGGATTTCCTTGGAGCCGATATTCATGAAATTCCATCAAATTTGACTGTTTCCAGAAGACATTTTTCATCTAATATCACTGAATTTGGATAAAAGCGTGCAGATGAACATAGCTACTGTTACAGGTCATTTATGACCTTTGTATTAATAATAATAATGACAGAGCCTTAGAAACATTAAAAAGTTACATTCTCTTTAAAAAAGGATCTGAACACTTTTTCCACGGATGCAAATCACTCGACACACACAGGATATGATGCACCGATGTAGATTAACAGTTAAATTAACAGCTGTATGACTGTAAATCTTTACAGTAACTGTCCCTTCTACGTGATTCACGGCTATATTTCTGTTAATTTACAATAAAACAGAAAGTTTTGTGTTTTTTTTACCATTGACACAGTTATTTAACTGCAAAATTCTGGTTTTTAATCACGGTAGAAGGTCCGAATAATGAGCTGCTGGTACTGTTTCTGTTATTTTACGGGTTTATTTCTTACAGTGTACCCAAAAGTAAAAGAGTTAGAATGAGTACAACCTTTAACATCTACAGCAGGAAAATGCATGTGGATTATACTACATAAATACTTTTACTTTAAAGACTATACACTCGTCCTCTTCCATTACTGGTCTTCCTGCAGACTGGTATTTTCCTTTACTTTGTCTAGTTATTTCTGAAGATTTCTTCTAAATTCACCAAAAGTTATAGCATTAGATGAAGCTTAATTTGCATATTTTAACACAATTATAGTAAATAAATGTCTAAATGCAGTAATCAGCTGGAGTTAAAGGTTCATTTATATTTACCATCAGCAAGTTGAATTTATTGCATGAATGATGTCAAAAGAATGTGCCTTTTGTGTCAAGAGGTTTTGATTCAGTAACTGGTTATTTGTTTATTTTCTGACATTTTTGCTGCTCATTTGCCACACACACACACACACACACACACACACACACACACACACACACACACACACACACACACACACACACACACACACACAGACAGACAGACAGACAGACAGACAGTGAGCAGCCTATATAAAAGTAAACTGGGCTGACGCGCTGTTGTAGTGTGAGAGGGACACACACGTCACACACACACACACACACACACACACACGGCTCTGCCGCTGCACGCGTGCAGCTTGGAGAGCGACCAACTTGCAGTCTTGAACTCAAACAACTGGGACTTTTTATTTCACAGTTTTATATTCATTCCGCAGCCTATAAGGTTAAATTCATCTCAAATGGGCTGTGACCCGAGACCGGTACCAACCTGATCCAGATCCTGTTTTTTCAGCTGGATTTGAAACTTTTAGCCTCCGAGGAGAAACCGCGGCGGACATGCCAGGGTATGTGGCTTTGCTGGCCGTGTTTGCAGCCCTGTCGGGCGGGTCGAGGAGCTCCGTGGTCGGGGAGGAGGGGGTGAACAGCTCCGCGGTGGCCCGGGTGGAGAGCTCCGGGGACGGGGACGGAGGAGCGGGGCGGGCTGGCTGCCACGGCCGCTGTCGGTGCGAGGTGGACGGTCTGCTGCACCGGGTGGACTGCTCGGACCTGGGGCTCCGGGAGGTACCGAGCAACCTGAGCGTCTTTACGTCTTACCTGTGAGTACACCGTCCATGTGTACACATGTTGCCCTCAATACACAGCGATACCCAAAACGTGCGTGCGTGTGCGTGTGCGTGTGCGTGTGTGTGTGCGTGCAAGTTTTTATTTCGCATTTCCAACCTGTTGCTCTCAATAAGCTGCCACACAAAACGCGCGCGCGCCCGTGTGTGTGCGCGCGTGTCATATGCAGTCATGAGAAACGGAGCACCTGTCCACTCGGACTCTGTTTATGCCTCTCGCGCTCTGCCACAATAATATGTGCGCGCATATGCCATGTTATTCTTATGGAGGTTAAAAAGAAAGAAAGAAAGAAAGAAAGAAAGAAAGAAAGAAAGAAAGAAAGAAAGAAAGAAAGAAAGAAACGGAAGTCAGTAAAGAGAGAGATTGCTAAACAAAACAAGAGGTGTGCAGGTTCTTAGAGAGTTTCCTGGGTTCCCCGTAGTCCTCAACACGGTTTCAGGCTTTCTCCTGGAAGAAGTCTTCTTGAGAAGATATGCAGGTCCAGGGTTCTTTGGAAGAGGCTCGAGATCTTCTTTAGTTTCAGAGGTCCCTGACCCCTGATCCTCCGCCCATTATGACATTTTTTAAGGTGTAGTGCAGGGAAATGATCCGCGTAAACACGGTGTATTTTATTTTGAAAATTAACTGGATGTTTTACATAACTGTCATACTGAAGTTACGCCATTACAGCTCTATAGAGAAACCTGTAGGGGAGGCTTATGAGGTCATAAGGGGAAAGGTTACCTCCCCTTTCTATGCAGAATTTTGGGAAAGAGACTTCAGATATTAGGGGACCACTAAGGTCTATATAAACGAGACTTCAGATCCAGTATTAGGGACCACTAAGGTCTATATAAAGAGACTTCAGATACAGTATTAGGGACCACTAAGGTCTATATAAAGAGACTTCAGATCCAGTATTAGGGACCACTAAGGTCTATATAAAGAGACTTCAGATACAGTATTAGGGACTACTAAGGTCTATATAAAGAGACTTCAGATCCAGTATTAGGGACCACTAAGGTCTATATAAAAGAGACTTCAGATACAGTATTAGGGACCACTAAGGTCTATATAAAAGAGACTTCAGATACAGTATTAGGGACCACTAAGGTCTATATAAAGAGACTTCAGATACAGTATTAGGGACCACTAAGGTCTATATAAAGAGACTCCAGATACAGTATTAGGGACCACTAAGGTCTATATAAAGAGACTCCAGATACAGTATTAGGGACCACTAAGGTCTATATAAAGAGACTTCAGATACAGTATTAGGGACCACTAAGGTCTATATAAAGAGACTTCAGATACAGTATTAGGGACCACTAAGGTCTATATAAAGAGACTTCAGATCCAGTATTAGGGACCACTAAGGTCTATATAAAGAGACTTCAGATCCAGTACTATGTTTTCATGCTGGAACCTACGGCTGCTCATTGTACCGTACACATTGTGGAAAAGAGGTGTAATGTTTGTATAATGCAAAAAACTGGGGCGGCCTCTGGCTCACCTGGACGTGCGTGTGCCCCATGTAGACTCAGTCCTTGCCGGCGGCCCGGGTCCCAGTCCAACAACCTGGGCCCGGGTCCCAGTCCAACAACAGTCTCACTGAAGTTTCAGTGTTTCCACTTGAGTGTAAACTGCTGTTGAAGCGAAACACTAAAACTAATTCACCTCACAGCAGGTGACCAGACCGCGCTGGCAAAACCATGACATCACTGTGTGTGTGTGTGTGTGTGTGTGTGTGTGTGTGTGTGTGTGTGTGTGTGTGTGTGTGTGTGTGTGTGTAAGGAAATCCAGCCTGTCTTGGCTGTGGTCTTGAAGCAACACAATGTCCCAGGATTTAAATTTCACTCTCATTAAAGAAAACCTTCGTGTGTGTGTGTGTGTGTGAATGAAAGCACTTTCCGTACAGTTTGTCTAAGACAGATACACACACACACACACACACACACACACACACACACACACACACACACACACACACACACACACCGTGAAAGTCGATCAAAGGTTCTTCTTTGTGTCTTTATTAAAGCTCCAATCAGGAATCAAATTCAACAAACATCAAGGAGTTTGTGTGTGTGTGTGTGTGTGTGTGTGTGTGTGTGTGTGTGTGTGTGTGTGTGTGTGTGTGTGTTCTGGACAGTTGCCGGTCACCAGTATCCCCCAGTCCATTTCAACTTAGTCACCGTTGTGTGATGCATTTAGGCGGTCTTTGACAGCTCAGTATTCTGCAGCTGTTCAGGCTGTCCTCATGTTGTCCTCATGTTGTCCTCATGTTGTCCTCATGTTGTCCCCATGTTGTCCCCATGTTGTCCTCATGTTGTCTTCATGTTGTCCTCATGTTGTCCCCATGTTGTCCCCATGTTGTCCTCATGTTGTCCTCATGTTGTCCTCATGTTGTCCTCATGTTGTCCCCATGTTGTCCTATATCAATGTTCTTTTTAATTCCCCAAAATAACATGATTGATTCCACACAACGCTCTTTGCCAAGTACAAATCTCTACTTTCATTAATTTTGGGGCGTCTTATTCAATTTTATAGCATTTGAAACCAAATTAAAGTGTTTTTGAAATAGTATTGAGAGTAAAAGTTGACATATTCCAGTCTGTGATTATCATCAACATCCATTCCTTTAATTTTAGTCTCAATAATTCCTAATTTCTGCTTTTCTAACTCAAACATTAGGTATAATTTCCTATAAATGAGCTTTATTGACCATAAATCCCAACAATAACTGTAAAAATAAAGTTAATAAGTTAGTGTTACGTAGTGTTAAACGTCAAAAAAGTGACGAACATATAATAAAACAAACTGTCTGTCTTTTTGACCACCGCCACTCTGAATACTGCCATCTGTCAGTGCCTGTGTGTGCGTGCGTGCATGTGTGTGTGCGCGCATGCGTGTGTGTGTGTGTGTGTGTGTGTGTGTGTGTGTGTGTGTACACTAGCTGCATGCCTAAGCAGAGCGGTCCACAGCCTGAAAGGGTCTGTAAAGTCTCTTTTCTGCGTGTGATTGACAGCAGGAGCACAGGAATGCCTTTAGCCTCACTGCGATGAATGAACTAATGTACATATGAAGGATTTTTGTAGTCCCGCCCCTTTTGGCAGCCATAATTGACGTCCCGAGCTCAGCTGACCTCACCATTACATCGCCGATCTGTCACCCCAAATCCTTTTGGTCGCAGATCAAACACTTTTAGTCGTTTCGCTTTTCTTTACATCAGAGATTTTAAGAAAAAGAAGTCAAATATTTTCTAAAAAATTGGATTTTGAGAATGAAATACTCAATTATGTACATACTTGAAAGGTACAATGTAGTTGTTGGGCCTCTGTGCAAAGGAAAAAGAAAGATTTCAAAAAATAAAAAGACATTTTTAGAAAGAAAGTATATGTATAGAGCAGCATATCTCCACCAGACTCCATGTAAATAATCACTACTTTTAGCGTCTATAGAGCAGCATATCTCCACCAGACTCCATGTAAATAATCACTACTTTTAGCATGTATAGAGCAGCATATCTCCACCAGACTCCATGTAAATAATCACTACTTTTAGCGTGTATAGAGCAGCATATCTCCACCAGACTCCATGTAAATAATCACTACTTTTAGCGTGTATAGAGCAGCATATCTCCACCAGACTCCATGTAAATAATCACTACTTTTAGCGTGTATAGAGCAGCATATCTCCACCAGACTCCATGTAAATAATCACTACTTTTAGTGTGTATAGAGCAGCATATCTCCACCAGACTCCATGTAAATAATCACTACTTTTAGCGTGTATAGAGCAGCATATCTCCACCAGACTCCATGTAACTAATCACTACTTTTAGCATGTATAGAGCAGCATATCTCCACATGTAAATAGGTGAATTAAGAGTTTATTCCAACCAGACCAGAGTGGTGATTGTTGGAACAGTGGAAAGATGAACCAAGACGGCTTTTTGATAGTGTTGACTTTGAATGATGTGTGTATTACGATGATAAAAGTAGTGATTATTTACATGGAGTTTGGTGTAGTTTGGTGACAGTGGTTTCAGGGCTATTTCATGTTAAAAAGGATCTTCCTCTTTAATAAAACAGCTCTATCTCTGTAGGGATCCTTTCCACAATGTTGTCAGACACTCAGAATAATAATCTGAGTCTGTCAGCAGCAGAAACATAACTTTTAGTGGACGGAAACTTCACAGACAGGTAAATGGACTACCTGTCTTCCTGGTCATGTGTGATTTTCCTTGCGTTAGTAATTCACTCACAAAAGAGAGCAAATACATGAAGAACCAGTCACCAATATACGGCTGCAGTTGACAGCCATGCGGTTTGAAAGCTCTAAGAAAAATCAGCTTTGCATAATGTTTAATAATGAAGGAAATGCATTCAACATGTTAGTTCGACCTCAAGGAGAGAAAACACCGACTGTAAACAGGAACAAAAAAACTCCTCAGGGCAACTTTTTAGTTTGAAATCTTTCGATAAAAAGTCAAATCAACATAATTAAATCTCTCTCTGCTCCTTAAAGGTAGTTTCAGGCTGTTTGTTTGCAGCATAAGACAGATGTGTGCAGAGCTGTTGTTCATCCTGTTGGTGTCTTTTTCTTTGGGACGAGGCAGCCAAAAGCCTGACAGCACAGATCGGGGAATAAACCCCCCGCCGGTCACTTGCCCCAGGGCCCCCCCCCCCCTTCCCCCGAACCCCCTGCAAAAGACTGAAAGAAAGACAGAAAGAGAGAGGCCTCGCTGTCACCCTACGCCGCCGAACTACACAACTCTCTTTGCTTTCTTTCATGCATTTGTCTTTCTGTTGCCGCGGACATTTGAATAAATGTCTGATATCCATCACACACACACACACACACACACCCGAGTGCACACACACACACACACACACTCACACACACACACACACACTCTCTCTCTCTCTCTCTCTCTCTCACACACATGCACACTAGGCTTCATTACTCAGAGGGATAAAACACACAAACATTGCTAATGTATTCGTCTTCTCTTTTATTCTTGATCTTCTTGATCTTCATACTCTTCTTTCTCAGTAAAAACCTTAAATCTGCTTGAGGATCTGATCTTAATAATAACAATAACACTTAATAACACTCGGATCTGGGGCTTAAACTGAAAAAAGTTCCAATAATAAAAAGGTGGAACGGCTTAAAATCAAATCAAGTAAAATGTTTGTCATATTAAAGATATTAAAGATAGTTTTTATTAACATCTGAAGTGTGTTATCTTAGTCTTTTATTTTTATTTTATGTTCTTTTTGCATTTTCACACTATTTTCTTAATAAAACTTCAGAAGAACAATCGTGAAAGAAATCTTTGGTCCTCCAAAATGGTATTTTGTGACTGACTATGAAGACTTTTGGCTCCCGGTGGACCCGCAGCGGTCTAAGACTGAGGCGGTCACCCAGCGTGGAGGTTCTCATCTCAATGTGGTTCAGTTGGGGGGGGGCGTAGTAGTCAGGATGGCCGAGTGGTCTAAGGCGCCAGACTCAAGGGGTGACTCCTTCCTGAGCAAAGGGACTTCTGGTCTCCATGGAGGCGTGGGTTCAAATCCCACTCCTGACAATATGAATATTTGGTGATTTAAAAATCAGATATGCTGATATATCGGCCAATATACAGTATATTACAAAAAGAAATCCAGAAACGTGTTACAAAACATGAAAAGATTACCCTAACGTTAGTTATTTGTAGTTATTTATGAGTTCTCACTAAAATAATATGATGATAATTTGTTTTATTGTCACAACAGAACATCAAAATATATTAAAGTTCTCTGGTGGACAGACTATGCAACGCCATCACTAACAGGGACGTTGTAGAGCGTCCTCTGGTGGACAGACTATGCAACGCCATCACTAACAGGGACGTTGTAGAGCGTCCTCTGGTGGACAGACTATGCAACGCCATCACTAACAGGGACGTTGTAGAGCGTCCTCTGGTGGACAGACTATGCAACGCCATCACTAACAGGGACGTTGTAGAGCGTCCTCTGGTGGACAGACTATGCAACGCCATCACTAACAGGGACGTTGTAGAGCGTCCTCTGGTGGACAGACTATGCAACGCCATCACTAACAGGGACGTTGTAGAGCGTCCTCTGGTGGACAGACTATGCAACGCCATCACTAACAGGGACGTTGTAGAGCGTCCTCTGGTGGACAGACTATGCAACGCCATCACTAACAGGGACGTTGTAGAGCGTCCTCTGGTGGACAGACTATGCAACGCCATCACTAACAGGGACGTTGTAGAGCGTCCTCTGGTGGACAGACTATGCAACGCCATCACTAACGGGGACGTTGTAGAGCGTCCTCTGGTGGACAGACTATGCAACGCTCATAACATGGTTGACCGTCCGTTTTTATTTTATTTTTTTAATATTCATTTATCAGAATCATTTATTTGTCATTATAAATGATTCTAAAAAAATAAATATTTAAATTTTTTTTTATTAATCAACTATTATTAATGCCGATACCGATAGATCAGGAAATGTCTAATATAATATCAGCCGATTTTGTCAATTCTATAGCATTTGGAGAAAAAACAATTAGTAAAAGACAATTAAAGTGACCAAAGTGTCACATAAAGTGACAAAAATGTCAAATAAATAAATAAATAAAACCAATAAAAGCTCAAAATAAAAGCTCCAGTGTAAGGAAGGTCGGAACAATCTCAGCATCAACGGAAGCTATGATGTCATAGGCATGACATCATAGGCATGACATCATAGGCATGACATCATAGGCATGACATCATAGGCATGACATCATGGGTTCCAGTCAGCAGGGTAATCAGTGGAGGGTATCTCCTTATTGTTAAAACACAACAGAGTCCTGTGAGTCATGGCTCATGTTGTTGGCAGACATCTTTCTCTCTCTGCTTTAAAGGGCCCACATTCTGCTCATCTTCAGGGTCATTTGAGGTCGTACCAGAATACGTTTCCATGGTTTCATTTTTAAAAAACACCATAGTTTTGTCGTACTGCACATTGCTGCAGATCCTGTCTTCACCCTGTGTGTTCAGGTCTCTGTTTTACCTCCAGAGTGAGACATCGCTCTAGTTTTACCTCCAGAGTGAGACATCTCCCTAGTTTTATCTCCAGAGTGAGACATCTCTCTAGTTTTATCTCCAGAGTGAGACATCTCTCTAGTTTTATCTCCAGAGTGAGACATCTCCC
>JABXJD010000096.1:1120000-1122500 GCA_013375575.1 Percina caprodes | reverse complement strand
TATGATGCCTTGCTGTAGATTAAACTGCCCCCTTATAAACCCTCTCAGCAGTAAGTGTGCGCTCGTTAAAATACCTCCGTTGAGCCGGAGAGCCCTTCGGCCGGTGGAGTGCTGCTCCAGCATTCCTCCACTTGATCTCTAATGTTCCTGTTCAACGGCTTCAAAGGGAGGTTGGAGGAGTCTCCCCATTTATATTCTGCAAATGCTGCTCCTCATCAAAGCTGAAATTCTCTTGCATGTGTTGAAAAAGTAGAACTTCTCTATCAGTGTCTTGTTTTCATGTCTTAAATTGCCAATTTGCACTCAGTAAATGAACCTTTTAATGGAGAGCCAAAAATTAAAATCCATCCATCCATCCATCCATCCATCCATCCATCCATCCATCCATCCATCCATCCATCCATCCATCCATCCATCCATCCATCCATCCATCCATCTTCATCCTTTATCCGGTATCGGGTCTCGGGGGCAGCAGCTCCAGTAGGGGACCCCAAACTTCCCTTTCCCGAGCCACATCAACCAGCTCCGACTGGGGAATCCCGAGGCGTTCCCAGGCCAGGTTGGAGATATAATCCCTCCACCTAGTCCTGGGTCTTCCCCGAGGCCTCCTCCCAGCTGGACGTCCCTCCACCTAGTCCTGGGTCTTCCCCGGGGCCTCCTTGCAGCTGGACGTCCCTCCACCTAGTCCTGGGTCTTCCCCGAGGCCTCCTCCCAGCTGGACGTCCCTCCACCTAGTCCTGGGTCTTCCCCGAGGCCTCCTCCCAGCTGGACGTCCCTCCACCTAGTCCTGGGTCTTCCCCGAGGCCTCCTCCCAGCTGGACGTCCCTCCACCTAGTCCTGGGTTTTCCCCGAGGCCTCCTCCCAGCTGGACGTGCCTGGACCACCTCCCTAGGGAGGCGCCCTGGAGACATCCTCACCAGATGCCCGAACCACCTCAACTGGCTCCTTTCGACGCGAAGGAGCAGCGGCTCTACCAAAAATTAAAAATGTCATTGCATAAAGGAACTTGAGTGATTCATGTTTTTATTTAGCCAAAATCTCACTTTAATGGACACACAAACAGGTGAGTTCAGGTAAACTTACGCTGTATGTGAATCTCTCCGTAGCCGCCTGGATGCCAATCACATCTCCAGCGTTCCCATTGGCTGTTTCTCCGGCCTGCGCTTGCTCCGCCACCTGTGGTTGGATGATAACTCTCTGACGGAGGTGCCGGTGGAGGCGCTGAGCGAGCTGCCCGCCCTGCAGGCCATGACGCTCGCCCTCAACCACATCAGCCACGTTCCAGATCACGCCTTCAGCACGCTGGGCCGCCTGGTGGTGCTGTACGTACCACACACTTCACATTCTGCTGAAAATGAGCCGTGCATGCATTTGTTTTGAATATATTATTTATATATATTTATATAAACGTGATAAATAGTATAAAATGTTCTTGTTGTAACTTGATAAGTTTGTTTCTTGTTAAAACCTGAAAATATCTTGTTATTACAATAACGTTATAATGTGATACTGATATGTTGTTGTTTTTCAGGCCTACGCTTCCATATAAAACATCCGCTGGGCTTTATTTAGTTTGTTATTAAGTTCAATAATGGCAATTAACAAGGTTTCTTTTGAAAGGTAACAAAATAACTAAAGAAGAAGAACCGATAGGAGTTAGCTAGTAGCTGGTTAGTAAGTAAGCTAGTAGATTAGCCCGTTGTTTAGCCGATAAACTCCTGAGAAATGACCTAGTGGATATCAGTTAGTTAATGAAACCAGTGTGTTAATGTTAGCCATGTAGCTAAGTTAGTTAGTTTGCTAGCTAGTTAGTTAGCAAGTAAGTCAGCTTGTATGTTAGGCAGGCGGTTTGCTATTTCGTTTAAAACTAAGTTAGCCATGAAGGCTAGTCAGTTGGATATTAGCAAGTTAGCTAGAAGGTTAGCTATTTAGACAGTAAGTTAACATTAGCCAGTTAATTAATCTGTTTGTTAGCAAGTAAGCTAGCTAATATTTTAGGCAGTTGGTTTAATTATTTAGATCACAGTGAATTAGCCTTGAATGTTAGCTAGTTGGATAGTAGCAGGTTAGCTAGAATGTTAGCTATTTAGACGGTAAATTAACATTAGCCAGTACCTTAATCTGTTTGTTAGCAAGTAAGTTAGCTAATATTTTAGGCAGTTGGTTAGCTATTTGGATTACAGTGAGTTAGCCATGAAGGCTAGCTATTTGGATAATAGCAGGTTAGTAATAGTAAGTGACTTGGTCAGTTGGTTAGCTTTTTGGTTTCTAAGTTTAGTCAGTGTTTTAGTCGGTAATGTAGTTATGGTTAATCAGCTGGTTAGTAAGCTAGCTAGTTTGTTAGCCCAAGTGGTAATCAATACGCTAGTAAGTTAGCAATATCCAAGTTAGTCTGTTGGCTAGCCAATAATTTAGGTTGATATGGTCAGTTGTTTACTGGGTTAACCAGTGATAACAATTTGGTTAATGAAGTTAGCTTGAAAGGTTACTCAGTAAATTG
>JABXJD010000096.1:1115000-1117500 GCA_013375575.1 Percina caprodes | reverse complement strand
TCATCCAAGAGGTCACAAAGACCCCACAACAACGTCCAAAGAACTGCAGGCCTCACTTGCCTCAGTTAAGGTCAGCGTTCATGCCTCCACCATCAGGAAAAGACTGGGCAAAAATGGCCTGCATGGCAGAGTTCAAGGAGAAAACCACTGCTGAGCAAAAAGAACATCAAAGCTCGTCTCAATTTCTCCACAACACATCTTGATGATCCCCAAGACTTTTGGGACAACATTCTGTGGACCGATGAGACAAAAGTGGAACTCTTTGGAAGGTGTGTGTCCAAGTATATCTGGCGTAGAAGGAACACTGCATTTCATAAAAAGAACATTATACCAACAGTAAAATATGGTGGTGGTAGTGTGATGGTCTGGGGCTGTTTTGCTGCTTCAGGACCTGGAAGACTTGCCGTGATAAAAGGAACTATGAATTCTGCTGTCTACCAAGAGATCCTGAAGGAGAATGTCCGACCATCTGTTCGTATACTCAAGCTGAAACGAACTTGGGTTCTGCAGCAGGACAATGATCCTAAACACACCAGCAAGTCCACCACCGAATGGCTGAAGAAAAACAAAATGAAGACTTTGGAGTGGCCTAGCCAAAGTCCTGACCTGAATCCTATTGAGATGTTGTGGTATGACCTTAAAAGGCCGTTCATGCTCGAAAACCCTCTAATGTAACTGAATTAGGACAATTCTGCAAAGATGAGTGGGCCAAAATTCCTCCAGGACGCTGTAAAAGCCTCATTGCACATTATCGCAAACGCTTGGTTGCAGTTGTTGCTGCTAAGGGTGGCCCAACCAGTTATTAGGTTTAGGGGGCAATCACTTTTTCACACAGGGCCATGATGGTTTGGATTTTTTTTCACCTTTAATAATAAACACCTTCATTTACAAATTGCATTTTGTGTTTACTTGTGTTGTCCTTGACTATTGTTTAAATTGGTTTGATGTTCCGAAACAAAGGAACAGGAAATGAGGAAGGGGGCAAACACTTTTTCACACCACTGTATATATATATATATATATATGTGTGTGTGTGTGTGTGTGTGTATTAATCACGGTTTTTAAATGAAGTCAACAAGATTTTACTTTGAAAAGCAGCCATAAAGAAGAGCTTCCTTTAAATTAACGGCACGCTAGCGTTTTCCCTTTAACTTTAGTTTCACTTTTTTGTTTTATTTGCTGAGTGTTTTTAATTTAAAAAAGCTGACAGCAACCCTGCACACATGTTCGATAATCTCCCTGTAAGAGTGGAAGAGAATTTCAAATGTTCAATATTTAGCCCCTATTTCTGCCACTAGCGGTTAGCATGTGATCTATGTATTTCTGGATATTAGATGGAGTCCAGGCAGATTAACGTGTGTGTGTGTGTGTGTGTGTGTGTGTGTGTGTATGTCGTGTGTGTGTGTGTGTATAAATAAGGAATGTGTGTGTGTATAGAAATGTTTCTGTTTTCTCAGTCAACCAGAGAAGCAGGTTTAAACACACAAACACACACAGCCTTCATTTGGAAATACTTCTGTATATGTGTGTGGCTCTGTGTGTGGCCTTGGCTGTATGCTAATCATAATTACTATACATGCACACACACAGCAGTTTGTGTGTGTGTGTGTGTGTGTGTGTGTGTGTGTGTACCTGTAGGGTCAGCAATAATAAACCACACCAGAGACTCATGTTCATCTGAAACTACAAACACAAACAGAGAGAGAGAGGAAAACGGAAATGAAAACAGAAAAAAAAAGAAATTATTCAACAAGCTCGGTTCAGTCTTAAAGGAAAACACACCCAGGTTTATGAAGAACATCACAGATGAGTTCAGATGTGGTTTTTTCCCTTCTCTTGCCCACCTCAGCTTCACCTAGGCCTTGTCCCTTTTTGCCCAAATTAGGATTTTCTGGTTCCAGTAAGTGACGAAAGTGGTGGTGAGCAGAAAAACCAAACCCAACTTTCAAAACATCAGAAACCTCTGAGGTTGAAACCATAAAATACCTTGTAACTATCCGTGGCGTATGCCAGCAAAAACCACCAGTACTGAGTGGGAAATGCTGAGATACTTGTCAATCAAGACAACTGCATTCATATACACCATTAAAGGACTAGTACAACACACTGGAACATTGTTTTGGCTCTACCTGCATCTTGCAGAGAATAATCGAAAGCTGTCCAGGTTTTTACTTTTGCTGTCAAAATAAAAAGCAGACCCCAGGAATTCCAAATCGTGACTTAAATTTCAAGTTTGACCTGATATTCCAAGCTAGAGTTGACCAGTTTAATGTATACATCTGTATTCCCAGCATCAATGTGACAATTCCCAGTAAAGACTTAGTATTAGCAGTCCAGAGGTAAAACACTCCCATTGTAGAGTTGGTTTTCCCAGTCTAGTCAGTATGTAATTAATATTCCCAGTCCAGAGCTGACCGTTCATGTCAGAGCAGACAACTTCCTAGCATGTTACATTTAGCATTTAAATTTCCAGACAAGTGGGTATTCCCATCCTAGGACA
>JABXJD010000096.1:1105000-1107500 GCA_013375575.1 Percina caprodes | reverse complement strand
GTCCAAAGAGGTTTGAGTCCAAGTCAAAACCGAGTCCAAAAAGGTTAGAGGCAAAGTCAAGACAGAGTCCAAAAAGGTTTGAGTCCAAGACAAGACCAAGTCCAAAAAGGTTCAAGTCCGAGTCAAGACCGAGTCCAAAGAGGTTCGAGTCCGAGTCAAGACCGAGTCCAAGACAAGACCAAGTCCAAAGAGGTTTGAGTCCGAGTCAAGACCGAGTCCAGAGCGGTTCGAGACCGAGACAAGTCCGAGTCCAAATACTAGCGAATCCGAGACAAGTCCAAGACCATAGAAAAACGGTCTCGAGTCTGGACTCGAGTCCAAGACCGGGCTCGAGTACTACAGCCCTGTTGTACCAATAGGTCAGACCGAGGAAAAACATGGAATATTATCCAAAAGTTACTAAAAACCAGGGAGAGGAACGGAGGAGCTTGTGGTTGGCGAAGCTCAAACTCACTCAGGTAGTGTAGAGAGGGGCTCTTTAAGATGATGGAGAGTCACGTGGCTACACCTTGAGCATCGCAGTGATGTCATACAGTTACGGTTAGGTTGATTAAAGACGGTCGTGGACACCCATCCACACACCGTCTGGTCATAAGCCTCCACCCCTTTGTAGGATTTAACCCTTGTGTTGTCTTCCCGTCAAAATTGAAAATCAACACTTATGTTGATGCTTTCTATTGATGTTTTTAACTTTTTCCTTTTTTTCAACACTTTTGACGCTTTTTTCAATGTTTGTCACTTTTTTTGACATTTAACACTACGTAACACTAACTTATTAACTTTAGTTGTACAGTTATTTTTTGGAAATTATAGTCAATAAAGCTCATTTATAGGAAATTATACCTAATGTTTGAGTTAGAAAAGCAGAAATTAGGAATTATTGAGACTAAAATTAAAGGAATGGATGTTGATGATAATCACAGACTGGAATATGTCAACTTTTACTCTCAATACTATTTCAAAAACACTTCAATTTGGTTTCAAATGCTATAAAATTGAATAAGACGCCCCAAAATTAATGAAAGTAGAGATTTGTACTTGGCAAAGAGCGTTGTGTGGAATCAATCATGTTATTTTGGGGAATTAAAAAGAACATTGATATAGGACAACATGAGGACAACATGAGGACAACATGAGGACAACATGAGGGCAACATGAGGACAACATGGGGACAACATGAGGACAACATGAAGACAACATGAAGACAACATGAGGACAACATGAGGACAACATGAGGACAACATGAGGGACAACATGAGGACAACATGAGGACAACATGAGGGACAACATGAGGACAACATGAGGACAACATGAGGGCAACATGAGGGCAACATGAGGACAACATGAAGACAACATGGGGACAACATGAGGACAACATGAAGACAACATGAGGACAACATGAAGACAACATGAGGACAACATGAGGACAACATGAGGACAACATGAAGACAACATGGGGACAACATGAAGACAACATGAGGACAACATGAAGACAACATGAGGACAACATGAGGACAACATGAAGACAACATGAGGACAACATGAAGACAACATGAGGACAACATGAAGACAACATGGGGACAAAATGAGGGACAACATGAAGACAACATGAGGACAACATGAGGGACAACATGGGGACAACATGAAGACAACATGAGGACAACATGAGGACAACATGAAGACAACATGGGGACAACATGAGGGACAACATGGGGACAACATGGGGACAACATGGGGACAACATGAGGGACAACATGGGGACAACATGAAGACAACATGAGGACAACATGAGGACAACATGAGGACAACATGAGGGTTAAAGTATCCAACATGCACAATACTCCACTGTACTCCGTTCAGTTGTGTACACCGAGTATCTCCAATATGGCCGCGCGTCCGGGTTACTGCCCAGAACGTGACGTCCCTCTATACGGTAGAAGATGTCTGTGTCTCATGACGTTGTGACGTTGTTATCCGTACACGCTGTGACACAAATCACAAGGCAAAAGGCCCAAAATAAATGATGTTGAGGAATACCGTAATTCTCACTATTCTCTGCAGACAACACGTACGTATACGTATGTTATTTAAATGGGAAATGTACCAACACTGTGCTTTATATTGCCATTAAACTCAGATTTTAGCTGCACAAAATGTACGTTTTTGTACGTAGTCATTACTTTTAAGATAAGAGGAGGATAAGCAGGAGCATGTCAAATCCATGGCGGGCCAAAACAAAGAAAGTATGGGCCAAACTTGGCCCACGGGCCCCAAATTGGGCAGCCTTGCTTTAAGCAATCAGAGAGAAATAGACGGTGTTTATCTGTATGTCAACACACTCTCTGGCTGTTCCTCAGCTCTCTGAACGGGGCAGCAGATCTCACCGAGTTTCCAGATCTGACGGGAACCAAGCGCCTGGAAAGCCTGTAAGACACACACACACATACACACACACACACACACACACACAGACAAAGACACACACAGAGACACACACACA